>BPTQ01000004.1:34068496-34307580 GCA_019973895.1 Chrysanthemum seticuspe | reverse complement strand
TCGGTATCCCTTTTTGTTTGCTGCATATCCTACAAATACTCCAATGTCAGCTTTAGCCCTAAGTTTCCCTAAGTCTTGACCCTCATTAGTTGGATAACACAATGCACCAAACACACGAAGGAAAGAGAGATTAGGTTTTCTGTTGTGGACAAGTTCATATGGAGTTTTTCCATGTATAGTGTGAATCAGGGAACGATTTTGTGTGTAGCATGCAGTGGCAATTGCTTCAGCCCAGAGAAACATTGGAACCTTTGAGTAAATTAGCATTGTCTAGCGGCTTCAACAAGAGTTCAATTTCGTCTTTCAACTACACCGTTCTGTTGAGGAGTTCGTGGTACACTTCTTTGATGGCTGATTCCAACGCTTTCATAGAATTCACTAAGTTGTTTGTTGACAAACTCAGTTCCATTGTCTGTTCTGATAATTCTGACGGTTTTGTTAAGTCGAACCTGCAGCTGTTTGATGAGTTTGATGATGATATCAGGAGTTTCATCCTTTGTCCTTAAGAACTTGACCCAGGTGAATCTAGAGTAATCATCAACCACAACTAACACATATTTCTTCCCAAAGATATTCTGCACCCTCATTGGTCCACATAAATCCATATGAATCATATGAAGAACTTCTGTGACAGAGTTAGTAGGTTTGGGTTTGTGGGCAAACTTTTTG
The DNA here is from genome assembly GCA_019973895.1 of Chrysanthemum seticuspe. Lineage (NCBI taxonomy): Eukaryota > Viridiplantae > Streptophyta > Magnoliopsida > Asterales > Asteraceae > Chrysanthemum > Chrysanthemum seticuspe. Next base: position 34,306,911 of record BPTQ01000004.1, on the reverse strand, counting down.
CTTTTACCCAATTGGCATGCTGAACAAAGATGATCCTTTTCATACTTTAGTCTAGGTAAGCCTACAACTAAGTCCTTTTTGGAAAGATCGTTGATGGTGCCGAAGTTCAAGTGATTGAGACGACGTTGCCATAACCATGACTTTGTTTTTGAAGCCTTTGATAACAAGCAGATTGGAGAAGCCCTCATCATGTCATCGATAGAGATGGTGTAGAGATTTGAGCCACGAGTTCCTTTTAACAGTTCCTTACCATTAAGATATCTAACAAAGCAGGTATGTTTTCTGAAGGCTACTTCTAGATCAGAATCACAGAATTGACCAACAGAGAACAGATTATGACCCAAACCTTCCACATAGTAAACTCTAGAGATGACACTATCACCAACAACATAATCTCCATAACCCATAATAGCACCGAAATGATCATTACCAAATCTAACAGTCTCGATGAATTTGCTCACGAAGTTCATGAGCCGCGACCGGTCTCCAGTCATATGCTTGGAACAGCCTGAGTCCAGGTACCACAGAACGATTTGAACGATCTGCAGTTGAACACAGACAAGAATGGATAACTGGATAATTGGGATCCCCATGCAAGAATGGGTTCCATTTGGTTAGTAACAATGTTTGGAACACCCACATCAGAAATAGAAGCATTCATATCAGAAAGTGAGGCAATGGAATCATTGTGAATAGATGCAGTACTAGTGTCAGTATTAGCCCTGTTCACAGTGTGATCACTTCTTAAGGGAATAGTTCTACCAGTAGGCATCCATTTTCCAGTGGGCATTATCTGATTAGTCTTAAGACCAACAGGTATCCAATAAAAGCCTATTTTACTGAATGTTCTTCCTGTGGGTTTCCACTGTTTTCTAACTTTCTTTCGTTTTTGCCTTTTAGCCTTCTTAGCATGAATTTTTGCATTAACAATATTAACTGGACAATTAACATCATTAGGCAGAACATTAACACCACATTCATGATTAGAAACAGAATTCAAGCGGACATTAGTACAAGGTTTGCAAATAGTATCAGAATTTGAATTAATTACAGTACGCCTATGGCTAATACTAGAATCAACACGATTCGTTTTATTCAATTCAAGCTTAAAGTTCCTAGATTGTTCTTCTACTCTCTTCCAGTGCACATTCTTAGCTTGAGAGGTCCTATCATTCCTTGTATTGTCTTGAGACTTTGACCTGCTCCGTTTAATGTCACTGATTACTCCTGTAGAGGGAATGGGAACATTAGTTGGTTTAACTACTCTTTGCATCACCTGTTTAGATGTACTGGGGTCTGAACTACATGCAGGTGCACTAAGGTTCACTTTCTTAAAACTAGGGGTACTGAGATTTGTACTCCTAGAAGGCACACTTGAGTTCTCTTTCTTAGCATTGACAGATCTGGAATCTGAACTACTTAAAGGCACACTACGGTTCACATTCAAAACATTGGGAATCGAATGCATATCATACTTGGCATTAGGCATCGAGCATGGAATCAAAGGATTAACTCTCTCACCTAATGACTTTGGGCATATTGTGATCAAGCATTCTAAGATTTCTTGAGATCGTTTGGCATATAAGCATGCATGTCTAATTGCATTATCATGAGGTTTCTCTAGCTTATCCTCTTCAACAATCTCACGCAGACATTCTAGGCAATCCTTAAGGGATGAGAAGTATGTTTGAATAGCAAGTTTGTTGTTCCTTAGATGAGGAGGGACATATGTCACAGATAAAGCATATTTATTACAAGGGTGAACCTTTGATACAACATTCTCCCCATTGGTCATTGGCATTTTCCCTTTTACCTGACTCTTCAGATTCTCAATTTCCTTTTGCAATGAAGCCATTTGTTCATTATTTTTGTTACGAGTGACTTTAACTGATTCAAATAACTCATTGAAATGACGTTTAACCTTTTCATTTTCTTCTAGAAAACTTTCGTTTTCCTTTTGTAAAGCATTTACTAGGTTTTGAAGATGAAACGTTTGAGAATTCTGAGAATCTAAAGGAGGAGGCATTTGGGAGCCTGTCATATTGTTCGTTTGACCCTTTAATTGAGAGATTTGGGCTTTCAACTTTCTGATCGTGTTGCACTGAGCTTGAATCTGTTCATCACGTTTGTTAATTTGAAAAACTGCATCAAACTCTCGAGCATCTGAAGATGTCTTGATATTTGAAGTTTTGACATTTTCTTTGAGATGCTGATATTTGAGTTGTAAATTAAAATGCTCAACTTCTAGTTTAGAAAAATGTTTAACCAAATTGTCGTGATCATCCAGTTCAATTTTCTCGTTTAGTTTAGAATTAGTTTTTTCAAGCTCAATGACACGATCATGGGAGACTTTCAAGGCCACAGATAGTTCATGAAATTTGGAAGCATTAATAGAGCAATTTGAAGCAGTGAAAAAATATCTTGAGCAACACATTCAGTAATAAGAGTCTCATTTAAGGTATGCAAGTTCTTCCTCTCAATCTCATTATATTTTAGTGCACGCTCATAATCACTAACTTCAACTAGCATTGCATCAAATTCCTTTTCCATTCCCTTGATATCATTTTCTATCCCATTTTTAAGACTCTCAAAGTGATCTTTCAGAAGTTTAAAGAAAGGCATGACCTGAGTTAAATAACATTCTTTCATTTGCTCAAAACCCCTTTCTCCTTCCGTTATACCAGTGGGTGTGATCCTTTTCTTGCAAGTTTTCTCAAAATCAACAAATAGTTGAAATATAACATATTGGCTAATTAAGGTCTTGCTTTTAGTGGCAATTGTTCTAGGAACAAGATGCATTGGTGTATTAGGAGGATACACAGTCGCTCTAGGCATTCTCCATAGGGGAGGGTTTGTTTCAACAATATTTTCAGCTTTCTGCTTATCTAAATCCTTTTTCCAGAAAACTTGTTCGGGAGTCAACAATGTCTAAGGCTTAAACATGTTCAAGGAAATCCAGTTTTCCTTTTTGTAGTCATGGGGAGTGATAATTATTTTTTTTTCTCTTTGCATTTAGGATCATCTAATTTTTTGTTCATCCTTTCCCTAGTGACTTCATCTGATTTCTTATCTTCCTCAGTGCACTCAACGTAACTAGGTTTCTGTCTAGGTTTAAGAATCTCATTGCCATCATAGATCACACTTTGAGCTGCTTTTGCAATCTTTCCGTACTCAGGGTTGGGTTTATCTATAATGGGAACACTATGCTTATCGCTTAGAACTCTATGTTTAGTGACCATGTGAGCAGTCTGAATGGTGTTACCTTGTATGTACAACTTGTTTTCAAGTTTGTTTTTCAAAGTTTTCAGATTAGAAAAGTCTCTCAAGAGTTTTGATTCATTTGCATTAAATTCTTGCTTAAGCATTTTCACATTTTCTTGAAGTTCTTGTTTTTGCTTAGCTGTTTTAGAAAGTTTTTCTTGCAAGGAATTTAATTCTTGTTTCAATACTTCTTCTCTAAAATTACTTTTTCTAATGACTGTACGTACTTGGTCATCCATTTCCTGCTCACGAGTGGTCAACTCAAATTTTGCACGTTGTTCATAAATAGCAACCCGTTCTTTATAGGCATTTAGTTCAGAGATTACAGAATCATCAGGGGCACATGCAGTGTATTCATCAAAAACATAGTCATTGTTGACTGCAGAAGATGCATTACTTGGTACACCTTCACTTTCACTTTGTTTCACGTATTGATCATATGGGATAATGTCGATATTACCCATATTTTCAATATTTGATTCAAAAGTTTCAGTTGATTGTACTTTGTCATGCATCTGTTGCACATCAGCATTATCGTATAGTTTTAATACCTCTGAGATGAGTTTGTCATGGGATGGGCTAGCTAGAGGCGAAGAAGAGACCTTGGGAGAAACCATTGGAGAGATGCTAGCCATAAAAATTGTGTGTGCCGTAGGTCCATCATCCACATCAGAGTCGTATGCATCACAATCAGCGACTTGAAAGGCATTCTGATGATTGTGACCTATCTCCTGAATAGGCTGCTCATCCACATCTGCATCATAGGTCTTGGCATTGCCCTCAGCTAGAAACAGCAATTCCTCTTCATCCAAAGCAGCACCATTGTCCTGAGCTTGTACCAGCAGCATCTTATCTCTGAAGTAATCAGCATTCTGTGGACGCTTTGGAGATGTGCAGTTCCATGCAATGTGTCCCTCACCACCACAGTTATAACATTTGATTGGCTTAGTTTGACCTTGGTTACCATTCCTTCCTCGATTTTGGTTGCCAACATAGCCTCTACCAGCACCACTTCTTCCCTGATCATACTGTCTTTCCTGAACTGGTTGCACCACGATCCTTCCATCTTTAACAGTAGCTTGATTGTGTGGGTTAGATGCTATTCTGAGGTTGTTGTTGGTTTGTGGGAGAGAATTCATGTTTTGGCTAATCAGAAGAGCTAGTTGATTAATGAAGTTTCCCACGTGTGCATCAGCATCAGCTTGTTTGAACATAGGATCAGGAATGAGTTTGTGATTACCATTACCCAAGGGTATGACTTGTGAAGCTTTGGTTGTGATTCCGATGCTTGAGTAGAAGGCAGTTGAATCATTAGACGAGCTTGTCTCTCCCTGGTTGGTTTTGAACTGATTGAGAATCAATTTTTCAAACATAGCATGTCTCTCATTCTGAAGGAGGAAGGCATAGAGTTGCTCATAGTTTGTATTCTTCAATCCTTTAGTGAGCTTCACAGCGGTGACAAACTTGTGCCATTCGGGATTCATGTTGTTCACAAATTTTGAGTTCAGCTGAATGTTAGGCATAGTCATTCTGATGTTCCTCATGTCATTCACTAACTTATGAAATCTCACATAGTACTCATAGACATTCTCATCTGGTTTCATCTTGAAGTGTTCAAATTCGTCATAGAGTTGGGATTCTCTGTCTTCCATAGTTAATTCTGAACCTGAGAGAAGCATCTTAACATTATCCCAAACTGCCTTTGCATCAGTGTTGTGATTGATCAGCTTGTAGATGTCTTTAGGAAGACCTTGAAGAACAATGTTTGAAGCCCTGATATCTGCATCGAATCTCTTTTTCTCCTTATCATCAAGCTCATCATACATTTTAGGTCTGTCCATTCCGTAAACCGGAGTACCATCTTCATTAGTATCAAGTATGTCTCTAGTCGTCTCAACTCGATATGGTCCTTCATCAATGGATTTGAGAAGGTTGACACCATTTTCCTTTCCAAGGCAGTACAATCTGATTCGTTGAGCCCAAGAATCGTAGTCAGTTCTGTCAAGCATGGGTGGACGAGTATCTGACCCAGCTGCTTGAACATCCTTTGCAACAGTGGAGATGATAGTAGGAACGTTGGTAGACATGTTAACAGATAATACGGGATTTTATAACTCTATGATTAAACCGAGAAATAGATTCTTTCACGGGATTTTACTAAATCAAGAGAAAACCGTAAACAATCACCCAAGTCGCTAGAAGATAATGCACCAAGTCGCTAACACTTAATTCGCTACACCACTAAGTCGCTAGACAAATGCAAGTCGCTAAGTAGTAACTCGCTAAGACTCAAGTCGCTAGCAAAATTTTGGCAGCAATTCGCTACTCAAGTCGCTAAAGATACAAGTCGCTAAAGAGCAACTCGCTACAGACCAAGTCGCTACCACCAAGTCGCTACCCGTAGTGGAGAGTCCACTACTTGTACTGTAAATCGCTAGATCTAAGTCGCTAGGTCTGAAACTGTAACTCTCTACAAATTTGTAAAGCAAGTCGCTACGAAGAAAGTAATCCGTGAGTTAAGTCGCTAGCAAGAAAAAACCACATAAACATCACTTTTCAATCCAGAAACAACCCAACCAAGATGATTCAAGCTTACCAAATGAAAACCTACACACTTGTGATGATTCTAAACATAAAAGTACTAACAAAATCCAAACTTTAACACAAGAAATCAACCAAATGATGCAAAAACCACTAAACTTTTTCAAACTCAAAAACCACCTAAAAACCACTAGAAATCCAAAGATGTTAGATATGATCTAACCATGGCTCTTGATACCAATTGTTGGATATTAGTTTTCACATACACATCAAACCATAACACAAAGTGGCGTATAAATGGAATTCTAGAGAGAGAAAGTTAGAGGTTTAGGGAACTTAGTGAGAGAAAGTGAAAGATATTATTATGAGCTCCAACTCTCTACCTTGGAAGGTAGAGAGTATTTATAGTCTTACATAAATCGCCACACATCGGGCTGTGGATCAGGCATACAGTGGGTAAAGACCCGTCCGTCCTCCACGGTGTTACTTAACTAAATACTACTTAACTTAAAATAACTATGACTACGAGCTTCTAACTATTACATATACTTGAGGTGACCGACTCTTTAATACCTGGAATTTCTAATTCCTAACAGTTAGTACTGTTGGGAAAAATTAATACTGCTAGTACTAATGTTAGTACTGCTAGGCAGAGTTGATATTGCTAGTGCTAATGTTAGTACTGCTAGGCAGTGTTACTACTGCTAGTGCTTTGTTAGTACTGCTAGGCAGTGTTGCTACTGCTAGTACTGTCGGAATTAACTTGTAACAGGCTTTGACCTATTCAAGTGGAAATTACAACTGCTTAATGACCACGTTTAATTGGTCAAGTAACCACTATTAGCTATAATGGAGATAATTATGAGAAGATTAATGGGCCGATTAATCCTCATAATTCCATTTTGACTAGCTAAGGGCATCCACTATGGTTAAATTTTATAAAACTTTAAAAATTTAATATTTCATGCCACATCATTATTTTATAAACCTTTTTTGTTAATAAACCTATCTCCACCATGGTACAAACATTTTAAAGCTTTATAATGTTTTCACATAACACATGCGTTTAATATCTTGAGACTATGAAGAGGTCTAAGTTTTTGGGCCTTTTACATGTCACATAGACATGAAATAAAAATTCATTATGGTTAAAATGAATATAAACCTTTTCAACAATTATAAACCTATTCTTGAACCTCCCATAGTCTATGCTCTAAGAGTAATCTCCTATAAGTAGGAAATCAGTTAATGCATGAGAAAAACAACACAGAAAACATAAACACTTGTAAGCAAAAGGGTTATTGATTTCTGCCTAAATCATTAACATATATTTGGTCTTATCCCAAGTAGTTATTCGTGATACCCAGGCATTAGGGTCGAATAGTTTACTTTGGAAAGTGATAACACGATTCCAAGTGATATCCGGTAACCTGTATTGGTATTTGGTTTGCTATTGGTTATCTTCACCTTGTTCTGGGCTATTTACCCCTAACAAGTAGTGTATGTGGTGCTCGTTCCTAATAGTCCTGTCGAGTTTTCCAGGCCTACCCTCTGCCTGGACATGCTTGTCAGGCAGGTTTTGCCTTAGCATTATATAGGGAAGTATTTCCTCGTGTGTTATATTGGACTTGGTCCTTGTCGGGCTTGTGCTTAGGTCGTGTCTATAGTGTATGGGCCTTAGCCAAGTGGTTGATGGTCCTATATGTTGGTTTAATGGACATAAATTAATAGACGTGTGTTAGGATCGAACTCAAGATCACGGGTTTGCACACTTTACGTATGAAGAGTTAATGAATAATAATTATATATAAAAGTTATATTTAATTATTATATCACAAAACATTTAAACAACCGTTATGTAATTAATGATAATTGACTAACGACAATTAAATAATAAAGGAAGGACTAGAGTGTAATTTGGTAAGTCGAGAAGGATCCGGAACACCCTTTTGGGTTGTGGCCGGTTATGGATTGGATTGGGGAAACCCAATTCTCATCCAACTTGTTCTCCAAGTTTCACTTAGTATATATACAAAGTTTAGGGTTATTTGTATCTCATATCTCTTGTGCACATACAATACCCTATACTTTTTCCTTTCCTTGTTCTTATGTTAGGTTGATCATACAAACACCCCTAAGGGTTGATCGATTTGTTTCAATTAAAAAAAGTGTTTGGTTTTTAGTTTTGTGTTCTTTAACTAGCATTAACTTTAACTTGGTATTAGTACGTGTGTACATGAACGTGATACAATCACACTATTGATTGTATCTTGGATTGAATTACAAAACAGTAAGGGGTAATTCCAATAATCCTTATAAACCGTAATTAGGGTTCATCTTTATGAAAAGTTACTTGGATTGATTCTTGTTTAGCTAGAATTATAAGGTACGCATACTATTTATGTTTTAGTTAATTAATTATTCGTTATATGTTCCTTACGCTTTCGCATGATTACTTTGATGTTTATTATTTATATTTATGAGGTGTCATGTTATATAATTCCAACAGTGGCATCACGAGCTTGGTTTAATGAGTAATTAATTACTAAACACATAAAAACGGATATTGTATTGTGTTTGTGATATGATTAATTCTAGGGTTTGGTTATTGTTTCAAAACCCTAATTCTAGGGTTAGGGATTTTGCCCTAATTTTTCTGTAAAAATTTTTTTAGTTCGACCCTAAAAAAAATTTTTAAGTCGATCCATAAATTTTTTTTAGGGGTTTTATAAAATTGTATTGTTTATCGGTAATTAAACCTAGAATTGTATATATGTTACGTGTATTAATTCGTGAATAATTGTTATGTGACATGGAATTGTATGCGATCTTGTGACAACGTGAATAATTGTTATTTTAAATCCATGAAAACGTGCATGTTTGGCATGGATTATTGTCGATATTTATTTAATTGTTAAGATTGGTTATGTAAAAATTAGTTGTTAAGTTTTATACACAAGTTTATTGTTTTGGTAAATCTTGAATTGGGGAATACCTCAATAAAATTAATGAATCAATTATGTTCTATATGGTATATGTTTAACTATGGTTTACGCAATCGATTCGTCGATGTATGTGCCTCACTTGCCTTTGTAAGTGAAAGCCCTAGTTGACATATACATAATTTAACCTAGAATTGATTATTAATAGGTTTTATCAAATAAGTTGCATGTGGCTACTTGTTTACGTATATTAATTGTTAGTTATGTGCACATTGTTTTAGTTGTTTATTTTTTATTTGTTACTTGTTTGTTTATTATGTTTGACAAGTTTTAAACAAAGGGTAATTTCATGAATAGAAAAATAAATTGGACTAAACAATGGTGAAATTTGATTTGTATTTTTTTTAAGAGTTAAAAATTTTCAAGTGTCTAATTGAGTGATGAGTTTTGGTACAAATAATGAGAACGGCTCATCCAATTTTGACAAACTATATAAGAGGGGTATAAGGAGGGGAGCGCATTAAATTGTGACCCAAAAGAAGGAGGTTAATTGCTTCGCGCTGACCAAATTCTCCGCTTCTTTGTGGGTCAAATTGGAGTTATCAAGTAGGCTATGTTATGTACAAAATCATCTTAAGGGTGAATTAGCTTTAATTCCATGCGCCATTTTGTGGTAATTATCCGAAACACTAAGTCTTTGAACTTATGCAAAAGTACGATATAATGGACGATAATTAAAGGTAAATTCTTTGATTGGTGAACCCAATACCTCAATCAAAACTTTGTTAATTTAATCTTTGTGAATTGGTTAATAAAAATTTTTTTTATTAAAACTATTGATACGAAGTTGTATGCATGCTTCTTCATACATATTTTGATTATACATATCAAAACTAGTACCCTTAAAATTAAGTTAGTGCCATCTAGTTAAAGGAACACTTGAAGTTGCAATTTACGTCATGTGAGAACTTGACGAGATTGTGTTGGAAAGGTAAATCTTCATGATGAGTCAGACCTTAACTGGACACATTTGCAGTTTTTTAAATTAGACGACTTAAATTGAGTAGTAAGTGAGACCTGGACTCAAGGCACAAGATGGGGATAAAACATGTTTACATTTTCAATGTTGTTGGTAATGTAAATCTCATAATGATCTAGGAATTGGAAATTGTTTGCCAATTATTGTTCGAAAGATTACCTTATTATGTGCTTTCATTGCTAGTAGATCAACTGATGTAATGGAACTATGATAATTTAGATCCTTGTTTTTCAAGAAAATTCTATGGTTATATGAATATTTTCTTGGGTATTTTATTTTCTTGAAAAGTTTAATTATCGAAAATACTAATATTGAATTTTGCTAATTCTTTAAATGTATTAATGCAATATTAAACCATAAATGTGGGTTATTCTTGTATTGGTAAATTGATCTACACCTGTAAGGGTTTTTGGTAGAGTCAACTTTACTAAAATAATAAACCTAATCCTCTTTTCATAAGAAAGAGTGAGATTCAATCCTATTTCTTTTCTTAAATGAGAAAGGTATGATAGAAAAATTAGAATTGTCTAAATTTTAAATACATAACTCGTAAGCAAATTTTAATAGTTAAGAAAATTGCATATTTTCTGAGTTATTAAATTAGAAGCCAGACTAATTTACTGCAAAATTGGTAAAAGACAAACTAGTATATTTTATCTAGTTGTTCTGTTTTGACCATTTAAGGGTACTACATACAATTGTTGGAATGGTAGAACTATTAAGGAAGAAATTGCATGCCCAATTTTTCAAGTTAATAGCATTGATGGATAATACATTATCTACATAGTAGAATACACTCTTTTAATACATAAGTAATTGTTATGTATGGACTTTTTCAAAAGTGTAGGAAAGTAAATAGTACACTATTTTCTTTCACTGGTTAATGAAACACTTACAATGTTGTCAAATCTAGTGAGAGTGTTGTGTTCTTATTACTGAATATGGAATTATTGTAATGATCTCTAATTCAATGGGAGTTACAAGCTTTGTTATCTTGGTAGTAACCCAGATTATCTCTAGAATGTCTTAAGATAATTACTTTCCACTTGTAGCCACTTGTGTTTTTAAGGATAGTCATGAACGTTTCCTTACTAGACAGTGGTTCTACATCTACTAGTTATGCTAATATCTCTGACACAATCATATTTATCACATAAGCAAACGTGTGTCGTGTTGTTTATGGGCTACATGATGTTGTTCCATGCAGAAGTGGGAGAAATCTTTATTGTGTGCAAGGTACAACATATAGGTATATGATTTAAAAGATTCTCTTGACTGCAAAGTAAGAGACTAACGTTCTAATATGACTTATACATATCTAATTCAAGAAACACTTGGTGTTGCAACTTATGTTATGTGAGAGCTTAGCTAGATTTCAATAACAAGGTAAATCTCCATGTTATGTGGGATCATATCTGGAATAAATTTACAGTTTCTAAATTAGATAAGTAGATAGAATATGTGTCAAGATGATATATAAGACTACTTCAAATTAAATATTTATGTATTATTAGAAAGACATAAATAAATGAAGTAATTTAATACTACTTCAATTTGTATATTTATGTATTTTTGGAATGACATAAAATAAATGAAGAAATAATGTAATCCTACATTATTGTGAAGTAATAAATTAACTTGAATTACTATTGAAACCAAGAGTTTTGTTCATAATTACTTTAGTTAAACATGTTTATGATTCATTGTAAAGACGTAAACATGAAGTCTTTTAAGACTTATAATAAAGTAAGATGTTAACTTGTTATGTTTTTTAATTAAGACATATACAAGAAGTCATTGAGTTGATCAATAATTTATACCGTATAACGGGATTATAACAGTTTATGTTTTATTGATGAGACATGGATATGAAGTGACTTGATCAAAGAGTACTTGTGTTATAACGCATGAAATTGGCTTAGAAAGTCTATTATACCATTAAGTTGACTTAGTTGGTAAATAGGTAAGCCAAAAGGAATATGTTTATCTTATATATTATTATATTGTCTTACAATATTAATTCTAATAAAATACCACAAGCTAATGGTATGTTCAGTTAGGAGAATCAAACTCTATTTGATTCAAGATAACCATAACTTCTTTCTTAAAAAAGTAATCAAGGTTAGAAAATTGAGTGTGGATTGAATATACTCAATAAGACTCCAATCTAGAAGATTAATAAAACACCATTTTATTATGGAATGTGATGAATCACATTAAGTTTTAAAATTGAAGTTATGAATTGTTAAACTTCTTATGAAGAGTGATTATTAACAAACTAAAGTCATGAACTGTCAATATGTATTTGTAATGTCTCAAAAGAGAACATTGTATTGTTGCTCTATTTGCTAAGTATATAGATAGTCTATATATTACAAAAGGCAAGTGGGAGTTTTTATATTGAAAGATATAATTACAAGATACATAATCTTCTAAAATATACTAGTGAATATCATGATGAGGCTAGACATGAAATGATAAACCTCAAGATGATGGAATTCTCATTCATAAATATCTCATATATTTATTTGATATGCTGAGAAATATGAGTTACAGGATTATGGTAAACCTGATAATCATTAAGAAGTATTATCAAATATTGAATTAGGTAAATTACTCATACTATGAATGTTAAAGATGTTGTCCATAAAGATAAATCATTTTTTTTTGGAAACTTGGTTTATCTTAATAGTTAGACTAGAGAAGGAAGATGAGTTTTTCGAAAAGATGGAAAACCCTAGTGGTTTAAATCTCTGTGTAGAAATCGTATGGACAATATTGTACACATGTTTAATGCATGTCTTATGACAAGATTATTAATCATATTTAAGCAATTAATTATGATTGAATATTCTTTCCTAGGCACATTAAACATATAAAGATGATTATTGTCATACCTATTTTTATTAATATGAAAAATGACAATGGAATATCAAAACTCTTTCTTGAAAGATTACTTGATCGAGGACGGTAAGTAATCGAAAGGTTTTTTGAATTCATATATTCTTTGGAAGTGTAAAAAGTGCAATAATTCATGAATGGATTAATGCATGCATCTATGAAATTATTCTTATGTTTAATTATTAAATCCTAGTTTTGATTTATAATTGAAATAAGATAAATTTTAAGTATTCATGAAAGCTAGTGGGAGTATTATGTTAAGTTTCTTAAATCTTATATGTTGTATAATATATGGGAAGTAACATTCCATGTAAGATAAATGTTAAGTCTTAGTTTGGATTGAAACTTTACTTGTAAGATTTAAGAATTAAAACATACAACCTTGGAATATATGTTTATTGTTAATAAACATGTGTGGTAAAATAAATGATTCTAATAAAACATGATATATCATTTGGGAAACATATACATATATTTTGACAAGATAGAACATAAATGAAATCTAAGTTTGACCTGTAGATTCATCATGTACATCACGTAGTGTATTCAAATTGTTGTATCATTCTTGAATGATAGATGATTTGACAACATTGATATCTAACTAAAAGTTATTAGATAACTTGAGTAATGAATATTCTAATAGAATTACATCATCAGCCTGGAATTGCTCCTAGATTCTATGGATGAACAATATGTCAATTGTTGTGCAAATTGTCATCGGCTACAAACATTACACAATAAGATATTAAAGTTTACGGATTTTTTAAAGAGCATATTATTGTTTGTATACAATGATGCCGGTTTAATTGAGATGACACTCAATACTAGTCATGGTAGGATTTCATCCTTGTTAATGGCCATGTGAACTAGTTGTGCTTAGCAAAAGAGCACAGTTGCATTATACATTAAAAGAATAAGAATACGTTAAACTTTAAAATGTTTGAAAGTTTAATTGTCATAAATTGGTGGTAGAGGATGTCACACACTTTATGAATTATTATATGGATTGTTGAATGCACACATGCAAGAACTTCAATAATTAAATTCTTGAAATAAGTATTCTCAAAATTATGATAGATCAAGTTGGTTGATTTATGCCTTGTCAACAAGTATGATTGTCATTACTTGAGGCATAATTCATCAACTGAAATTTTCATGCATTGATCTATTTAGTATTTGAATAAGGGATGTTAAACAATTATTATAATAAATTAAAATACTTGGTATGTTTGATTTTATAATATATTGTATCATATATTTGCATGTTTAATCAGTGAATAATTTATTTATTCTAAATCGTCCGTTGTCAATTAATGATATGAGAGTATCATTAAATTAGGACAAATCTGAGTGATTTGGTAGAATATACTTAAAAGTATATTGATGAGAAAGCATACCAATTTCTGGTGATATTCAATGAATTGAATATAGACTTATCCCAATTACATGATTTTACTTTATGGATATTGTTATTAAGTAAATCATGAATAGTTATCCTCAGACTTGAGATACCATATAAGTGTCGTGAATGTAGTGCACTTCTGTGGAACAACTTAACGCTAAACGTAATTGGTAGTCATAAGGGTTGTTTTCAGAAGTGTTGCAAAGTTTGTGAGTTATCATTGTAATCAAGACAGAATTTGTTCCTTCAAATTTATTTTGAAGTTTAATACTGTTGGGCCCCTCATAGGGTTGACAAGATATTTGCATGGCCATGCCCAAGATCTCCCCTGAATATGTTCAGAAGATTTGGTAATCTTGTTCAAGCACTTACAACGAGAAACATAATAGTTGATTAAAGAATGACTTAAATCCATATATTTATTTAACATGGTATTAGAAACAAAAAGGATAATAAGAGCATGGGGTGTGGGAGGATTCGTTCCTCTCCTAATCCGATGTGGAAGCTCGCCACTTTTTTTCACCCCTCGCCACGACACCAATGCAGCTCGCCAGATCGTGTTTCGCCGGTCCAACGACGAAGAAACGGACAAAGAGGTTTCAGAATATATGTGTTTGTGTTTGTGTTATTTATGTGTTTGTGAGGGTGGGTGGGGCCCAAATGAAGAGAAGTGAGTAAGTTGTGATTGAGGGGTATTTTTAAGTGAGTGTGTTGGAGTGATGTGGAGGTGAGGTGGCACACGTGGGCCCCAAATGAAGAGCTTTGAGCTCTCCACGACACCCCTTGCTCTAATAATGATGATAAATCATTAAAAGGTTTTTCCAGGAGACCTTACTCGAGTTGTACTAGATGCATCGAAGTGTTGCTAGACGCTAACCGATGTGATCACACTATTAAGATATGTCCAAGTGGGAGTTGTTGGTTTAATGGACATAAATTAATAGACGTGTGTTAAGATCGAACTCGAGATCACTGGTTTGCACACTTTACGTATGAAGAGTTAATGAATAATAATTATATATAAAAGTTATATTTAATTACTTATATTTACAAAACATTTAAACAATCGTTATGTAATTAATGATAATTGACTAACGACAATTAAATAATAAAGGAAGGACTAGAGTGTAATTTGGTAAGTCGAGAAGGATCCGGAACACCCTTTTGGGTTGTGGCCGGTCATGGATTGGATTGGGGAAACCCAATTCTCATCCAACTTGTTCTCCAAGTTTCACTTGGTATATATACAAAGTTTGGGGTTATTTGTATCTCATATATCTTGTGCACATACAATATCCTATACTTTTTTCTCTCTTTGTTTTTTTGCTAGGTCGATCATACACACACCCCTAAGGGTTGATCGATTTGTTTTAATTAAAAAAAGTGTTTGGTTTTTAGTTTTGTGCTCTTTAACTAGCATTAACATTAACTTGGTATTAGTACGTGTGTACATGAACGTGATACAATCACAATATTGATTGTATCTTGGATTGAATTACAAAACGGCAAGGGGTAATTCCAATAATCCTTATAAGCCCTAATTAGGGTTCATCTTTATGAAAAGTTACTTGGATTGATTCTCGTTTAGCTAGAATCATAAGGTACGCATACTATTTATGTTTTAGTTAATTAATTATTTATTATATGTTCCTTACGCTTTCGCATGATTACTTTGATGTTTATTGTTTATATTTATGAGGTGTCATGTTATATAATTCCAACACTATACGCTATCAGTCCACATGATTCATCTTTAGAATTCAGCGTATCAAAGTTAGTGAAACTTAGTGAGATGTATATCCACGTGATTTTACTTATAAGGAAAGGTTAAGTCTTTCTATGAAACTTGGATTCTATTATCAGATTGCGTAGTGATAATGATTTTGCTAACTTGGATAGCATTGCCAAACTTGTTAAGAAGATGGTGGATAAGAAAAAGCATACATCTCATCATTTGGTATATCGATTATTAAAGTTGGCTCAAGTCTTGCATGTGGCTACCGCTATAGTTGAAAGATGTTTTTCTAAAATGAAGCTAATTAAAACTGATTTACGTAATCGGATGGGTGATGATTATTTTAACGGTGCTTTAAATTGTGCTATAGAGAAAGAAGAACTTATTAGTGTACCATTTGTGTGTTCGAGCCCATCCCGCTCAAACTGCGGAGGAGTCTAGTAATATATTATTAGCCCATATTATTATGTTGTTATGGGTTTGACCCAATTGTCTAGCTTCTAGATTACTTAATTGTTTTATATATTGACTTATTAGTTTAATGAGAACGAGATGGAAACTCCCGCCGCACCGCGGCGGGGTTTTTTATTATTTTCTTTTAAACCTTAAGCATGAAAAGTGTGAGGTTGATGAGAATTATGTCTGACATGGAAGATCATACTCAATGACAAGAATGCGGTCGCAAACCAACGTTAGCCGACACTTCCTTAGTCATGTTAAGTGGCGCAAATCAGGTGGGCAAATTGACTTGTTATAAGCTAAATAATGACAATGTATGATGCAACATGTAGCGACACTTATCTTTATTGAACTCGTTCTCCATCGTCACAGGGTATGGCGAATTTGGTGTTGGAAGTAGATAATAAATGTATTACCATATAATCATTGAAGGGAACTTTGTATAGTTGTACCAGGCTGAGACAAGTTTGGCGTCATTGCGTTATAAAGAGTTGCAACATTGTTACATATAAAGAGTTGCAACGTTGTCTGTATTGAGTCGCGATTTTTTCACTATCAAATAACCTCCACTAGCCATCAAGGACCAGACTGTGTCGCAAAATTTATCATAATTCATTAAGGCCAAAAAGTCTTAAAACTTGGCGTAACTGAATCTGTAACATATCATTTCTGGCAGTAAAACTTGAGCAAAAAACCAACAAACATTGACACTATACTATGTCAAAAGAGCAATGATACATCCACATAAAAGTATTCATAAAAATAATCCACTCGTTGAGGTGTCAGCGGGTGATTGGTTTTTGTGAGATGTGGATCCCACAAAAAACCAATCACCCGCTGTCACCTCAGCGAGTGAATTGTTTTTGTGGATACTTTTATGCAGGTCTAGCAAATTTCATGTCAAAAATGACCAAACCAAAGACTCGCCTGCAGAAAGTTTCTCTTTATAAAAAAAAAATCAACTCCCTGAAAATCTACATAAAAAACATGTCGGTTAACCCTACTACGAACCTGTCACAAGACAGGAAAAAAAACAAAAACAAAAGATCATTGTCTCAATCGTTTGAAATCTTTCCATTGAGAAGACTCATGAGCATGTTTAATTCCTCTAAATTTGCTTTCTTCACTAAGCTCATTAAGGAGGTATCAGCTCCTGTTGGTAAACTGATTTCAGTTGTATTTGGGTTGTTTTGATCTCGAGTATTAACAAACATACTACTACGCACATCTTAGGATAGAGTGTTGAATCCCTGAGATCGCCAGTACTCTTTAGACACATGATGCCTATCCATCGATTGAATTCCCTTTCAAATGATAATAAACAATTTGTTAGAAAAACAATGGACAAATACATTTCAAACGACGATGTTTCAAACTTGGTTACAAAAGCCAAGTTTTTGAACAGAAGTTCCAAACAGACATTAAAGATTACCTGCAAGATGAAAGGTGATGAAAAGCCGAACATTTCCAGGCCATTAAGACTTCCACGAGGCTGCAAATGCGGAAGCTTTGATATTCCCAATTTACGTCGCTTTGATATCTCTTGATTAATTCTCTCCCTCACCATTTCCCAACATTTCTCAGCTGATAAATGGATAAATGCTTCACTAGGACAATTCTCTAACGAAACCTTTAAAAGGAAAAAAAATGGTAGTTTCATAAGTTTCAGATTTATGGTTTGTAGTAAACACGCTACACTGCAGTGAAATCAAAATTAGTATCTTGAAGAAAAATTGAAAAAATGTGAAGTATTCTCGATACCATAAACATAGGTCTATCCCTTTCCGCATCCAGGATTTCTGAAATGTAGTAGCACACATTACTGGGATCCAACATATTTAAGTATTTTACACGACTCCGGAACCCTGCATAAACCACAAGGAAACAATTCAATAATTTATTTTTCTTGTGGAAAGCAATTATTGCCTAAAAATGGATAAAAGTTTATTACTGAAAATTTGGACAAAATGTGTTTAGGGTCAACCCAACCCTGACTCGTTTGGACCTTTATTTCCATAAGTAGAAATACCACAGTACAGCGAGGCTAACCTTTAGGGTAAATGGCACGATTATCGCACCACAACTTTCCTGATTGCACATCTCCAAATTGTAGAAGCTCAACTTCAAAGTTTCGGTTGAGATCAACCTTAGTACAAGGACCACTATCTTTTGAACCACTGGTCTCAATTACCCTAGAAAAAGTTTCTTGATGGACCCCACGCGCAAGAAATACTGGACATGGTGTAGAAGCAACATCAGCCACAGCGGGCGTAATAGTTTTGCTGTATACAGCTTTTGTGGACTCATCCTCATCTTCGCCATCACTAGATTTCATGGTTTCATTTTCATTCAATAAATCTTTTTGCTTTTCGGATAACGACACTAGGGATGGTGAAATATCCTTCCTTGCGTGGTTAGTTAATGCAAGTCCATGATCACTTTTTGCCCATCTATAAATTGCACTTAATTTTCCTTGTAAAGCTTCCACCAAGATTCCTAACTCGCTCATGTCATAACGGAACAAGAAAAACTTTGAGGTCGATGAGCACGAGCAAAACTGCTTTGAGTGATTTAAACAAGAATATTTTGCAGGTGAGCAATTGTGACAGCCTGCAGCTGAGAGATGAAGGTCAAAATAGCATACACTGCATTCTCTTTCGTTTGTGGAATCAAACGTGGCTTCCATTTTCAATGATTGTGAACCCGTGCATAGAAAATCTCGTCTAACACGCTCCATCTCCACACGTTCCTACACATAAAAAAACCTTGAGTATCTGACCATCTGTAATGGCTTAACAAAGTCCGCAATTACGTTGACCTCGAAAGTCAAACTCACTATCTCAAGTTATGCTCTAGAGTACAGGTGGCAATGTCGACCTGTTTACTGAGGTATGGGTCGAATTGGGTTTGCTTCATGCAAAGCGAAAACGGATTAAACTTGGCCAAAGTCTATTTTTTTATGTATACTCCTAAATCGTGTTTATTCAAAATTTAAATGGGGTGGTTTGACCTCAAAAGTCAAACAAGCTAACTAGAATAAATATGCATTTTCATAAATAAATTACCTTGAGGGCTTTCGTGAGGACCCCATTCTTCCCACAAACTAATTTCCATTTTAAATTTGCAGGCGTATTTTTTCGTAGTAAATTCATTTCCCACTGAGCTTTTGCAGCATCTCTCGCAGCTCCAAGTAAAAGTTTATCATGAGAAATAGACGTTTTTCGACTCTGCTCACGATAAAGCTCGATTGCAGTATGCCCATGAGGCAACCAATCAAAAGGTGCCACATTAACAGCCTCTGCACAATTAAAGCCACAGTTGAACCCCGAATGATATGACCGAGGAAAGGTCAGCACAAAATCTCCAGGATTCTGAATGCAACGGTAGACAGGAACCCCCTCGGAGTTTAGTATTGTTGGTGATAGCTGTGTGACCTGAAATTTCTCTAGACGTTATAATTTCTTTTATCTTCAAAATAAAAAATTATAAAGATTAGGTTCATAACATAACTTTAACGGTTAATAATGAGTTAACCTTTTCTTGGCAATAATTTTATCCTGCAAAACTCACCAGCTTATGAAGCAAATCGGGTTGAGCTGCAAATAGATCCGGTAAATTTTTTCTCATAGCTGCCTCAAATTTAAGAGCATCTTTTCCAGCTACACCATACCACATTTTTGGAGCACCACAATGCATGTAACTAATCGAATATAAGTTATGATCTTCAACATGCTGCAATGATCAAGGGGTATTTTAGGTAATTGACTAATTGTGTAAAAATAGAGTAAAACAAAATTTTGTAACTCACCCAGCAAAACGACGAAAAGCACATCCCAATATACAACCAAGGAACCAGAACACCCGATATATCACTACTTTCGTATGTAAGTAACGACCCTGGAAGTTTAGGGATGTTGTTCAAGTTCCAACCGGAACTAACATACTTTTCATCTGAACCCGTAACTTGAGATGGTGCGCTGGGAAACCCGCTACCAAATGTGCATGTCTCCACATCAGCGCCATAAAGCACCTATAATGAAAGTCAATGTCAAAGTAAGATTCAGACTCAAAGCCAAACAAGTAGACTATAATCGAATGAGTAACAAAAACGCAGAAGCTCGTCCGGAGGTGGTCAAATTGTTCGAGATTTGACCAAACCGTATTATTATATCATAAATTCCTAAACTAGTTTAATAAAAATTTAGTATTAGTGTCAAGAATTACAAAATAATTCTAACTGAAAGTGTTTTAAAGTTAACCAAAAGCCATCCATTTTGACCCATTACTGAATAACCCGCCCAATTAGCCACCTTTTCGTATGTTTCAAACAAAATACCTCAATTTCTTCTGTAGCTTTCTCTACTATACGCCAAAATTCACCCTCTATATTTTCTACAGAGGGTTCCCACTGATCTCCAAGATCATGATCACCCTCGTTTTTTCTGAAATATTGTGCTTTGAAGTCATCTGCATATTTCTTGAACTCATCAAGAGTGAAAGTTGGACCAGGTTCAAACCCAAAATCAGCTTCAAAAACCATAGGCTCGTCCACACTCGACCCATTATCAATTTTGTGGTCAGCGCCTTTTTTTATGTATCTTCGTCGCTTTTTCTTTTTGTGGTCATTTGGTCTAAACAATTTTCTCAAGGAATCCCGATTTTGAAGTTTATCAATCCTTTGGATTCGGGTAAGAAAACTAGAATTTTCCCATATGGCTTTTTCTTTTAGAGGGCATGGAGGTTTCCACGATGAAGGTGGAACTATACGGCATATGCCATATGCTTCTGCTTTATCACGTATACTTGAAATGTACTTCAACGTATCCTCAAACTCCTGAAACCAACATAAATGATAATGAATAATGTACACATTATTTATGCATGAGAATTGGACAATAAAGTGTCAACGGTCAACCCAACCGGCCCTTTTGGCCCTGCCCCAATTTAACCCATACCACAATTGGCCTGACCCACCCATATTTCAGTATCTAGATAGAAAGTTAACGACCTCTTCAGTTGGGTAAAATACAGGAGCCTCTGACAAATTTGGGACTCGAGCCTCTTCCGGGTGCCATTTTGCAGTGACCTAAACACAAAAAACTTTTAAATGTTAGCATACATATAAACGAAAAGATTAGCAAGCTGTATGGAAGATACAACCTTTTGGCAGTTGCTACACTTTTTGCACCCACGGATAACCCCCTTAGGTAGCTGAAACCTTAAAGCGTGATTCTGCATTAACAATAGATGGTCACATACTGAAAGATAAAAAAACAAATGAATTGTTGTAGGTTTGAGGAATTACAATCTGATCCAACGGCTTAGGATAGGGCTCATCTTCAGATTTGCAATCAGATATTTTATAATTTGTTTCTGATCTACGTCTGCTAGACCTCTTTATCTTCTTACCACTATGAGACACGAGCCCCGGTTCATTTGTTACGCTTGTGGAAACTGACGAAGTTGATGCATGTCTACTTTCACTTGTTCTAAAAGGTGAAAAAGACTCGAAACCAGGTGGAATTAATGGAATGTCGATGCTCTCTTCTTTCACGTATTGACTTATGAATTCTGTCCCCATTGTGACAATCAAAATTTGCTGAAGAAGAAACAGGACTCAATCAATTAACTTTCTCGATATTCTTAAATGGGTCAATGTACAGGTCAGACTAAAAACATCAAAATTCATTAACCCATTTTGACGCGTTAATCAACCCATCCAAACCCGCCCATCTTTTCACTTCTATGATAGGAATCATACATCAACAAAAACAATTAGATTGATTCTCTAGAGTACAAGATTCAACAACCACAAATCTAAAGTAATCGATACCATTTAGTCAACAAACATGTCAAGCATGATTTCTGAACTTTATATATCTAATTAGTATCCTTAGACGCTGCAACCGACAATCAAATACATAAATGAACTTTTATGGTAAATCACCTATTACTATTTTACTAATAAGGTTATGAACTTAGTCACTTACGAATAAGCTCCTTTCTAAATTTGATGATAAAATAGTACATTCTTGATTAGTAATACCTCCCAAAAACACAAACACGGGTCGCATATTCTAATCATAATTACATAGAAAGCATCTGCAATCCTAAGTTCAAACCAAGATAATAAACATATGAAATGGATCATTATTTCAGTGATAACGAAACAATAAATCTCATATTCAAAATTATAACAACCAATAAATTCCTGATGTAGTACATATCAAACATGATATATCATCAATCACAAAATAATCACACATTGCTTAATTTGCATGAAACAGATGGATCATATAATAACTAGCCCAAAAGTACAAAATAACATGTACACAAAAAACAGATTTCAGGAACATAACTATATCTAAAATGACTTATTTTTGTACCTGCTAGTGATTTTATAAAAACTATAAACTTTCTTGGATTGATATGGACAATGTGTGAAATGGCAAATTTGAATGTTTGGTCAAAGATTAAATTTCTTGGAACAAAAGTTTAATGTTTTTACTATACTAGTAGCAGTCTGGTCATGATATGAACATATTAAACTAAAGTTATTATGTTACATTAACTAGATAAGATATTGATTCTTGAGTTTCACCACTTTGTTTTTATGTTTGTAATATCATAAGACATGAAACATGGGATTGGAACATTGGTTCATAAAAGTAGTAAGTTGACGAGAAATTGGGGAGATATAGACGACATCTTGACGAGATGTTGGAGATATTTTGATGAGAATTTGGCAATTAAAGTTCTTAAAAGAAGTGTTTACTGTTTAATTATCTTGAACTTGGAATTAAATGCGTTAATTTTGAAATAAGTAGTTTTATATCGTAAATTATATCGTGTTGGACCTAGGTTAGTATATAAATATTTATAATATCGTGTTACTAAGAAATTTAGAAAGTAAAAGAATACGATGGGCTTGCGTTTGCTGGTTTCGTTGCTTGTGGTTTATGAAAAAAGAAAAAGTATTGGAGGTTGAGAAAAAGTGAAAAACTGACTTTGACTTGTTATAAAAAAAGAAAAATGTTTTTCTTCAATTCTATTTTTAAATAGATGACCATTTGGAGTTTTGGACCACAAACTTTTCATTAACGTGAGTAGAAAAAACAAATAATCTAAAAAAGATAAAAATAAATAAATAAAT
Organism: Chrysanthemum seticuspe; assembly: GCA_019973895.1. Taxonomy (NCBI): domain Eukaryota; kingdom Viridiplantae; phylum Streptophyta; class Magnoliopsida; order Asterales; family Asteraceae; genus Chrysanthemum; species Chrysanthemum seticuspe. The sequence goes on along the minus strand of BPTQ01000004.1, from coordinate 34,283,478 downwards.
AATAAAAAATTAAAGGAAAAAAAAAACATTTGCTAAATGTAGGTAAATTTCGGCTTCAAATTTCAATTTTGGCTTTTTTTTTATTTGCATTTGTAATTGTCATGTTCATAATGTATTTAATACAAACTTACATTGTGTTTTCGAGTATCACCTAAGAAAGAAAAAAATAAACTAAAAAAACTTATAGTCTCGAGTATCACTTAAAGAACGTAAGAAAAGAAATAATTAAAAAAGAACAATGTTTTGATTAATTTTAAAGTAAAATATATCTTTTATAAATTGAGTTGAAAATATTTACTCTATTTTTCATACTTTTGAATATGATGTTTAAGTAGTTTAAAAGTTCTAAAAGGATATTTCTTTTCCACTTAATGAGCGAGCCCAAATGCCTAAACACTTATTTCCTTTTAATGAAAAAGCCCTCAAAAAAATTTATCAATCATAAAGTGACTAAACTAAACATCACTCTAAACCATGCTTGTCAGGATCTCGATCCTGATCTTTGGATCTTACGATTTTACGATACTGCAAAGCAAAAACGATCTGGATCCTACATAGGATCTTTGCAAGCTTAAGATCTTATAGGATCCCGATCTTTACCATACGATCTTACGATCTAATCCTATCCGATCTTACTTTTCTCGAATTCAAACTAAAAAACTACAAATTTATGGGTTGTTTGTTTGTAGAATTCAAAAAAAACATGTTAATCTTTTTAAACATATTATAATCATAATTTAGGACAACATTTATATGAAACATTCGTAGTATTTTATGGCTATAATGTATTAGAATTGTAGATTTGTATAAAATTACATAAACTATTAAGAAATAACATTAGAGTAGGATTTTAAGATCCCGATCCGATCTTACGATCACGATCTTGCAAAGATGAAAACGATCCTGGGTAGAATCCCGATCTTGACAACCTTGCTCTAAACTACTTAATTTTAATAAACGCTCCTTTAAGTTTTATTAGAGACTCTTCTTCTAATAGATACCAATTTTTTATTTTTATTTTTTTCTAATGACATTATTAAGATTGTACTTTATTTTAGTGTCACAATCACTCCAACGTGACGCCAAATCTTATGTCAAAAATTATCCAAAAAGATTGGTTGAATTTGGTGGGAAATATCACAAAATTATCAACTTGTTCAACCATAACCTACCCAACCAAAACAAAATCTGACTTCCAAAAAATCTCAAGCTTCAATTCTTAATCTTTGCCTTAGTAAAGCAGCAACCTTGAGCCTTGATCTTGGTCTGAAAATACGACACAACCCGAATCTCCAATGTTGTCTAAACGAAGAATTACACCATCGATTATCATAAACGCTACGTTACTCATTCTAGTTTCATCAAATTCCTTCACATTTTCGCATTATACTAACTTTGTTTACAAGAAATGTCGAAAGGAAACTCACATTCCCAAGAATTTGGTGTCATCCCTCCTCCAAGAACTTGTCGAAAAATCCAAAACTTCCAAGTTTTACCAAACAAGCACAGGTGATGACACATTTGCGGTCTCAGGCATATTTCAATGCCGTGGAGACCTGGCCAATGAAAATTGTCACGATTGCATACTGAACGCTATTACAAAATTATCTTGTGCTTCAGGAGGTTCTCTAGCTCGTGTTCAGCTCAAAGGTTGCTACATGAGCTTAGAACCTGAACCCGAGCCTCAGCTTGAACATGAGAGTGGTAGGACTAATGATAGGGTGTTATTTGGTGTACGGAAAGTTTACTTTCAACACAAGCAATGCGGTGAAAGGAGGTCGTGGTTTGAGGGTTTGCAGGAGGTTAGGGACGCGGTGTTTGAATTGGTCACTAAATGTGTAATGAGTAGTCATATTGGTCATTGTGAGACAACACATGAAGGGATGTACGGAATGGGGCAATGTGCGGGGAGTTTGGAAGAGTGCGAGTGTGGAGAATGTGTTAGTAACGCGTTTCAAGTGGCTCAAGATGAATGCTGGGGATCTGATTCAGGGGAGGTTTATTTGGAGAACTGCTTTATTAGTTTTCGAGATAATCAACCTAACCACGGTGGAGGGAGTTCTTTTAAAGGTAAAAGTGCATATCATAGAATTACGGCCTCTCAATTTCATAGAATGAAAAACTGTTTTGATAACTTGTCGCTAACTGTATTTTGAGGCATTGCCGGAAAAGTTTATGTATGTGAACATTCTTAAGGCTTCACTGCATAGAATGTTATAGCGACATTTATTAGTTGCCAGAACATTTTTTATGAGATATATACGAGTTCATTTCTCAAGTTTCGGTGAACTTTTCATTTGACAGAAAATAGCGTTGGTGGTGGTTTGGCAAAGGTGGCAGCGATGGTGGTGGGTATAGGTGTTGCTTTAGCTTTATTAACTACCCTTTGCTTCTGCATTAGATCTTCAAGAAAAAAACGTGACGGTTAGTTCCTCATAAATCTGTCTGTTTTCAATCCTGCCCAAATTTTCGCAAAGAATAAAAATTACGTTGTAGAAGTATCTAATTAACTCTTTTCATTCATAACTTTTGGTGCAGATTGGTGAAGATTGAATATTATAACATTTGCAACATCTTGCTAGACTTGTTTGGATGAATGAAAGTTAATTACTCAGATTAGCCTAAAGATATCATTAGTTCAGTAAATATGATTGTATATTATCTACCAAATTACTGGTAGCATGTCAAAGAGATTGATCTATGAGGTCTTAAGAAAATAATAACAAAAGTACTATAGTTTCTTTCTTTATGATTTCCTATAAAATTTGATATATCGTGGCGACGTACAAAATCATTAGTAGGACGCCTGATAAAGTTATTGGAACAGGATGATGTTGTTAATGTCAATTTTATAACCCAAGTCATCCTAAACTTAAGAATATCAAATGACAAATGGTTTATTCTAATTGGAATGCGAGATTTAACTAATTTAACTGTTGATCAATACAAGATGTGAAACTAAATAAACTCTTAACAGTAGCGTGCCAAAGTACAAGATCATTACGAAAAAAAATGACTAGAAAACCTTAATCACGCCGTTTTACTAGCAACTTCCTTTTGCATTTCTGCACAATACTCGAACAAGCTTCCATCATACAACCGCCTTACAGATTCTTTCGATAGAAAACCTTCTGAATCCTTCGCAAGCATATAAAGGACTCCCCATTCCATCTTGCTTGCAGTCCTATATTTACACATAAAGTTAAAACCATCACCTGATGAAAAGTGTCCTCGTTCGCAAAACATTACAAAAATATATAGCCAAAAGGGAAAGAGCATCATTTTGTTTTCAACGATAAAGCGTTGCTTAAGTAATTTTGATAATTAATTTAAAAGAAATATGTGTGTACCAGCCGAAGAAATCAAAGGCATTGCGACTTGCATCAGTCATATGCCACAGTTCTTTAAAGCTGAGTTTGTCCGGCTTCGTGTGAGCATATTTGCTGAAAATGTTCTCTAGGTTTACAGGAACAAACCTGTCATAAAAACAAACCACTTTTACTTACCAAGGGCTTCAGCAGCAACCAATTTGTTTGAACTAAAAGAAAGCTTGAGTTTGATCTCACCTTCCTTCAGTGTCATAAGTCCCGGAATCACTTCCATGCTTAGCCTTGTGTATGTTTTCAATGTAAATTGGGAACAAAGGCGACGGCAGCCATGTCTACAAGAAGAAAAGATAGATCGAACCATTTCCTTTTTATGACAACAAAAAAAAATTAAGGACAGTCCTGCCTTTTGAAGGCTGGCAAGTTTTTTTTTTCTTTTTTCTGAGACATCAAAAGGTACTTTAACAACTTACGGGTAGAGTGGCATAACTCATAGCTCCATGTACAAGCATTGTGAAGAACACAGAAGCAAAGATGTTAAATCCGAGGTCACGAAATCCTGACACAATAGTATCAACCAAATGACATTAAGAAAATAATAAAAGTATCAATCAAATTACAATTGTATTTTGATTAGTAATCCACTAATATTATATTCTCTTTTGTTTTTGCCTTCTTATCACATCTAAAGTACATGCGGAACGTACCATCTTATGTTTCTTTTCATGCCGTCTTAAAATAATTTAGATCAAAATTATATAAATTCATAAATCATATATCTGTGTGTTCAAAGGCGGAATAGCAAGTTTTTAATATTGCCTACTAAATAAAATGCCAATAATTGAAACTGTTATATTTCACTATCAAAGCACAACAAGCGATTCTGCAGCAGTTTTAATATATATGAAATTTCATAAACCACCCTAATAATCTAAAGTACCAGTCATATATCAACCAAAATGTATGATTAATTGTTAATATGGAAGAACTTACCTTTAAAAGTTTCCCAAGGGTAGATGATACCATTATCATCTTGATCAAAGAAGGCCACATGCTGCTGAAGAACAGACATGTTACGGTGCTTATGGCCCCATGTCCCATTGACGTTATCCGTATCTGGTGCAGCCACAGCCCGAGCCAAATCTAAACAACACATAAACCACTAGTTTTATCCCAAATCCATTCAAAACGGAAAAAGAAAACCACAAGTATAATCTCAAAATCAAATTCCTACAATTCAAAAAACACAAAATAGAACTAACACTACAACAAATATATATATAATGTTTGTGACATTTTTCACAGTTACAAACGTATTAAACTTTTTATGCATTTCAAACGTGAAGAAAATATTGAATTTCGCCTTCGTGCATTTTATACCAAATTGTTCACATGCGATAAATATATATATATATAAAGAAAACCATATAGAACTGAAGAAATTAATAACATACAAGGTTTAGGGAGCTTGGAATCAAGATCTAATCTGAGTTTTCTCTGAGAAGTAATAGGAGCCTTCTCGGCGACGGTCAACATTCCATCGGCAGATGCCTTTAGAGACTGGTTTCCACCAGAATTGTCACCCATCTTGTTACTTGATCTTTGCTGGTTAAGATTAGGAGAGTGTGTGTAAAATGGTTAAATTACTAATAATATTACAGTTATAAGGTGGTTTTTCCTTTGGAATCGGAGGGTTTGTTCATATGATTTTGAATATTTCATGATCTCTAACCCTACTTTCGTGGTGTCCTTGTTTTGCTTACATTTTTTCATGGCCATAATATTGAGTTTCCTTATATCATTTTTGGTTATTAAAATTTGATAACTTAGTTTAACGTAGTGTTTGGTATGCATGAATCGAAATTGGAATGAAATAAATCATTACGATAGAATGAAAAAATGTTGTTTGTTTTGAGTTTTGTAATGTAATTCTTTATTCATTAGTTTATTCCATTATGTCCGTAACCACCAATTTCATTACATAGCCGCCCCCTTGTTTTTCTTCATTGCATTTCGACACGGAATCACATTTTGCTTTATTCATTTATTTCATTCCTTTAAAACGTTCATTGCGTCATACCAAACAACATGCATAAATGCTTTATTTCATTCTAACATAGCAACCAAATAGGTTAATGGAACAGGAATATAACGACTCATTCAATTACTATGTTTATTCCATTACTTAATCGATTACATTCTTTTATCAATCTATTACGTTTAACCAACCAAACACATTTCATGATTTTGTATGATTTCTTCAAAACGATGTGAGATGTTAACTTGTTAACATATATGATATATGATATGGTTATAGTTCTATAAAGCTTTTCTAGTCATCACCTCGAAAAGAATTCTATCGGCCATTTTTTTAAAAATGATTCACCGAACTTAAATACATGCATAATCGTCACGAACGTGCCCTAGTAATCAAGCATACTGATGTTGTATTATATAGACAAGTCTTACTTTATAGATAGAAATTTATAAAAGAGTTTTAATCTTTGTGACTGTGCTTCGTGCTTTTAGACCTATTTTATATTACTAGTAAAGTACCAACGAAAAGTGATGGTAACATAAAGTTTATGACGATTGATTTTTCTTGTGATTTAGTACTGATGGATGGCGGGTTTCATCATTTGTCAAATATTTACGGCAATAACATATAATTATGAATATTACCCATGATTAATTTGATGGTTACAAAATTAAATACCCCGTCAATATTAAAAGAGCAAATCGCATAAAAGTGTGCTAAACTTATACTCAATTTCAATTTAAGGTACTCTACTTTTATTTTCTCAATTTAGTATACCCAACTTTTTTTTTGTTGCAATAAAAGACGATTAACAGGTTACTAGGTAATGAGCAGGTCACCTTCTTCTCCAACATGATTTTCCGGCAAACTTGTTGGCGATCCACCACCACCACTAACAACATACATAGAATATTACTGTTAGCATCAGTTGCAACATAGTACTTCCATAATCCGAACATTCAGAAATACTAATTCGTCCCATATATTTCATCTTCAACTTTGCATCCTGAGTCTTCTATCGCTAAAACTATCCTAGAGCCTAGCTACACGTAAGAATCAAGTCGATCAACTCATTAATGGGCCACCATTTAAACCCTTTTGCGTGTTTTGTATGACAATTGTTTCCATCTTTGTTAGTGTAACGGTATAAGCTTTACATATAACTACTCTTTTGGGGGAACTAATAGTTTTATATACATTTACTAAAAACAAGCATGTTGGCCAAACTGATGTGTTTGTGCACGTGAAAGTTATATATATTACATGGTTATTCTAGTTTATTTATGCATGTGACACGTTTACTACGTTATTGTACATTTGTTGGTGGTGGTGGTGATCAATGAAGGTAGTGGTGGTGGTGGATTTCCGGAAAATCATGTTGGAGAAGAAGGTGACCTGCTCGTTACCTAGTAACCTGTTAATCGTCTTCAATTGCAACCAAAAAAAATTAGGTATACTAAATTGAGAAAAAAAAAAAGTAGAGTACCTTAAATTGAAATTGAGTATAAGTTGAGTATACTTTTATGCGATTTGCCCATATTAAAATAGATGTTACAAGTTTAACTATATTTTCTAGCAATATCAAGATCATGTCATAAAAAATATGATAAATTACAAAAATAGTCCTTAAAAGTAGCTCAAATGCGCAAGAATGACAGAAAAAGTGTTGCAAAAAAGATCTTAATGTTTTATTTTTTTGCAAATCAGCCACTGAGAGCTACTATTTGCTAACGTCTGTTAGTTATCTCGTTAGTCAAGGGTAAATACATATGAAATGACTAATATACCCCTTCATCTTCAGGTACAATCCTCATTAGCTCCGCCGCCCTAACTTGTTACCACACTAACCCGACCACCTATTCAGATAAAATCCTCATTGACTTATAGTTCCGGTTATATTACATCGATCTTCCTTTCCTTTGCACAATACGGTAAGAAAACAGTGCATTTTCTTATTTACTTAAATATTGTTCTTGGTTTTTAAAGAAGGTACATTTGTTGTTAATATTATGGATTTATAATTGTAGGTGGTCATGTGGCAAATGTGAAAGAAGTAGAGGTGGATACTGAAATAGAAGAAGATAGTGGCGAGAGTGGTTCAGATGATTTGGATTATAATCCAAATAATGACGAAGTGTTTGATGATGATGATGATGAGCATATACTTGAAGATGTTCGTGTAAGTAACTCTAATATGATTGTCAATCCAGACAGTAAACATGATTTAAGTATACTTGTTTTTACGGAGCATTATTCAATGCTTAAAATGTATGCCCAAGAGTTGGTTAATCAAAATCCAGGCACAACTGTAGGATTGATGTACAACTAGAACCAAATCCAGAGCCTTCAACAAGAAATTTTAGAGGGGTGTATGTGTGTTTGGGAGCTCTGAAACAAGGTTTCAAAGCTTGTGGCAGAAAATTTTTATGATTAGAAGGATGCTTCATGTCAGGTCCTTTTCCAGGTCAATTTCTAACAGCAGTTGGGATTGATGCCAACAATTGGATTTATCCAGTAGCATATGTTGTAGTTGATGTACAAAATAAGGCATCTTGGTGTTGGTTTTTGAAACTACTTGGAGAGGATCTTGGTATAGAAACCAACTACATGTTCACTTTCATTTCTGATAGGCAAAAGGTACACATTTCTATTATATAATTAATCATGTGTTTTATGCAAAATGAGAACATGTACAACTTTAACACCATCCTTAACCTTAACTGTTCACAGAGACTAATACAAGCCATTGCTAATGTGTTTCCAAGTGGTGAACAAATGTTTTGTCTGAAGCATATACATGAGGATATAAAGTCACATTTTAAACGAGGTGTTTACAAGGATATTCTTTGGAAAGCAGCTAGAGCCACTACTGTTGTTGAATTCAACAAAGAGATGGTGCATCTCAAGTATTACAATTCTGCTGCTTATGATTGGTTGATCAAGATTCCAGCTGAACAATGGAGCAGATCACATTTTTCAGGTAATTCATTAACGTGCACTGGACAAAAGCATACTGATAATTGATCATATACTTATATAGTGTGTGATTTGTTTAACAGACAGAGCCCAATTTGGTCTACTCTTAAACAACATATGTGAGATGTTCAATAGGCAGCTATATGATGTCAGAGATCGACCCATCATTACTTGTCTTGAATATCAAAGAGTACTTGATGAAGAGGATTGTAGTAGTTCAGCAACTGATTGATCAGACTGTTGGACCACTTACTCCTACGGTGACAACCATGTTTGATGCTATCAAAAAAGAATCTACTGACTGCGTTGTTCAATGGATTGAAGGTTCTTTATATCAAGTAATTGTGCCTTAAGAGGATCAGTGTGTTGTTAACATGGATACAAAGGAGTGTTGTTGTTGGAAGTAGGAGCTAACTGGAATACCATGTAAACATGTTGTGGCTGCAATAAACCACATGATCCACAATGAATCATGGTTTGGTATACCTGAAGAGTGGGTTCATGCTGCTTGCAGACTAGAAACATGGGCACGTATATACTCATTCAAGATCAGTGGCTGTAGTGGCAGCGACTTTTGGCCAAGAGTTGAGTCTACATCAGTAATAATACCACCCATTCATAAACCTCAAGTTAACAGGTCACCAAAGAAGAGGAAGTAGTCAGTTGATGAGCTTTCAAGTCAAAATTGTTAAGTTGTTATGCATTGATCTTTGAACAATATAAATTCTGTTAAATTTCATGTCTTTTGGATTATATGTTTGAACTCTATGTTTGTCATTAATGTCTTTAGAACAATGTGTTGGGTTCAGTAAATACCCAAACCCCTTAAGTCATGGATTTGAATAGAAAATACCCTAAGTGTTTATATCGTTAAATACTAACAGGTCACTGAGTGCATAGTCTCTCAGTGAGCCATCTTTAGGATACTCAGTAAGAGACGAAGAATAAGTCTCTCCACTCAGTAAGGCGGAACTTAAAGGGTGAATACTGAGTCAAGAAGAAGATGGTGGATTCAGTGAGTGATGACAATAACTCACTGAATCCCTAAACTCTTCACCAACTACTTACACTGAAGACAAACTGAAACTGAAGACTGAAGACTATGAAGACTGAAGAATGGGCGGGCTAAAACGGTTACATTGGAAACGAATAAGACAGAGTACTTATCTTGAAAGTTTCCCTTTTAGAATCAGCATCAGTACTGACATAAAGAAAGTAACTTGGTCTCTTTACCTAATATAGTCTTTGTAAACAGAGACAAAATACATAAGTATTTTGTCTTCTGCAAATTGTCAGTTTGTCACTTAGGAAAGAGTTAAAACTCATACTTGTATAAATAGCATAAGAGATGGAGTGAAAGGTTAAGCTTGTGAATTGTAAAAACACACACACACATAAGCTATTTTTCACTCCTCCAAATACAACTGTGTCCCTGAGATAGCTCAGTGGTTCCGTGTAGTTGTGCTCAGACTTAGCCTGAGCTTAGTGAGGAGTTACAACACTTTGTCATTTCAATCCCTAGTACTGTTCCGCAAGTACTAGGGTAACGTATTCTTTTGATTCATTTCTAATAAGAATATGATGTTGAAAATTAATCTGTGTTTTACTTACATCTTTCAGTCATTGATTCACTATTAGTTTGTTTAAAATACTTTTAGCTGTTTTTATACTATAGTGAATAGGGAACAACAAGTGGTATCAGAGAAATGCTGATTATAAAACTGTTTTTAAGCCGCTCTAAACGTTTTTAAATCAGGATCCTAAAATGGCTGAATTTGATGTACCCCAACTAGTCGACAAAAAGGGTGGAGCTTATTCAGCTGTTGCCCCTAGACTTGAAGTTGGTAAATTTAACAAATGGAAAAAGCGTATGCTTTGCTATTTGATTGGGATGGAACCTTATTATATCAAGTGTATAAATGAAGGTCCATTTATCCCAAAGATTGCTGAAGGTTTGCCTAAACCTGAAGCTCAGTGGACTCAGGATAAGAGGAGAGTGGTCAACCAAGACCAAAGACTCAAAAGTATCATCATATCATGTCTTCCTGATGATATAATGGAGTCAGTTATAAGCTGTAGTACAGCTAAACAAACCTGGGATGACCTAGTTCATAGTCATGAAAGCCCATCTGATACCAAGGAAAATAGGATAATGGACCTGAAACTTGAGTATAACACCTTCAGGGCTAAGGACTCAGAAACTCTGTCTCAAACTTACACCCGGTACAAAACTCTTTTAAATGAACTGTCAAATGATGGTGTTAAGTTATCCAAACATGAAATCAATGTTGGTTTTGTCAATAGTCTGCCTGAGAAGTGGTTGAATTTTTCTCAGGGACTTAGGAATGCTAATCATATCCAGAATCTTGAGCTTCCTGAAATTTATGGGAAATTTATCTATGAGAAAAACCTCATCAACAGACGATACCCTGACTTAAAGAAGTCTCAGGAAGTCAAGAAGTCCCTGACCACCACTTCATCACCAATATCAACTGCTTTCTTTTCTAACAATGTGGTTCAAGATTTCCAAGAAAATTCAGATGATGAGCCTGATGAGAGATCAAGTGAGGAGTACCTAAATGACCTGAACGTTGAATTTCAGGAAAGGGCACTCCTTGCAAACTCTCGAAGGTTTATAAAAAGAAACAAAGGTTTTTCAAATGCTAGAGAAAATGAGGACACTGAATGCTTTAAGTGTCACAAAAGAGGTCATTTTGCAAAAGACTATTTTTCAAAAACAATTTCTGAACCCTCTTATAAACCATCAGGGTCAAATCAGTCCTCAGGCTTTAGCAAATTTCAACCTAAAATCTATCAGTCTCACCAAAATTTTCAAAACAAATCTGATCAAAACAAAACTGTGGATTTTGAAGCTAAATACAAGAAATCTAAAGCTAAGCTAGCATTGCTCGAGGCCACACCCTCAGAAACAACACAAACTGTTAAATCTGTGCAGGGTAAAAACAAAGGTCTTGTTGCTGAAGTCTTCGATTGGGATGAAGAGTCTGTCTCATCTGATGAAGAAATGGTGCATGTCAGTGCACTGATGGCTCTCTTCGAAGAGGACAAGCTGGCTATGGGAAAAAATCATGCCAGAAATGGAGAGTGGATCAACATTACAATGAAGAAGGTAAATATTTTACTTTCTATGGAAGATGACTCTGATTGGCATTCCTATATGAACTATATCAATGTTGATCTTAAGTTTGTAGAAGAGCAACGATTAAATCTTTTTTCAAAATATAACAAGCTAAGTTTTGAACTAAACAAGTGTAGGGATAAACTTCTTCTTTTAAAACAAAATAAGCTTGAGGCTATCACTTTGCAAATTCAAAACACTGAATTAGTTAAAAGAAATCAGGCTCTTCAAGAAGAACTTAAGAAAGAAAAGGAAATCATTACTAGTTGGACTGCCAAGAATCCAAGAGTCTATGATGTTGTGGGAGCTCCCAGTAGCAAAAAGAGAGTCATAGGTGAAAATCATCTCCCTGACTCTCACAACAAAGACCAGTCTCCAAAAACATTTGTGTCTGGTGGCATGATTACCAATATGTTGACTATTCCCAAGCCCAGTGATTGGATTGAACAGGTTAATCCCCGACAGTAAGCTTCCTAATTTCGATTCTGGAAGAATTCTAGAACCTGAAAGTCAAGCTCTAAAGAGCATGCTTGGACTCCCTGATGTACCCAGTAGTACTGAACACATCTCTGAGTCTGAAGCAGAATCTCAAGCACCGCTTCCACCCTTGGAACCTCTTCAGGGTGCTGTTCCTAGTTCTGAGCTTACTCCATTACAATTCAATCCACACTTACCAAAGGAAAGGTCTGGACTTGGTAGAACCATCCTAAAAAGACCATTAAAACCAAGTCAACATGAATTTACCCCCACTGAGACTTCCACATCCTCTGTCCCCACTAAAGCTGACCAAATTCAGCAACTGAATGAACTTGTGAGGAAGCTAACTGATAAGATGGAATCCATCGAAAAATTCCCTGAATCAGTCAAGGAAACAAAGCCAGCTTCCTCTAGTTCCTCAAAGTCAAAAGCCACCACCAAACCAAAGCAGAAGTGTGATTTATGCCACTATACCAGTCATACAACTGACAACTGTTATAGAATCCTTTTTTGTATGATCTGCAAAAAGGAAGATCACAGAACTTCTGATCACTTACAATATGTAAGTTCTCTCAGTAAAGCAAACTATACCAAAGTTGGTCATCAGTATGCTTCAACCTCAAAGTCTGCTCAAAAGTTTAGAGCAAAACCCTCCTTGCCCACACTGTGGCTTTAATGATCATCATCCTGATGAGTGTCTCATGAACACATGCTGTGATATTTGCGGAAATCCAGCTCATGAGACATCCCAACATGACAGTGTCATCAATGCAAGGAGAAGTTCAAAGCAACCAAGAATCACTGAGTCATCCTCAGTCTCTAAATGCAAAACCTGTGGTAGCACAATGCACTCAACCACTGACCATGAGTCGATTGCTAAATTCAAGCAGACCATTAGACACAAGCCCACTAGTAAGTGGGTCAGTAAGAGAAACTAATCCACTTTACTACTTGTGCAGAGACACGCCAGGGAGCCTATCTGGCATCTAGATAGTGTATGATCAAGAAGCATGACTGGTGTTAAGGAGTATCTGCACAAGTATGTAAAGGAACCAGGACCCAAGGTAGTATTTGGTGATAACTCATCATGTCCCATTGAAGGTTATGGTTCAGTATACTGTAATGAAATAGTTTTCTCTAGAATAGCTGATGAGTGTCTAAATACTCATCATTTTTGTACTATCTAGACTGCAAAAACATCTGAAAACACTCAGAAATGCTTCAAAATGATAAAAATATCACAAACAAGTGTTTTATATGTTTTAAATGCAAAAACATCAAAATCTGATGAAAAACGTACCAAGTTTGCATAATTGGCAGTTTTAGTCCCCCAAGTTTCAAAAATTGTCAAAACTAGTCCCTAAATGTTTAAAATGAATGAAAAGTCAACTTAAGTCCTTGGGAAATCAAAAATATTCACAAATGATCCCTGGATGAAATTTTACACATATTGGCAATTTTTACCCCTCAAGTATCAAAAATTGGCAAACTTAGTCCCTGGGTATTCAAAATAGAATTTTATCACAAATTACCCTTGTACTATTCATAAAATACAATTTGGAACAATTTTGATAAACTTTTGGAAATTTACAACTTTAGTCCCTCAATATCCAAATTTACATAAAAGGTCCTTAAAGTTTAAAAATGAAATAAAATACAACTTTGGTCCTTGTGTAATTGTGTTATGGCAAGTTTGGTCCTCAAAGAAACTTTGCATAAGTAACAGGTTTGGCCCCTCAAATTGGCAGATTTACATGTTTGGTCCTTATGTTTATTTAAACCAAGCCAAACGGATCCTATAATAAACTAAGCCCAAACCAATCTCAGGCCCAAATCCAGTTAACCCGACCCAATATTTAAAACAGATAACGCGCGTGCACTGTTCATCTCCCACCTCCCCACACCTGTTTCCACACCAGTGTTAACACCTGCCCTTCCACCTCACCCCTTCCACCTTTACAGCTCCCTACCCACTCCCCTAACACCTCCATATCCACCAAAACGCATTAAATACATAAACCTGCTTCAAAGACTTTTTTCCCGCCAAAATGCCACGTGGGTGGTTCAGATGAATTCAGAGATTGGAAAGAGGTGGGAAAGCATCAGAGGTCGACAAGGAAGAGATTGAAATCAATAAATATGAGGAGAGTAGCAGTGTAGAGTAGCAGTAGTGTAATTTTAATTTTGTCATGTCGTTTTAATATTTTAAAGTTTTCCAGTTCAAGTTTAAGCTTTCAAGCTTTGTATTAAGTAATTTCAGTATTTTATAAACCTATTTCAGTGATCAATTTCAAGCTTTATATACGTATACAGTTTATGCAATTTTTGAGCTAAAATCTCAAAATTAGCTTATGTCATTTATGGTGGCTGTTTTGAACTCAAAAGCTCATATTAGCTTTCTCTAAAGCTATTATAAGTTTCTAGATACCTTTAAACTCAGTTTATAGCTTTAATAGAAATATTAAAAGAAATACCAAGAAAATAGTTAAAAATAAAAAAAAACATATGGAGACATGATCAAGAAAGTGGTGAAGAGCTGATTTGGATTGCTTATGGGTATAGAGCTTTTGGAAAGCTATAGTAGTGATTCCCAGTCCTTGGTTCCTTTTTGTGCGTGAATTCATATGTTGTAAGCCTTTTCTTTGAAACTTGCATTTTCTAATATTGGTAGTCAAACCTTATTAATTCTAGCTCAATCATGTCTAAATATAGTAATTTCAGTTAATCAAAAGGTTACTTGCTTTAAAAAATATGTTTTAGTGTGTTAAGCTTCATAACTGTCTTGTTAAAGGGTGTTTGGAATTGCTGAATCAAGCCAGCTAAAGACCAGTTGTGTGGTTGTTCATTGTTATTCTAAGTTACTTTAGTTCGTAATAGATCAGTCAAACCTTAAAATCCTGTGCTTAGTAGTAAAAAGTCAACATAGCTTCTAAACTTATATTACCAGTTAACTGTTAGTAATTTAGATTGCTTAATTCATTTTATATGCTTAAAAGTTGTTTCCATAGCCATAGATAATCTTATCTCAGCTTATTATAACCTTATAAGTTCATAAATCAAGATCAAAGCTCATTTAAGTCAACCTTTTCAGTTTTGTCAAAAGTCAAAATGTGCAAAGGGTCAGTTTATGCTCAACTGAGTGTATTTTTCATGGGCTCATTCTTGGGTCATTTTTAGTGAAACTTGTGGATTTTAAAACTTCAATAGGTCTGTTTACTTGTCATCAATTTTGTACATTTTTGCTAATTTTTTATAAGGCTCAAAAGAGCTTGTCAAAATGGACTTAAGTGTCCTGTGCAGGGCATCAAGTCTGCACAGGACTTGTGCAGATTTTGATGAGCTTGTGCAAAGCTCATCATAGCTTCTCTAGGTATGAGCTTTGGGTTTTAGATAGCCACCCAGGTCTATCTTAGTTTCCAGCTTTTAGTTTTTAGTTTCTAGCTTATTCAGTAGCTTATTAATAGGCTGCAAGTAGGCACCCTCTCAACTGTTTTAGCTCAAAAGCTCAAATCTTCAAATCTGTACTAGCTTGTAATCAGTGGTTTATGTTTGTTGATTCTAGTTGCTTTAGAGTACTTTTAGCTTATTTTAACTTGTGTTATCAGTTGGTGGTTTATTTTGTCCATTTGGCTTATTCAAGAGCTTATTGATAAGCCCTTTACACATCAGTTCCTATTTCCTCCACACATGCACCTGTTTTTCTATTTTTCCTAGCTTCCTAATATTATTTTAGACTTTTTCTGAAATTTTCAGATTTTTCCAAGTTGGTTTGCTATTTTTCTTGATTTAAATTAGTTTTTAAGTATTTTTAATTAGCTTTTAATACAAATAATTAAGAAAAGGTTCAAAAAAATAAGTTTTCATTTTTCTTAAGTTAAGATAAATATAAAAAAGCAAAAAAATATTTTTCCATAATTTTCTTGGTTTAAATAGTATTTTCTAGCATTTTAATTAGTTTTAAATAGTTTTAAATTAATAATAAATACATATAAAGTCTAAAAATATATATTTTCAGTTTTAAAATAAGTTTTATCATATTTTAGACTTTTCTAAGTTATAATTTTATTTTTCTAGGTTAATCTTGTATTTTCTTATATTTTAGTGCACTTTAAATACTTAATAAATAGTTTTTAATTAATTATAATTAAATAAATAGTTGTAAAAATAATTTTCTTTTTCTAATAATTTTCTTTTATTATTAGGATTGTAAAAATGTCATTTTCATATTTATAGGCCTTTTATTTCTTTAAAACTCACGTTTTATTTTGTAGGTTTACGTAATTTTATTTAAACGTACGTTTTAGGTTTTAAACGTTCATCAATGTAAAAATAGTGATAGCGTTTATTTAATATATTTTAACTTTTTAATTTCTTTTAATTTGCATTTAAGTCGCTGTAATTTGTAGATCTTTTCTTTAGGTAATTATCCATCGAAATCCTTACTGATCACTATCCTTAGTGATCATTCTATCATCTGAAGTTTTTTAACACCAATTCATCCTCCGTGGGACTTAACGACCCAGGAATCCACTATATTCCTCTGATCTAAATTGCATTTGGTGTGTGAGCTGTTTTGAGTTTCTTACGGTTGGTCATTCACAAGTGGCTAGCTTGCGTGAGATAACTTGACGGTTTTGCACCGATCAATAGCATATGTCAATGGTCTAAAATACAATCTCATCAGTGTCAGTCAACTCTGTGATGCAAAGTACATTGTGCAATTCAATGACAAACAAGGTACCATTTTCAATGCCAACAAAGAAGTTGTTTTGATAGCTCCTAGAAGGGATGATGTTTATGTCTTAGAAATGTCAACACTCTCTAAAGATGGAACTTGTCTCTTTGCCAAAGCCACTGAAACTGTCAACTGGCTGTGGCATAAGAGGCTCTCTCACTTAAACTTCAAAAATCTCAACAACTTGGCAAAACAAAACAAGGTCCTTGGCTTACCATCACTCGTTTTTGCAAAAGACAAACCATGCTCAGCCTGTGAAAAAGGCAAACATCAAAGAGCATCTTTCAAAACAAAACAAAATTTCTCAATCAAAAGCTGCCTTCACCTCCTGCATATGGATCTCTTTGGACCTGTCAGTCCTAGATCAATCCAGCATGAGAAGTATACACTTGTCATTGTTGATGAGTTTTCAAGATACACTTGGGTATACTTTCTTTCCAAAAAGAGTCAGGCAGCTGACACTATAATGTCATTCATCAGGAACATTGAAAACCAGAATGACATTAAAATTAAACAAATCAGAACTGACAATGGTACTGAGTTCAGAAATGAAGAGCTTGAGAATTTCTGTGATGAAAAGGGAATCTCCCAAAAATTTTCATCTCCTTACACCCCTGAACAAAATGGGGTAGCTGAAAGGAAAAACAGAACTCTCATTGAGGCTGCTAGAACTATGTTAAATGGCTCAGCTCTATCAAAACATTTTTGGACTGAAGCAGTCAAAACAGCCTGTTACACTCAAAACAGGTCAATCATTGTCAAAAGACATAACAAAACCTCATATGAGATATTCAAAGGTAGACTTCCTAATATCTGCTACTTTCATGTGTTTGAATGTCCTGTGTTTATTCATAATCACAAGGATCATCTAGGCAAGTTTGATGCTAAAGCTAATGATGGATACTTTCTAGGTTACTAACTGATCTCCAAAGCCTTCAGGGTATTTAACACAAGGAGACAACAAGTTGAGGAAACCTTTCATGTCACCTTTGATGAGAGTTCAGAAAGCATCAGGTTCACCAACACCTCAGTAGAGGAAATAGGAATTGATAACTCATCAAGATATTCTCCTGATGAGTATAACACTGAAATCAATTCCTCATTGCCTCACAATCTGTCACAACCAACTATCAATGAATTCATTGATAATCAATCAGTCCCTGCTGGGATAGGTAACACTGAACCAAATGTTCAGGAACCTATGATTCATGAACCCCAACTTGAACAAGACATCTCATCAGATGTTCTTAATGATTCTGTGGCTCCAGCACCTGAACTTACTCCTGAGTTTCCAGTGACCTCTTCAAGCTCAGATCCTATACCACAAAGTAAGTGGACAAAATCTCAGGACATTGAGCTTGTAAACATCATTGGTGAACCCACTGAAGGCATGCTCACTAGAAGCATGGCTGCTAACTTAACTGCAGCTTCAGCCAATGAATGTCTATATGCTGATTTCCTATCATATATAGAACCCAAGAGTGTTACTGAGGCTCTAAAACATCCGAGCTGGGTTCAGGCTATGCAAGAAGAACTTCAACAGTTTGACAAAAACAAGGTCATGACCTTGATC
This sequence comes from Chrysanthemum seticuspe, assembly GCA_019973895.1. Classification (NCBI taxonomy): domain Eukaryota; kingdom Viridiplantae; phylum Streptophyta; class Magnoliopsida; order Asterales; family Asteraceae; genus Chrysanthemum; species Chrysanthemum seticuspe. The sequence goes on along the minus strand of BPTQ01000004.1, from coordinate 34,265,214 downwards.
AAATGTCCTCAAGATGTCATTGTCATAGGAATGAAGTGGGTTTTCAGGAACAAAACTGATGAAAACGGCACTGTCATTAAAAACAAAGCCAGACTGGTAGCCAAAGGTTACAGTCAACAAGAAGGCATTGACTATGATGAGACATTTGCTCCTGTTGCAAGAATGGAAGCCATCAGGATATTCCTTGCATTTGCTTCCTACATGAACTTCAAAGTTTACCAAATGGATGTAAAAAGTGCATTCCTGAATGGTGAACTCAAGGAAGATGTGTATGTTCAGCAACCTCCAGGCTTTGAGAGTAGTGAATTCCCTGACTATGTCTGCAAGCTTGATAAAGCCCTTTATGGACTGAAACAAGATCCCAAGGCATGGTATGAAACTCTCTCAGCCTTCCTGATCCAAAACAAGTTTTTCAGAGGAAAGATAGACAATACATTGTTTATCTACAGGACAAAACAAGATATGATACTAGTTCATGTTTATGTTGATGACATCATCTTTGGCTCAACAAACTACACTCTTTGCAAACAGTTTGAAAAACTGATGACAAAGAAGTTTGAAATGAGCATGATGGGTGAACTCACATACTTCCTTGGGCTACAAATTAGGAAAACTGATAAGAAATCTCCATCAGTCAAGAGAAGTACACCAGAAATCTCTTGAAGAAGTATGAGGTATCTGACTGTGCCTCAGTGAAGACACCAATGGTCCCTCCCAACAACCTTGGACCTGATCTCACTGGCAAATCAGTCAACCAAACTCATTTCAGAGGGATTGTTGGCTCACTGATGTATCTCACTGCTTCCAGACCAGACATACAATTCTCATTCTGTCTAATAGCAAGATATTAGTCCAATCCCAAAGAATCCCATCTCACTGCAGCCAAAAGAATCCTCAGATACCTGAAGGGAACTCCAAGCATTGGACTCTACTATCCAAAGTGCTCAGGGTTTGACCTCAAAGGTTATTCTGATTCTGATTATGCTGGCTGCAACATGGACAGAAAAAGTACCTCAGGGTCCTGTCAATTTCATGGAGGAAAACTGATGTGTTGGAGTGCTAAAAAGCAACAATCAGTGGCTATGTCTTCAGCAGAAGCTGAGTATGTGGCTGCTGCCGGGTGCTGTGCCAATGTTTTATGGATGAAAAGTCAACTCAGTGACTATGATATCCATTACAAAATGGTACCCATCTTCTGTGATAACACCAACGCTATAGCAATCTCCAACAACCCTGTCCTTCACCAAAGAACCAAATACATTGATATCAGATATCATTTCATCAGGGACCACATAATGAAAGGAGACATAGAGCTTCATTTCATCCCTACTGAATATCAACTTGCTGATATCTTCACCAAACCCTTAGATGAACCTACCTTCAGGAGACTGAAAGCTGAATTGGAAATGCTTGACATTGAAAGTCAGCAGACTGAAAACCAATCCCAATCACAGTAAGTTCTCTCTGAAATAATTCATCCTCCCTGAACAAACCCCAAAATAACCATCTCACTGAATAAGACTCACTTAGGGACCCTGACAGTTGATATTAAGCATTGAATGAGTAACTAAATGCTACAAGTATGAGTTACTTAAATGTCCTAGGTTGGTAACTAGGCCAATTTAATATAGGAATATATGTCTCTTTGTCTCACTATCATCCATACCAAGGGTCCCTCAAATACTTACCTCATCCCACTTGGCTTTAAATGCCCTCTCACAAAAAATATCCTGTGGATATTTTATTACTGCAAAAGTGTACTTTTACTGTACACTGCAACTGTTTCCTTGAAAAACGGGATTTTACTGCAGGTAGTGGAGGGTGGCATTAAATGTGGAAATTCAAAACGTTTTCAAAAACCGACTTTACAAATCCACAAGTATGCACAAACAACCCCTCTCTTCACTATATAAATACCCCTCACAAAATCTTTAAAACATACACAAAGTATTTCTGCTAACAAAACTCTGTCAAAATCTCTTTCAAACCCAGAAATCTTTGTGTTCTTCAAATCTTTTTTGAAAAATCTTCTCTGTAAACCTTTACAAAAGTTTTTCATCACAACTTGAGAGATTCAAAACACTTTGATTACTCTTGTCAAGAAATTTTTTTCAAAACCCTAAAAACCTTTTAATGGAAATGGCAAGAACACAATCTCTTCAGTTTGCTTCACAGTGGGTAGGAGATCTCAGTAATGTTGAATTTAAAACCAATAATTTCATAGGCAATTTTGAATACCCAAAAAATGTCCCAGCCTATAAGGACATAATGAAATTTTTATTCAACCGCCCACTGAAAACGGCCTTTGTTCAGTGTCCCTCTATACTGTACCAAAACCTCCCCAGGGAGTTTTGGGCAACAGCTAAGGCCTTTGACCTGACACCCTCTACTGATGAGAATAACCTTAGACCACTCAGGGAATATCTCATCAGGTTTAGTCTTAACGGGGGACAGCAATTCACCCTGGATTATAAAACATTTTGCACTTCAACAGGGTTAGACTACAACAAGGGAGTTTATGTCGCCCATCCTGAACCTTCCACAGTGAAGGATGGGTAAAAACAAATCGTTTTGGATCCAAAATTTTTGGACAAGACCCCAGTCACCAAGAGTTTATTCCCCGTGGCTTGGAGGATCCTATTCACTTTTGTGATTCAGGTCCTCGGCGGGAACCACTCATCCACTGAACAAGTTAACTCTATTCAGTTGATGATGGCATACTGCTTGATGAATGGGGTCACTGTCGACATAGGGGAGATCATTTACAGTGATCTCTTAACCAAGATACATAGCAAAACTAGGACGAAATACGTTTCTTCTCCTAGGTTTGTCTCTTGTGCTTTACAAGTGTTACTGGGTTCCAATTATCCTCAGGAAGATAAATATTGTGCTTTACCTGGCATCTTGAGTCAATCAAATTTTCAAAAGGACTCATCCCTTGTCACTAATATTGAATTGACGGCCCATATGGTTGCTGTAAACAACCAGAGGGAATCAGTGTCTCCAAACCCTGCTCCTAAAAAGAGAAAGGGGAAGTCTCAGACTGGGACTAAGACCAAACCCAAGTCTCAGGGCCCTGAGGCTTCAGGAACACTGGCCAAAAGGCAAAGAAAACCCAAGACTGACTTGCCACTCACTGGAGACCAAGCAACATCCACCCTGGTGACAACGAAGGACACTGATAAATCACAATCAGTGCCCTTGGTCCCAACTACAACTCCCCAAGATCCAGAGGGAAACAAACAACCCGCTGGTTGGGGAGCGCCTTCCACATCGCCCAAGGATGACATTAGCAAATCACAGCCTTTGTCTGAGGGCACACTGATTGATCCCAAAGACTCAGAGGGAACCAAACAACCCGCTGATAGGGATATAAGTGTCACTGACTCCGCCAAAGGCACTGAGAAAAACCCATCAGTGTCTCAGGGGTCTCAGGGGGACAAAGACTCGGAGGGAAAGGAACAACCCGCCGATACGGAACCCACCACCAATTCTGACTCTAGAGAAGACACTGGGAAACGCCCACCAGTGTCTGAGGGGTCCAAGGGGGACAAAGACTCAGAGGGATTAATACCACCCGCTGATACGGAACCCATAACCCCCACCTTGTTAACTATGGCTGATGTTACTGGGATCTTATTCTCTGATGAAGAGCAAGCTGAAAGTGAAGATGAAATTCTATCCACAGGGGAAGAAGTGGACGCTGATGTTCAACCTGAACAAGAGCATCAGCCTGATCCACAAGACAATGATTCTGACTCTTCATCCAGTTCTGATGAATTCAAGCGGTTTGATAATATTCTTCCACTGACTGAAAGACAGCTGGTTTAGTAGATCACAAAAGCATTTAGGAAGCTATATGATGGAGTTACTGAAACACTGTGAGATCAACATACTGAAGCTGCTGCCAGCTATGCAGATCTGAAGGCTGAAGTTTCTGATTTCAACACCAACACCGATGAGCACAGGGATATGATGTATGACAATCTTCACAGACTGGATGACAACTTGGCTAAATTTCTCAGACACCTTTAGGGTGTTAGCACAAAGATAGATGAAATCAGGGAATCTGTCAAAGAAGACCCAGCGCTCAACTCCAAAGTGCTTAAGGATACTGAGGCTTACCTGAAACAATCCTCCAGCCTCACTAAACTAATCGAAATGCTCAAATCTACAAATGTTCAGGGTCTTCAATCTTCAGTCCAGTCTCTTCAGGCTACATTGGGCTCTTTGGATACTCAGGTGGCTACTTTGGCTCAGGCCTCGTCTTCTATGGCCTGTAATCTTGGGCCCAGAATGACTGCTTTAGAAGTATCTCAGGCTAATTTGGAAGCAAAGGTCACTGCCATTCAAACAAATACTTCTGATATCAAGGTTATGGTCACTGAGATTTATCAAGCATTTAAGGGTCAAGCAGCTCATACTCCCTCAGTGCCACCTACAACTCTTGCTCTCACTGACGCTACGGCAACAGTTGAGGGGGAGAATATAGCTGAAGAAACTCCTTCTCACACTGAGGGGGAGCCAACACCACCAGTTTCAGCAACACCCATCTCATCAGTCCCACCACCAACAACAACAACAACACTGACGGTTACACCCATCATAACAACACCTCCACCACTGGTAGCAACATCATCTTCCTCAGGCCAGGATAAAGGAAAAGGCATAATGAAAAATCCTGAGCCTGAGAAGATTCCCTACAAGATCGGCGAAACTTAATACCTACTCTCACCACAACAGTTGAGTGCCTATCTTGCAAAAGAAGAAAGGAAATAGAAACTAGCTGAGGAGGAAAGAAAGAGCAAAGAAGCACTGATAAAAGTTGTCGTTGAAGAAGCTGAGAACTTGGGAATTAATCCAAAGAAGCTTCAGAAGGGTTAGGCAAGACAAAAGTTCAAGGATGCTCAGGCTGCTAAGATGGCTGAAATGAAAAAGCAGTTGGAAGAAAAGAACAAAAGAACATCAGCCATCAGGCAAGCAAGAATTGATCATTACAACTGGACAATGACTAGCAGAAGGCTGCCTGAGAAGATCACTGATGTCAGAATCATCCCCAAGTCCAAACCACTGGCCATGAATGTGTACAGGGGGGATGACAAAATACACTTCGAGGTTCATGATCCTCTAAAATTCACTGACTTTGGGATCACTGAACTCGATGAACTTGGTCCTTTAATTGAAAAGAAGCAGAATGCGGTGGTTAAGGAGCTGATGAAGATGCTCAGTAAAAGGTATGAAAGACTGAGGGATACACCAGCACAACTGGGGATTCTGTCACACCCCCAATTTACCTAATTTGCAGCGGAATGGAATTCCTGGGGGATGACTGTCATAGCACCACAATCACAGTTATATCGAACGACCTAAAGTGTCGTTTGGAAAATACATCGCTTGATTTAATAAAACATTCAGAGTTACAAAGATAGGTCCCAAATGAAAGTTACTATGTGCGGAAAGTAAGTTAGGTACAAGTCAAACGATGTTTTTAAAGTGTATAAATCCCATGTGAGACGCGTCGTCACCGTGACTCTATGATATGTCCACATGCATGCCATGAAGTGAATGCCTTAGAAACCTGAAAATACATTGCTAAAAGTGTCAACAAAAAGGTTGAGTGAGTTCATAGAGTTGTTGAAAATGTTTAATACGACTACCACAAGTATAAATTATGTATGACAATGTCGCCACAAAAATGATACAATTGCTTAAGCACATGACACCGAAGCTTGACTGATGTTCGCCCCAACAGAGTGTTTTGCCAAACAACTCAAATAATGATAATGAAGTGAAATGCATCCGTCCGGTTGGAATCCACCAACCCGGATGGAGGTGTCACCCTCGATAGATCTATCCACTCACCCTCGCTTCTATGAAATTAACGGTTCATGATTATGAAATGGGGACATTTAACTGGCAATGAGGTAACTTAAGCAATGTAATGAATTTGATATACTTGGCATCGTAATAAAATGATGTACAATGTATTCTCACCCGTAGGTTTGAAATAAGTAAAAACTTGAATAAATCGGGGCTATGAAAACTCACCTGTTGCAATGATAATGATGATATAATGGCAATACTGAAATGAGGCGCAACCTCTGACCGTGACCTATTATGAATGATATGTTCTAATGTAAATCATGAAACAATGTCGTGCATGCAAATTCACATGTAATCTATACCACTTGTACATTTTTGAAAATAGAATTTATCGTCGAAGTATGTTTATGACATCTCGTCATGTTATAAAATACTTTACAAGTATTTACGTTGAAATGATATCTTACGATAGTCATTTAATGATTTATTATTAAATTATAACTTTTTGTCGTAAAATAATGTCGTTGAAATTTCATGAAAGTGACAAAACGGCCTCGAAAAGCTAGTCGTAAAATGGTGCACGTCGAGTGTTAGGAAACGAACTCAACGGTTTTGGGAAGCTTGTATCGTTATCTCAAAGTTTTAGCATTTAAGTTTTTATTATAGAGGTCTCGATCACGGAGAAAAACATAGGTTAAGTATGGTACTTGTGTCCAAAATATTGTTTAAGGGTGGTTTTTCGGTAAAGTTTAAGTGACCGTATATTATTCGTTACAACTCCGCTTGACGAACGGTTGGACGTTTTGGAAAATAGGCTAGGTGAACTTACTTTTACTAGAAGACATCATGTTATAAAAAGTATTACGTCAATGTTAAAAACGACCCTCAACATGGTCCTTTGTGGCCGTAATATTTGTCTAATAGAAATATAATAGTTTTTCTTATATAATAAAGTTACGGCAACTTTGTGTAAACGTGTATAATTTAATCGTTACAAGTCCGTTTTCCACGTTTTATATGTCCTTAGCTTCGTATCAAAGTATACTAATATATTTTTGATAAGTCGACATAATTTATAACGCTTAAGACTCAATTTTGACTCGTAAAAAGTCGAGACAGCATGCTGAATTTTCTGAAACAATTAGTTTTCGTCGTCAACTTGAAAAATTCATAACTTCTTCGTTATAGCTCCGTTTTAATCCGTTCAAGTGGCCACGTTTTCGTTTTGAAGTGTATTTTCTAAATATCTAGCCCAAAATATTTTACAAACTTTCGGATTTTCCAGATTTCAAAAATATGGACAGACCCTTAATTATAGTTGTCGAAATGAGTTTTTATCGCGCAAAACCTATTCTAACCAATTCAAAACAACTCCGAAGCTATTCTAATCCTACCATACACCTTCTTAGGGTGTCATGGGTTCCTAGACATCACCAAAAGTGATATGTTTCAAGGGATTCATTATAGGATAATTATATTACATAATAAGTAATAAAACAACAAAAGTGGTATAAATTCATATGTAACATGCATGTTTTCTTGTAAGAATGATGAAATAACATACAAATGAATATGAAATAATTATGATGATCATGAAATGCTTACTTGAATGATGTTGTGGAAGAAAATGATGAAAACCTTATTAATCTATAGGTTTTTATTTCAAAACCTTACATAGATTACTAGTATGACTTGTTAAACACTTGAGCTAGAAAAATTTCATGGTTTCTCTTGGTCTTCATGCTATGGCCGGTTCAATGAAGAGAAGAGAGGAAAGAATATTTGATTTTTACACTTAGTGAAATGAGAAGTATGTGTAGTTTTTAGAATATAAAGTCTTGTAGATATTATTGTACACAAGATATTTTGGTCTCAAAGATGTGTGTCATCATGTATGTCGACAACCATATTAAACATAGAAGACTTGTGCATTTTTAACACTTAAGTATAAATGGCTAGAAGTATATGAGTAGTTATTTAAGGATAAATGGGTAACTTGTGTACATATTTAAGCATTTAGGGTAGCGTTAGCTAAAAATAAATTTTAACGGATCAAAATAAAATATATTGAAGTCATAAAAATTATAATAATACATTTCTTACATGAGTTGAGTGAAATAATAATTATCGTGTAGTATTTACGAAAACCGTCGTAATTATATAAATATAACAATTTATATACAAAATAAATTTAAAACACCGGGTAAACTCATAATATTATTTTTATAATCTTAATATGAGTATAAAAATATATCGGGATAATTTTTGGAAGTGTCGGATCAAATGTTCAAAATAATTAATTACGCGATAGCGTTTATTTAATATGAAATTACACGTTTAATGTAAAATGCAAACCCATGCATGAACTAGTATGATGATAATGTTACTAATGATATGTAGACTAAATCTAGTCTATATGAAATGTCCTTGATGTTATTCCATGAATACGCAGCTTAACCATCCGGGTTACGCGTATTTGATACTCGTAAACCTAATTTACGATAAATGATGAAATAGTGACTCTTCCAAAGTTTGTAAAAATGACCTGAAATTACGAGTTGTCACAGATTCAGCGTGCCTTAACTGCACCACAAGGATCTCAACCTCAGTCATCACAGGGCAAAAGAAAGAGGGTTGAGTTCCAGCCTGAGATCAAAGTGCATGGACTCGAATGCAACAGGAACCTGCCTGAAGGTGTAAAGTTCGTGAACTGTCTGGTGATTGAAAAGCCTGAAAGAGGGCTATTCCACATTGATGTCTATGGAAATCCAGCATTTCAAAGATGAAGTAACATTGATCAGGCAGGTGTGGCTGCAATGCTGAGCTACATACCAGTGGCCTCTCAAATTCAGACTCCTGCAAACATCAGGTTCTGTGCTGACCTAAACGCCAAGATAAGAGAGCACCCTGATAGAGAAACACTCATCACCAAGAAAGTAAAGCTTGAAGCACTAGGGATCCATCTTGACTGACATCATTTTCATTATCTTTTGTACTAGTGATAGGAATCTTGTAATTTGATCAATAAACGATGTATGTTTTGTTAAAATACTCAGTGTTCCTTATTGTATTAATTAGTACATTCAGTGTAAGAAGAAGCCATTTGCTCACTTACACTGATCAAACACTTAGGCTATGTGTATATCCAAATAGGGGGAGACTGTTGGGTTCAGTAAATACCCAAACCCCTTAAGTCATGGATTTGAATAGAAAATACCCTAAGTGTTTATATCGTTAAACACTAACAGGTCACTGAGTGCATAGTCTCTCAGTGAGCCATCTTCAGGATACTCAGTAAGAGACGAAAAATAAGTCTCTCCACTCAGTAAGGCGGAACTTAAAGGGTGAAGACTGAGTCAAGAAGAAGATGATGGATTCAATGAGTGATGACAATAACTCACTACTAAATCCCTAAACTATTCACCAACTACTTAGACTGAAGACTGAAGACTATGAAGACTGAAGAATGGGAACGGTTACATTGAAAATGAATAAGACGGAGTACTTATCCTGAAAGTTTCCCTTTTAGAATCAGCATCAGTACTGACATGAAGAAAGTAACTTGGTCCCTTTACCTAATATAGTCTTTGTAAACAGAGACAAAATACATCAGTATTTTGTCTTCTGCAAATTGTCAGTTTGTCACTTAGTAAAGATTTAAAACTCATACTTGTAAAAATAGCATAAGAGATGGAGTGAAAGGTTAAGCTTGTGAATTGTAAAAACACACACACACACAAGCCATCTTTCACTCCTCCAAATACAATTGTGTCCTTGAGATAGCTCAGTGGTTCCGTGTAGTTGTGCTTAGACTTAGCCTGAGCTTAGTGAGGAGTTACAACACTTTGTCATTTCAATCCCTAGTACTATTCTGCAAGTACTAGGGTAACGTATTCTTTTGATTCATTTCTAATAAGAATATGATGTTGAAAATTAATCTGTGTTTTACTTACATCTTTCAGTCATTGATTCACTATTAGTTTGTTTAAAATACTTTTTGCTGTTTTTATACTATAGTGAATAAGGAACAACACAATGTTATGTGTATATCTTTGTTTAATCATGTTATGTGTTCAGAAGTTGGGATGAAACAGTTACATTGAATTAAAATGAAATGAATGGTTACAAAGAGTATTTTTAGTACAATGGGTCAAAATCCAAACTGGCCCAAATATTGACATTTTAAAGCCAACTATCATGTAGTGTATCTAATGTTTGTATTTGGCTGGAAATCGTGCAAATGCTAATGGATACATTCATGCCAAACACCCCCTTTATCTAATGTAGTCAAAACTCAGGAGTCCATTTACCAATTGCATTTTGACTTACCAAAGTCAAACTTGTTGGAATCACTCCTAAACCTAAATCAAGTGTTAGTAATTCATATGTAATTGTTAGCTTAATTATGGCCTTTATGTTTGTTTTTAGCCTTAAGCTTATGTAGAAGGCCCATGAGCTTAGGCCCAAGGCCATAGGAGAAAGGAAGGGACTAGGAAGTGTTGCCCTAGCTTCCCTCCTATAAATACTCTTGTATAACCCTCACTTGAGGGTTGGTTGTTCAATTTATTTCTTTCACACATATCCTACGCATAACCGTTTACTCATATCGTGTGTGTGTGTGTGTTTGATTTATTATTCAATCGCCTTTATCTCTTTCTATTAAGCTTGTGTTGTAAAACTAGTGACCTTACAGTGGTATCAAAATGACCTTATGGTTTCCATTGATAATCAAATTGACTCCGTGGTTATACTTGAGGATCTAAGTAATGATCATGTTGTGACTCACATTGAACATGCCGAACTTTTGCCTCATCCAGATCTTGCTCTTTTACTTAAAGACCAGCAATCCCAAATTGAAGAATGTTGTGCATTAAATCAGAACATAAAAAGTAAAAATGCACTGTTAACCAAGGATTTTGAATGCTTAAAAATGCAACTCAACTTTTTCAAAACTCAAGAAAACCGTGAAAAAGGTTTTGAAGTCGCTTTTGCTAAATCTCATCAAAACGAAAAATATTTAGAGAGACAGATGCGTGATCTAGCCGCTTCGAAGAATGCTTTGTTGTCTGAGATAGAACAACTGAAACATGAACATAAAAAGCAACTTAACGCTCTCACCTTCGAAAATCAAAAGGCTAAGGCTGAGTTGTTAACTTGTCAAAAACAGTTCTCTGCATACAAAAAGCATTCAACAAAACGAATAGATGATCATCTTGAATAAATCATCGGCTTGCAAAACAAACTTAAAGAGTTTAAAACTGTTGTTTATAAACATGGTGAGTCGGTCACAGCTATTGAAAAGTTTACTTTAAACCCCAATCCAAATGGATATGGACCGAATCTTGCTGATTACAAACCTAAGCTTTCAACCAAAGCATTCAAACCAAATCCTGAAGTTTCCAGTGCAGAATATAAAATTGATAATTCTGTTATGAGTGCTGTTGAATATCATCGTCAAGAGGAATTAGATGCAGAAGACGAGAGTCGATCAAAATTAAAAACTGTTGTTTACAACAAACCTTTTAATTATTCAAAACCGGTCACTTTTGTCACACCAACGGATTCTTCTAACACACCAAGGGTTATCATAAAAACGTCTGAGTCTTCTAATGTTAATCCCCAACCAGATTATGCACAAATTTATGGTCCTTTACCTTCCATTAGTGAAGTAAACTCAAAACCTGAAAATCGCAAAATTCTTAGATATTTTGACATTTTCATGGCTGACCTCAAAACTTTACAACATGAGATAGAATATCATTCTGAAATCAAAGTTCAACATTTTCAATCGCCTCTGGCGCGAGAACAAAGAGACATTTTTCAGAAAAATCTTTTACCAAATGTTAAAAATTTGAAAAATTGTGCATTGTCTTGGGAACGGGACTTTCATAAGGAACTTGGAGTGATGAAGGTCATTTTTGAGAAAACAGAAACATCTATTTCTAATAATAAAAGTAAAAAGAAAATGTTCAGAAAAGATGTTGATCGACTCTTGAAAGATGTTATCTGTGCTGATATCCATAATGGTGTGTTATTCAATTCTTTGCCACATGCATCTGATTATATCTCTGCTTATACTGTTGATAATGTTGTAACTGTTGAGAATACTGATAATGTGCTTCAGATCGAGTCTTTAAAAGTTGAAAACGAACGTCTCTTACACGAGCTTTCAAATGCAAAACGTCGTCTTCAATGGTGTCAAAAAGATTGTCAAAATCGTGAACTTGCTTTGCAAAACAAAATCCACCAGTTGCAATCAAACAATTTTAATCCAAAATCTGAGCAACTGGATGAGCAAAACGTGTCTTTGAAAAGTCAAATCTCAAAATATGAACAAGAACTTGTAAAAGTTAAACAGGAATATGGTGTCATATTTGATTTACTCAATAAGACTCGTCATGAAGCATCAAACGAACTTGATCACTATCTTGCACACACTAGAGAAGTAATGAATTTTGCTGGTAGTATTCGTTCTGAAAATCAAGATTTGATTCACACTATCTCTAAGTTAAGAAAAATGTTAGGAAAGTATGAACAACTTCCGCCTACCGTGATTAAGATAATAGCACCAGTAACACTTAGTAATCATGAACCTAGAATCCCTACTGCCAAATCACAAGTTGCTAACGTGCTTCCTTCTATTGATACAGGAATAGTTGCGTCTTTTCCAAACGTCCGCACTTTACAGCCTAGGAGCACTACATCGAAGAATAGGAAGTTGCGACCTAAGAAAAGATCAATAAGGAATGCTAAAGTAGAAGAACACCCTAGGACTATGAATAAGACTCACGTTGCTTCCACTATAGATATTGCGTCTGGCAAATGTAATAGAAATAGTGATGTAACGAATGCTAAACCTTTAAGTACTTTTGATATTCAGTCTGATGCACCTTGTGTTATTTGTCGTAAAAGTATGAATTCTGATTGTCATGACAAATGTGTTGCTAAAGCTATCATCTCTCGTTTACAGAATCCTAAGAATCGGAATACCTCTAGGCCCACTAATCTTTCTAAGTCTGTACTTGGTAAACCGCCCTCTTTAGATTCTAAGAAACGCATTGCTTGTTACACCCGTATCCCAAAATACAAATAGGCCCTACCCTAGATGAATATGGTCTAAGGACTTGACGGGATTGACTAGTTGACCCGATAGTCAAACTAATAATTTTTAAATGTTATGTTATAGTTATATAAATGAGGGGGGACTTAAGTTGCCACATCTTAAACTTGAAATAAGTATCTTGTGGCTAAAATAGAAGGAAGGGAAATTGAAGGATCAAAAGTGCCAAATAGTAATATAACTTTACAATCAAGAAAGCTACAAGTATATTAAGCTAGGCTTTTCATAATTCCAGGAAAAAAGGAAAGTCGGTTTAGGAAAAGAGAGGGAAGAATGATGGCAAGAATGATGATCAATTGGGATGGGATTAGTGTTTCCAATCAACTAATAAACTAGTTTCTATCACTTTTGTGCAAGTAAGTATCTCTAATTGTAATTAATTGTGAATTGAAGAGTTAGGGTTCATGTATCCAAGTTGGGGGGTTTTGGGTAATTGTGGTTTTAAACACTAATTAAGATATTATAGTGTAATTGGGTGAAACCCTTTTTATTAAATTGAAGTAATTGGGTAAGTTGGATATGATCATGTTATGATCATAAGGTTTGATTAAAAGGAGAATTATAGTAATCTTAGGGGAATCTTATTATGGGTAAAGTTGGATAAATTGTGGGTAAATCATCATATAATCAATATATGATTATGTGATGATTAGAGGATGTTATGAAAGCCTAATGGTTGTGTAAACCATGACTATAGTTTATTGTTTATGTTTTAAGTACATTTTGATTATGTGTTAAGGATGTTAGCTTTGGATGGTGTTGATGTTGGAGATGATGGAAGATGATGATAATCTCATAATAGCTTAGCTTGGCTAGCTAAGGTAAGTAACTTGGTTACTATGTGTTTAATATGAAAATATTATAGTAAGTGATTGATGTTGTGTTAAGTGGTTATAGACATGTCTTGGAATTATTGAATGGCTAAGGTATGTGTGAGATGTTTTATGTGCTAATTGGATAGTTGTGTGTTATGATTATATGGTTGAGATGCTTGTATTAGCAATGGATATATTAAGCATGTTTTAGCCAATTACTTACTAAGCGTTATCGCTTACATGTTATAGTTGTTAATGTTATTTTAGGTTCATGTGCTCGAAGCGATATGGCTTGGATTGGGTGTGGAACATGGAATGATTATTCAAGATGGTAATATTTAATAATAGGAGATAGCTAGATATCGAGCTCGTAAGATGAATTTGTACCCCCGTGAGTCTTTTTATAGTTTTGTAAAAGTGTCATCAATTGACAAGTACAAGTCCTAGTCATTATGGTATTTTGATTGGTCAAATTGGACGTCATGGTTAATTTAAAGGAGTGTTTGGATTAAAGTGTATTTTCTACCCATTTTGGGTTGAATGGGTCAAATAAGTGTTAAATGCGTTAATGATGGTTTATGTACAGCTTTTATGGTCCTTTTTTACCTTGAAATGTTAAAGTGTTTAAATTGATTGAAATGGGTCAAGTGTGATTGTGTAGTTTTACTGTCAAAGGTGCAGGTCTGTAGACCTGACGGCGTCGCAGTCTTGTGGCGACGGCGTCAGGCTTAGTAGAGACGGCGTCGGGTTCTAAGTCCCCTGAGCCGTCGCGTGTTAAATCTAAAAATATGTTTTGGGTCATGGTCAAAGGGTGACGACGTCGCACCATATAGGCCGACGGCGTCAGCCCGCTACACAGCTGATAAATGATGTTTTGTTAAAGTTAAATGTTATTAATGAAAGAAGTTATCGCGTACATGTTATATAAGATTTGTAAAGGGTTAAATGTCAAAGTTTTACAAGAATCTAATGAGAAAGAGTAATAGTCAAACGTTCCGAGTCAAAGTTTTTAAAAATGAGTAATTTCCGGTCAAACCGAGAATCGGGGCGTAACAAATTGGTATCAGAGCTTCGGTTTAAGTGAATTAGGTTTCCACTATAGGTTGCCTAGTCTTAAACCACTTTTAGTTGCGGAATTAAGTAAATCGGAAATGTATGTGTCTAAGTTATAGGTTTTCCACTATAGAGTTTTGGAATTAGGTGCGGAATTAGGTTTCCACTATAAAGCTTCGGTTTAAATGATATGTGCTATGTGAAGTTTAGAGGAAAATAATCGGATAATATAGTATTATCATGTAATTAATGTAGGTCATGGCGGATTTTATGAGTAGAGATGATTAGATTATCAATGAATGAGATATGCTTGTGTGGTTATGTGTTAGAATATTGCTATGATATGCGTGATGAGATATATGGATTGACGTCCTTTAGACGGCATGATTAGAAGTTGATAGTAGTAAGATTTTTGACTTAGAATATGAGGCGGTATGTGTAATGAGAGTCCACATTAGACTAAGCGAGTTAAGTGACAGGAAAATGTACACTTTGGATTGTGTCGGAGAACGGAGAGTGGTTGAATGATTCCATGTCATGGAAACCATAATGAGACTTGAATAAGATAGGGTATGACTTGTGTTGTGTTAATGACCAACTTATGGTCTTATTATGTGGATGGCTATCGGATAGCCAATATGATGGTATTAGAGATGGGGTAATTGTAAGTCATATAAAGTAGTGTAAACCTAAATGTTAATGGACAATAAATATGTTATAATGTAATATTAATTGTGTGTTGTAACACATTTATAAATGTATAGTGGAAATTTGATATATAATAGTTAAGTGTCCAAAAATATAAGGTTATAGAATGATATTGAAAGATGGGAATGAGATAGTTTACTTACTAATAATTAAAATGAGACATGTGGAAAATGTGGGGAAGAATGCTTATAGTTGATGACCTATGTAGGGTCTAAATGTGGAATAAAATAGTAAAGCTAAGTGCTAATTAAATCAAGAAGTGAAAAAGCTAAAATATACAAAAGGATTTGAGGTAGGTGATATAATAAAACGCGACAAGAACGTGTAAAAGGGAATAATTGAAAGATAACAAGTGTGTAATGGAATAAACCTATAAACGGTTTACATGTGGATAAAGTCAAATAGACTAAAAATAGTAAAAGTAAAATGTGGAAATGGTCAACAAGGATTGACGGGTATATGAAATAGTGAGATGAGTAAGCACATAGAAAATGTGTAAATGCTAAAATGGATCAAATGTTAAGAAATGAGAATTGTGAAAGATGAAGAGGTGATGACCCACTTGGGTAATTGGATGTAAATGTGAGCGATTGAGAGTGCTAAGAACAAACAAAAGAGAAAACGGGATAATGATAGTCTAAGAAATGTTGAATAATGAATAATTGGTGAAACATATAAATAGTATGTTAGATATGATTGCTTAGTTGTACCACGCAATGAATAGTTTGTTAAATGTAAGAAATGAGTTCATGTTAGACTGAAGATGTGTAAGTAAGGGATTCGGTTACGTTTCAATAGTGTTGATAATCATTTATTAATGATGTGAATAATAGGTTTATGGGATTTGAAAGTTTCTTAAGTATATGTTAAAGTTGTGGAGAATTTATGTAATAGGTCCTATATGGCCTAAGACGACAAGTGAGGTGAATGATTACTCGTAAGGATGGGATATATATATATATGATATAAACCTATGGAGGACTAGATGTGTGTAAGTGATGAGATTAACGTATAAGTGATTGAACTAAGGTTGTGTGTGATATAGAGGGGTAGAAATGGCAAGACAAGATTAAATTTGGTAAGTAGTATTAGAGATGGGTTAGTAAGTGAATTAAGTAATAAAAGTGTTTTCTAGTATTGAGATGTAAGTAGTGTAAGTCTAGAGTGGAATGAAATTGTATCTATGTAATAAGCACACCGTGCGCTTGAGTGGTGTCGATGAGTCTAGTATGATCATAAGAAAGGATGTGAGGAGTCGAGTAATGGTTTATAGAGATTTGACTCATATTTGGCATGTATAAGCTATGTGTTAATAATGATCAACATAGGGTCTCATTAATAAGTCATATCTAGTGAAGATCAATAAGTGGTATTAAAAACAAGATAAGAGAGAATTTAAATGCAAAGTATGTTGGTGTGGAATGGTATGATGTGGCACAGGTATAATAGATGTTGATGCATCTGTTACTAAGTACTTAATGTTATGGAAGTTATGAAAGTGGACTAAGCACATTGTTATGTTAATGATGAGATGAACTGGTATAGCTTAAATGCTAATAGTTAGATAAAATGAAGTATGTATGAGATTAAGATGTTGCTTTGAAGTTATTATAACACGGCTATTGTTCCCCATTAGTAATGACTAATATAACAGAAGTGTCGATTAATAAAACATGTTTAAAACATGTAAGAAGAATATATGAATGCTAATGAGAGGTTGTAGTTGATGACCTATATAAGGTTTATAAATGAAAAGTTGGATAGACTAAAACTCTAATAGTATAAGAGTTGAAATTGATCAACGAAGAGTTGACAAGTGAAGGTCATAATGAGACATATAAACACATAGAGAATGTGTGGATTATAAATCAGGTAATATCTCATTGATTGTTATAAAGGATAAATAGATATGTATGTATGTATGTATGATAATAGCATTAATCCATAGTTACATTGTTACAGTACTAGTTACAGAAAACCTATAGAGGAATACGTTATAGAGGCGGATCCCTATTGGGAAAGGCCAACTGATGTTATAGAGTCGAATCCCTACGACGGAAGAATGTTATAGCCCCTTTTTGAGAATGTTATAGTAAAGGTGGGTCCAAGTCTAAAAGATGAAAAGTGTAAACGTAAATAAAATAATATAATGTGGTAAATTAAAGTTTAGTTAAGTGATAGGAGTACTTGTGTATGTCGGAATTACATAACCATGAGTTTATATTTCTTGATTTACATCGATTGGGACGCCTCTCCATGTAAATGAGGAAATATGAACGAGTAGGCTTATGTGCTCCCGACATGGTACAAGTAGGTTTAGATGAGTAGAGGGCGAAAATCTAAGATAAGTTAGAACTTATAAAAAAAAACTAAGATAGAATAGTAGGATTAGATGCAAATTTTAGTTAAGGCCTTATGAGAACCTTCATGTTAGGTGACTTAAGCATAAGTTAAAGTGATTGCGAGTGTAAAGTAATATTTATAGTATACCTTGTAGCATGATGTGGTGTAATAATGACCATGGTGGTCGTAAATATTTAATTATAAGGAGGTAATAAAAACTAGCAAAGTATTATAATGAGAACGCTAGTCATAGTTAAGTAAGGAAGTAATAGTTAGCATTCGACTTATAAAAAGATAAATGATGTGTAAATAAGTAAAAATGTGGAATGGTTGGTTAACTTTGACTTATAAAGTCAAAATAATATGGCCGTGACTATATAGGTGAATGTTATGGTAAGAAATTGAATATGGGAATACTTGATTTTGCTAAAATTATGTCTTGGATGACGTAATGATGTGTTGTTATAGAAATTTTATGATGAAGCAAATGTATTTGGAAATTGCTTGTGTGGTATGATATAAGTTAGGATTAAGTGTAAACGGTAATAGACGAGAGATTTCGGGGACGAAATCTAAATAAGGGAGGTAGAATTGTTACACCCGTATCCCAAAATACAAATAGGCCCTACCCTAGATGAATATGGTCTAAGGACTTGACGGGATTGACTAGTTGACCCGATAGTCAAACTAATAATTTTTAAATGTTATGTTATAGTTATATAAATGAGGGGGGACTTAAGTTGCCACATCTTAAACTTGAAATAAGTATCTTGTGGCTAAAATAGAAGGAAGGGAAATTGAAGGATCAAAAGTGCCAAATAGTAATATAACTTTACAATGAAGAAAGCTACAAGTATATTAAGCTAGGCTTTTCATAATTCCAGGAAAAAAGGAAAGTCGGTTTAGGAAAAGAGAGGGAAGAATGATGGCAAGAATGATGATCAATTGGGATGGGATTAGTGTTTCCAATCAACTAATAAACTAGTTTCTATCACTTTTGTGCAAGTAAGTATCTCTAATTGTAATTAATTGTGAATTGAAGAGTTAGGGTTCATGTATCCAAGTTGGGGGTTTTGGGTAATTGTGGTTTTAAACACTAATTAAGATATTATAGTGTAATTGGGTGAAACCCTTTTTATTAAATTGAAGTAATTGGGTAAGTTGGATATGATCATGTTATGATCATAAGGTTTGATTAAAAGGAGAATTATAGTAATCTTAGGGGAATCTTATTATGGGTAAAGTTGGATAAATTGTGGGTAAATCATCATATAATCAATATATGATTATGTGATGATTAGAGGATGTTATGAAAGCCTAATGGTTGTGTAAACCATGACTATAGTTTATTGTTTATGTTTTAAGTACATTTTGATTATGTGTTAAGGATGTTAGCTTTGGATGGTGTTGATGTTGGAGATGATGGAAGATGATGATAATCTCATAATAGCTTAGCTTGGCTAGCTAAGGTAAGTAACTTGGTTACTATGTGTTTAATATGAAAATATTATAGTAAGTGATTGATGTTGTGTTAAGTGGTTATAGACATGTCTTGGAATTATTGAATGGCTAAGGTATGTGTGAGATGTTTTATGTGCTAATTGGATAGTTGTGTGTTATGATTATATGGTTGAGATGCTTGTATTAGCAATGGATATATTAAGCATGTTTTAGCCAATTACTTACTAAGTGTTATCGCTTACATGTTATAGTTGTTAATGTTATTGTAGGTTCATGTACTCGAAGCGATATGGCTTGGATTGGGTGTGGAACATGGAATGATTATTCAAGATGGTAATATGTAATAATAGGAGCTAGGTAGATACCGAGCTCGTAAGATGAATTTATACCCCCGTGAGTCTTTTTATAGTTTTGTAAAAGTGTCATCAATTGACAAGTACAAGTCCTAGTCATTATGGTATTTTGATTGGTCAAATTGGACGTCATGGTTAATTTAAAGGAGTGTTTGGATTAAAGTGTATTTTCTACCCATTTTGGGCTGAATGGGTCAAATAAGTGTTAAATGCGTTAATGATGGTTTATGTACAGCTTTTATGGTCCTTGTTTACCTTGAAATGTTAAAGTGTTTAAATTGATTGAAATGGGTCAAGTGAGATTGTGTAGTTTTGCTGTCAAAGGTGCAGGTATGTAGACCTGAC
Organism: Chrysanthemum seticuspe; assembly: GCA_019973895.1. NCBI lineage: Eukaryota > Viridiplantae > Streptophyta > Magnoliopsida > Asterales > Asteraceae > Chrysanthemum > Chrysanthemum seticuspe. The sequence continues at coordinate 34,245,193 of BPTQ01000004.1, read as the reverse complement.
GGCGTCGCAGTCTTGTGGCGACGGCGTCAGGCTTAGTAGAGACGGCGTCGGGTTTTAAGTCCCCTGAGCCGTCGCGTGTTAAATCTAAAAATATGTTTTGGGTCATGGTCAAAGGGTGACGACGTCGCACCATGTAGGGCGACGGCGTCAGCCCGCTACACAGCTGATAAATGATGTTTTGTTAAAGTTAAATGTTATTAATGAAAGAAGTTATCGCATACATGTTATATAAGATTTGTAAAGGGTTAAATGTCAAATTTTTACAAGAATCTAATGAGAAAGAGTAATAGTCAAACGTTCCGAGTCAAAGTTTTTAAAAATGAGTAATTTCCGGTCAAACCGAGAATCGGGGCGTAACAAATTGGTATCAGAGCTTCGGTTTAAGTGAATTAGGTTTCCACTATAGGTTGCCTAGTCTTAAACCACTTTTAGTTGCGGAATTAAGTAAATCGGAAATGTATGTGTCTAAGTTATAGGTTTTCCACTATAGAGTTTTGGAATTAGGTGCGGAATTAGGTTTCCACTATAAAGCTTCGGTTTAAATGATGTGTGCTATGTGAAGTTTAGAGGAAAATAATCGGATAATATAGTATTATCATGTAATTAATGTAGGTCATGGCGGATTTTATGAGTAGAGATGATTAGATTATCAATGAATGAGATATGCTTGTGTGGTTATGTGTTAGAATATTGCTATGATATGCGTGATGAGATATATGGATTGACGTCCTTTAGACGGCATGATTAGAAGTTGATAGTAGTAAGATTTTTGACTTAGAATATGAGGCGGTATGTGTAATGAGAGTCCACATTAGACTAAGCGAGTTAAGTGACAAGAAAATGTACACTTTGGATTGTGTCGGAGAACGGAGAGTGGTTGAATGATTCCATGTCATGGAAACCATAATGAGACTTGAATAAGATAGGGTATGACTTATGTTGTGTTAATGACCAACTTATGGTCTTATTATATGGATGGCTATCGGATAGCCAATATGATGGTATTAGAGATGGGGTAATTGTAAGTCATATAAAGTAGTGTAAACCTAAATGTTAATGGACAATAAATATGTTATAATGTAATATTAATTGTGTGTTGTAACACATTTGTAAATGTATAGTGGAAATTTGATATATAATAGTTAAGTGTCCAAAAATATAAGTTTATAGAATGATATTGAAAGATGGGAATGAGATAGTTTACTTACTAATAATTAAAATGAGACATGTGGAAAATGTGGGGAAGAATGCTTATAGTTGATGACCTATGTAGGGTCTAAATGTGGAATAAAATAGTAAAGCTAAGTGCTAATTAAATCAAGAAGTGAAAAAGCTAAAATATACAAAAGGATTTGAGGTAGGTGATATAATAAAACGCGACAAGAACGTGTAAAAGGGAATAATTGAAAGATAACAAGTGTGTAATGGAATAAACCTATAAACGGTTTACATGTGGATAAAGTCAAATAGACTAAAAATAGTAAAAGTAAAATGTGGAAATGGTCAACAAGGATTGACGGGTATATGAAAAAGTGAGATGAGTAAGCACATAGAAAATGTGTAAATGCTAAAATGGATCAAATGTTAAGAAATGAGAATTGTGAAAGATGAAGAGGTGATGACCCACTTGGGTAATTGGATGTAAATGTGAGCGATTGAGAGTGCTAAGAACAAACAAAAGAGAAAACGGGATAATGATAGTCTAAGAAATGTTGAATAATGAATAATTGGTGAAACATATAAATAGTATGTTAGATATGATTGCTTAGTTGTACCACGCAATGAATAGTTTGTTAAATGTAAGAAATGAGTTCATGTTAGACTGAAGATGTGTAAGTAAGGGATTCGGTTACGTTTCAATAGTGTTGATAATCATTTATTAATGATGTGAATAATAGGTTTATGGGATTTGAAAGTTTCTTAAGTATATGTTAAAGTTGTGGAGAATTTATGTAATAGGTCCTATATGGCCTAAGACGACAAGTGAGGTGAATGATTACTCGTAAGGATGGGATATATATATATATGATATAAACCTATGGAGGACTAGATGTGTGTAAGTGATGAGATTAACGTATAAGTGATTGAACTAAGGTTGTGTGTGATATAGAGGGGTAGAAATGGCAAGACAAGATTAAATTTGGTAAGTAGTATTAGAGATGGGTTAGTAAGTGAATTAAGTAATAAAAGTGTTTTCTAGTATTGAGATGTAAGTAGTGTAAGTCTAGAGTGGAATGAAATTGTATCTATGTAATAAGCACACCGTGCGCTTGAGTGGTGTCGATGAGTCTAGTATGAGCATAAGAAAGGATGTGAGGAGTCGAGTAATGGTTTATAGAGATTTGACTCATATTTGGCATGTATAAGCTATGTGTTAATAATGATCAACATAGGGTCTCATTAATAAGTCATATCTAGTGAAGGTCAATAAGTGGTATTAAAAACAAGATAAGAGAGAATTTAAATGCAAAGTATGTTGGTGTGGAATGGTATGATGTGGCACAGGTATAATAGATGTTGATGCATCTGTTACTAAGTGCTTAATGTTATGGAAGTTATGAAAGTGGACTAAGCACATTGTTATGTTAATGATGAGATGAACTGGTATAGCTTAAATGCTAATAGTTAGATAAAATGAAGTATGTATGAGATTAAGATGTTGCTTTGAAGTTATTATAACACGGCTATTGTTCCCCATTAGTAATGACTAATATAACAGAAGTGTCGATTAATAAAACATGTTTAAAACATGTAAGAAGAATATATGAATGCTAATGAGAGGTTGTAGTTGATGACCTATATAAGGTTTATATATGAAAAGTTGGATAGACTAAAACTCTAATAGTATAAGAGTTGAAATTGATCAACGAAGAGTTGACAAGTGAAGGTCATAATGAGACATATAAACACATAGAGAATGTGTGGATTATAAATCAGGTAATATCTCATTGATTGTTATAAAGGATAAATAGATATGTATGTATGTATGTATGATAATAGCATTAATCCACAGTTACATTGTTACAGTACTAGTTACAGAAAACCTCTAGAGGAATACGTTATAGAGGCGGATCCCTATTGGGAAAGGCCAACTGATGTTATAGAGTCGAATCCCTACGAGGGAAGAATGTTATAGCCCCTTTTTGAGAATGTTATAGTAAAGGTGGGTCCAAGTCTAAAAGATGAAAAGTGTAAACGTAAATAAAATAATATAATGTGGTAAATTAAAGTTTAGTTAAGTGATAGGAGTACTTGTGTATGTCGGAATTACATAACCATGAGTTTATATTTCTTGATTTACATCGATTGGGACGCCTCTCCATGTAAATGAGGAAATATGAACGAGTAGGCTTATGTGCTCCCGACATGGTACAAGTAGGTTTAGATGAGTAGAGGGCGGAAATATAAGATAAGTTAGAACTTATAAAAAAAAAACTAAGATAGAATAGTAGGATTAGATGCAAATTTTAGTTAAGGCCTTATGAGAACCTTCATGTTAGGTGACTTAAGCATAAGTTAAAGTGATTGCGAGTGTAAAGTAATATTTATAGTATACCTTGTAGCATGATGTGGTGTAATAATGACCATGGTGGTCGTAAATATTTAATTATAAGGAGGTAATAAAAACTAGCAAAGTATTATAATGAGAACGCTAGTCATAGTTAAGTAAGGAAGTAATAGTTAGCATTCGACTTATAAAAAGATAAATGATGTGTAAATAAGTAAAAATGTGGAATGGTTGGTTAACTTTGACTTATAAAGTCAAAATAATATGGCCGTGACTATATAGGTGAATGTTATGGTAAGAAATTGAATATGGGAATACTTGATTTTGCTAAAATTATGTCTTGGATGACGTAATGATGTGTTGTTATAGAAATTTTATGATGAAGCAAATGTATTTGGAAATTGCTTGTGTGGTATGATATAAGTTAGGATTAAGTGTAAACGGTAATAGACGAGAGATTTCGGGGACGAAATCTAAATAAGGGAGGTAGAATTGTTACACCCGTATCCCAAAATACAAATAGGCCCTACCCTAGATGAATATGGTCTAAGGACTTGACGGGATTGACTAGTTGACCCGATAGTCAAACTAATAATTTTTAAATGTTATGTTATAGTTATATAAATGAGGGGGGACTTAAGTTGCCACATCTTAAACTTGAAATAAGTATCTTGTGGCTAAAATAGAAGGAAGGGAAATTGAAGGATCAAAAGTGCCAAATAGTAATATAACTTTACAATGAAGAAAGCTACAAGTATATTAAGCTAGGCTTTTCATAATTCCAGGAAAAAAGGAAAGTCGGTTTAGGAAAAGAGAGGGAAGAATGATGGCAAGAATGATGATCAATTGGGATGGGATTAGTGTTTCCAATCAACTAATAAACTAGTTTCTATCACTTTTGTGCAAGTAAGTATCTCTAATTGTAATTAATTATGAATTGAAGAGTTAGGGTTCATGTATCCAAGTTGGGGGTTTTGGGTAATTGTGGTTTTAAACACTAATTAAGATATTATAGTGTAATTGGGTGAAACCCTTTTTATTAAATTGAAGTAATTGGGTAAGTTGGATATGATCATGTTATGATCATAAGGTTTGATTAAAAGGAGAATTATAGTAATCTTAGGGGAATCTTATTATGGGTAAAGTTGGATAAATTGTGGGTAAATCATCATATAATCAATATATGATTATGTGATGATTAGAGGATGTTATGAAAGCCTAATGGTTGTGTAAACCATGACTATAGTTTATTGTTTATGTTTTAAGTACATTTTGATTATGTGTTAAGGATGTTAGCTTTGGATGGTGTTGATGTTGGAGATGATGGAAGATGATGATAATCTCATAATAGCTTAGCTTGGCTAGCTAAGGTAAGTAACTTGGTTACTATGTGTTTAATATGAAAATATTATAGTAAGTGATTGATGTTGTGTTAAGTGGTTATAGACATGTCTTGGAATTATTGAATGGCTAAGGTATGTGTGAGATGTTTTATGTGCTAATTGGATAGTTGTGTGTTATGATTATATGGTTGAGATGCTTGTATTAGCAATGGATATATTAAGCATGTTTTAGCCAATTACTTACTAAGCGTTATCGCTTACATGTTATAGTTGTTAATGTTATTGTAGGTTCATGTGCTCGAAGCGATATGGCTTGGATTGGGTGTGGAACATGGAATGATTATTCAAGATGGTAATATGTAATAATAGGAGCTAGGTAGATACCGAGCTCGTAAGATGAATTTGTACCCCCGTGAGTCTTTTTATAGTTTTGTAAAAGTGTCATTAATTGACAAGTACAAGTCCTAGTCATTATGGTATTTTGATTGGTCAAATTGGACGTCATGGTTAATTTAAAGGAGTGTTTGGATTAAAGTGTATTTTCTACCCATTTTGGGTTGAATGGGTCAAATAAGTGTTAAATGCGTTAATGATGGTTTATGTACAGCTTTTATGGTCCTTGTTAACCTTGAAATGTTAAAGTGTTTAAATTGATTGAAATGGGTCAAGTGTGATTGTGTAGTTTTGCTGTCAAAGGTGCAGGTCTGTAGACCTGACGGCGTCGCAGTCTTGTGGCGACGGCGTCAGGCTTAGTAGAGACGGCGTCGGGTTCTAAGTCCCCTGAGCCGTCGCGTGTTAAATCTAAAAATATGTTTTGGGTCATGGTCAAAGGGTGACGACGTCGCACCATATAGGGCGACGGCGTCAGCCCGCTACACAGCTGATAAATGATGTTTTGTTAAAGTTAAATGTTATTAATGAAAGAAGTTATCGCGTACATGTTATATAAGATTTGTAAAGGGTTAAATGTCAAAGTTTTACAAGAATCTAATGAGAAAGAGTAATAGTCAAACGTTCCAAGTCAAAGTTTTTAAAAATGAGTAATTTCCGGTCAAACCGAGAATCGAGGCGTAACAAATAGGTATCAGAGCTTCGGTTTAAGTGAATTAGGTTTCCACTATAGGTTGCCTAGTCTTAAACCACTTTTAGTTGCGGAATTAAGTAAATCGGAAATGTATGTGTCTAAGTTATAGGTTTTCCACTATAGAGTTTTGGAATTAGGTGCGGAATTAGGTTTTCACTATAAAGCTTCGGTTTAAATGATGTGTGCTATGTGAAGTTTAGAGAAAAATAATCGGATAATATAGTATTATCATGTAATTAATGTAGGTCATGGCGGATTTTATGAGTAGAGATGATTAGATTATCAATGAATGAGATATGCTTGTGTGGTTATGTGTTAGAATATTGCTATGATATGCGTGATGAGATATATGGATTGACGTCCTTTAGACGGCATGATTAGAAGTTGATAGTAGTAAGATTTTTGACTTAGAATATGAGGCGGTATGTGTAATGAGAGTCCACATTAGACTAAGCGAGTTAAGTGACAGGAAAATGTACACTTTGGATTGTGTCGGAGAACGGAGAGTGGTTGAATGATTCCATGTCATGGAAACCATAATGAGACTTGAATAAGATAGGGTATGACTTGTGTTGTGTTAATGACCAACTTATGATCTTATTATGTGGATGGCTATAGGATAGCCAATATGATGGTATTAGAGATGGGGTAATTGTAACTCATATAAAGTAGTGTAAACCTAAATGTTAATGGACAATAAATATGTTATAATGTAATATTAATTGTGTGTTGTAACACATTTGTAAATGTATAGTGGAAATTTGATATATAATAGTTAAGTGTCCAAAAATATAAGGTTATAGAATGATATTGAAAGATGGGAATGAGATAGTTTACTTACTAATAATTAAAATGAGACATGTGGAAAATGTGGGGAAGAATGCTTATAGTTGATGACCTATGTAGGGTCTAAATGTGGAATAAAATAGTAAAGCTAAGTGCTAATTAAATCAAGAAGTGAAAAAGCTAAAATATACAAAAGGATTTGAGGTAGGTGATATAATAAAACGCGACAAGAACGTGTAAAAGGGAATAATTGAAAGATAACAAGTGTGTAATGGAATAAACCTATAAACGGTTTACATGTGGATAAAGTCAAATAGACTAAAAATAGTAAAAGTAAAATGTAGAAATGGTCAACAAGGATTGACGGGTATATGAAAAAGTGAGATGAGTAAGCACATAGAAAATGTGTAAATGCTAAAATGGATCAAATGTTAAGAAATGAGAATAGAATAGCTAGTTAGTAGTCCACCTCGTTTAGGTTCTTTGCTTGATTCCTATCAAGTAAATTTTTCTCATTTTTAGCTTTCTCTTAGTCTATCCCCCTTCTTCGTGACCTTTGTTCGTAACCCCATCACTTTTCATCATGGAAGGTGATAACCACCCACCATTCATCAACCCACCACCGAATGACCCGCCAAGAGCCCGTACTCTTGGTGAATACTCGAGACCAAGCCACCTAGGCTATAGGAACACCATTGAGCTTCCCGACCAAGCCCAAACTACGGCCCTGCGATCCGACACCATCCAGTTGGTGCAAAACGGATGTGCATTCCATGGACTTCGTTCCGAAGATCCTAATCAGCATCTGAGGGATTTCCTCAAAATTGTCGATTCCATTGACCTTGATGCTACTACTCGGGAGACTACGCACCTGCGTCTCTTCCAATTCTCTCTACGGGACCAAGCTAGTAATTGGCTTGAGCGACTTCCCGCCGGCTCCATCTCAAGTTGGGATGATCTTACCTCTCGCTTCCTTGCTCAATTTTTCCCACCAGGGAGAACTACTAAGCTTAGGAATGAAATCTTGATGTTCCAACAACGTCAAGGTGAATCTCTCTACGAAGCCTAGACTCGATTCAAGGACTTGCTCCATAAAGTCCCTCATCATGGCATTGATATGTGGCTCCAAGTCCAAATCTTTTACGATCATGTCAGTCCCTCCATCCAACAAACCATTGATTACGCCGCCGGTGGAAGGCTAAGTAACCTCAATGTTGAAGCATGTTGGGAAGTCATCGAGGACTTAGCACAATATGAAGAAGAAGGATGGGAAATTCCAATAATTCAGGAAAGTGGGATAGATTCCCGCGCACAAATGTTTATGAGTATGGAGGCTCAAGTGAATGAGTTAATGGAAATGACCACACATGAGTATGAGCATGTGGACGCGGTCAAGGAGTTTTGGCTTTCAAGAAAATCAAGACAAGATGAATTCGAGGACATAATGTTGACATTCATCAACAACCAAGAGAAAGAAATAAAGCACCTCGAAGCTCACATGAGAAAACCCCACGACACTTTCTTGGAACTAGCTGACAACTTCATGATGAAACTCCGTGAAGAAATCGAAAAGAATAATATACCTAGAAAGATCAAAAAGGTATACGTGATACCGGAGCTCATGAGTATAAATCATGAGCCCTCTTCAATCTCAACAAACGAGACAGTCCCTCTCAAAGACTCACCATTTGGCAAGAGCTCGTGTCTCAACACTCCTTGCATAAAAGAAATATTTCCTAGAGACATGTTCATTGGAAGGGTGCAAGTTTTACTTCCCAATTTCCATAACATAAGGAAACGTTCTTTTGGGTTTAAACCGGGTTTATTAGGTCAAGATGGATCCTTAACTAAGAATCTTTTGAAGTTGATAGAAGATGATCCATTTTTAGGAGAGAGATTTGATTCACCCGCTACACCAATAGAATTACGTAAGGTTATAATGAATGGAGCACACCCCTTTGAGCATATAAATCACCCATCACCCTCTCCTCACGTAGTAAATTTCCGCCCTAGGGGTGTGTATCGCTACTATCACCCGCACTTAAGCTTAAGTGTAGGAAAAACTTCCCCTTTATCCGTTAAATAAGGGTAGAGTCAAGCTCGTGACTCGAACAAAAACAAGCACTTCTTGGGAGGCAACCCATGTGTATTTGTTTTTCATTTTTATTTGTGTGTCATATATCTTTTCATTATTGTATGTTATCATGTTTGAATTTGTGAAAATGCTCTTTAACCTCGTCTTAATTACATATAAAGGTATTTTACAAAAGGGATGAGTGTAGGGAAGATTACACACGTTTTTAAAAGAACGTGAACATGAGAATTGAAATTAATTAAAAGATATATATGTGTGTTTGTTCGAGTCAAATGCTTGTATCGAGTCATAATGGATGTTTTGCAGAAATTTTTCCAGATTCTAAAGATGTAAATTTTCCAGAATTTTTTCCAGAAAATCGCAGACCAATTTTTGTCAGGATAACCTGACGGCGTCAGGATCGCAACCTGACGGCGTCAGGAAGGAGTAAAAACAACAGATTACTTTTTCTCGTTTTCTGAGCTACTTATAAATTTTTGGAATTTTCTAGGTCTTAATTTTCTTAGAAATTCTGTAAACATCCATTCCACAAGCATTATATCCTAGTTTAAATCGAGTCTTATATATGTTATTACCGCCGATTTTACGCGAATGTTTCGTTTGTTTTCTTCAAGTGTGCAGGTTTAGTTTGTCAAGAAGAAGTTACATAAGATTAGAAGGAGCTTTTCACGCAATAATTCTTCTTGAAAAGGATTTAACCACCACTTTACACGGATCCTACCAAGCTAATCAGGGGAGTATTAGTTTCTTTCATTTTTAATTACCTTCCATTATCATAACTTTGATACTTTCGGGGAACATTGGGGACAATGTTCAGTTTAAGTGTAGGGAGGGAAAATAAAACGGGAACTTTGAAACTATGCTTATCCTTGACTATTTGCTTTGTCCAATTGTGATTGTGTAATAAACCATGAGAAAATGTCGGTTAGGGTAATTTTGGCACCAAATTTAAAATTTTTCATGACATATAGGAGTGGGCCATTAGTCTTAACAAAAGCGTCTCATGGATAGGAAGTTGCATGACTAGCACAAAAACCCTTTACCACCCAAATTCCACCAAAATGTGAGGATCGCCCTTAGATTAGTAGGAATTAAAGCATTCATCTTTAATGCTTAGAGTGTGAACCGGTAGTATAATAGATTCTAGAACTTGTTTTGTGATGCATTTCGAGATCGCTAGTGAGACTACACTTGTGTAGTTAGGAATAACTAAATGATAAGAGGCATTAGGATAACCCTTGTTTGACACCCGTAATATAATTACTTCTTCCATATCGGTTGAGTAATTCCCCCACACCTTTTGCGTTGTACTCATCTTTAGTACACGATACCCCTAGTTAACCCCTCAGAGCCTATCCTTTTCGCGGTTCTCGTGATATTTCGGTTTTTCCAGAATATCAATGAAGAGCATTGTTTACACCCCACCCCCAAATATACACCCAAATCGCCTTAGCCTACCCCTTATGCACTCACTTTTAGTGCAAATGTTTGTTATCACCCTAAACCCTTAGTTCAATTATCTAGTTGCTTGCATAAGTTGCTAAGTCGAGTCATATCCTTTGTATACAGTTTTGGGACGATTGGGATTCATGGGAAAAGTTAAATGACGGGAAGGGAACGTTAAATTCAAATTCCCTTTGTTTGCGTAATAATGTACCCCAAGTGTTTTGATCTTTTCAATTCGGGTCAAATTAGTGTTAGAGTAATAAAAACTCAAGTGTAGGGATATGCCTATAAATCCCTATTATTTTGATGTTATCGTAGAGGATGGTAGAGTAAAAGTGTATAAAAAAAAAAAAAAAAAAAAAAAAAAAAAAAAAAAAAAAGAGAGAAAAAAAAAAAATATATATATATATATATATATATATAAAACACACGGGCTACCATCCTACATCTATCATTTAAATTTATGTTTGTTTATTTCCGTTACCTAGAGTTTTAGAGTGTCGAGTCTTGGCTTAGCAACGCCATTCTTCGTATGCATTTAACATAGAGATTTTTGACTTTCCACCACTACATTGCCTATCCCACCAAACCCTTTATTTCCCTACCGTAAGCCTAACATTACAACCCTTTAAAAGACCTCTTTGATAGTCTTTCCTAGGTGCTTACGCCAAAGCGATGGAGGTTTGATCTATTCTCAAGCCTATGGTAATCTATGTACTAGGACCGGTTAATGAGTGTTTATCTTCCATTTCCTATTTGTTATATTTCATATATACACCCGAGAGAGATGTGAGTATCCAAACACCCCATGTGAGGTGCTAGTATGTAATTTCCGTGCTTGTTATGACTTTTGCGGGGCTTATATGTGTTGTGGACCGTTTTGAATTAATGCTTCATGACCCCTAACTTATAAATTAATTGGCTAAAAGCACATTTGCTTGAGGACAAGCAAATAACAAGTGTAGGGATATTTGATAAGGTTTTAAAAGGTACCATTTTGAGGGGTCGTTTTAGCCCTTATTTGATCACTTTTGTATCCGTTATTGCTTAATATCGTTCATTTTCACTTTTTAGGTCTCTTGAAGGCAAAATGCTGGAATGGCACTTATTTGGACGAAAAGGCGCGAATATATGAAGAAAATGGCCAAAGTCAAAATCGAGACACTCAAAGCTGCTGAAAATAGAAGGCGACGGCGTCAGGTGTTAATTGCGACGCCGTCCGAGGATTTTTGTGACGGGACAGAACCCAAAACTCGTATTTTCAAGAGACGACGTCCAGTTGTAAAAGAGTAGGCCGTCGCTACTCAGACGGCCTAGATGCAATCCAGACGACGTCAGAAGCTGAAGAGGACGGCGTCACGGACATAAGGTGACGCCGTCGCAAGGTTAACGTGGCCAAGACGAAACCCTAATGACGGCGACACGACGGCGTCACGAAACATAAGGTGACGCCGTCGCATATGTAATCTTATATATAGAATCTGAATTTTTCAGTTTTAGGGAGAGTCTTTTGGAGTAAAAACCTAAAACCGAACCTAAGGTGTCTTGTACAGTATTTTAGGGTTTTAAACCCTATCTTACATCAAGATAAGTATTTACTTCATTAATTCAATTATGTCTTTGATTATTTGTGTGTATGCTTGCATGTTCTTCATGTCCGGCTAATTTATTTGTGTGTTTGCTTAGGAAGTATGAAACTGAATTATTGAATATTGATTGGTTGTTTCTTATCTTAGTTGATCAATGATCTAGTAATGCGATAGGTCATTCGTTGTGTACTTAATGCTTGATTCATCTTTGTGAACCTTAGAATATGATTACCTGAGTAGTTGTAGGCTAAATTATCCAAAGAGTGCCTTAGAGTAAGAGTTTATCATCCCTAGTGGGTTTTGTAGACGAGACCCTTTGGTAAGTTCAAAGAGTTAGGGAGAAACGCATACCCTACAACTTTAGACACACAACGCAACTAAGAATAAGGACGTGACAACTCAACCATCAATAGGAGATAATTAAGGAGTAGTATAACCTAAGTAAACACATCTTTAAACTATCATACGAGCACACATTAATTAGACATAGACTCCCACAACTTTAGTTTAGATAATTAGATAATAGTAGAGTAATCAGTAGAAATACCAACCCCTCCCCCCCCCAAATCCAATACCCGAGATTCGTACCTTTCCATTTCATAAAATATAAAAATACAAAAATAATCTTCCTTAACCTTAACCTTAGCGTAGTAACTTCTTACTAGCATTCCTATTCCCCTAGAGAACGATATCAATACCCGTGGCTTACCCTAATTACTACACTATAACGATTAGGTTCACTGCCTAGGGTGTTATAAAACTTGCTCGAAGAAAAGGAAGTTTCCTTGACCCCGAACGACGCGTGTAGCGTTATCAATAACACACTAGGATTTAAATGGATGCCTAAAATTATTGGTGTGTGTATGTCTACTATAACTGCTCCGGAACCCTCTAACATTTCAGGTTCCACATCTACTTCTATTCCATCTGTATCGTCTGTGTGTAATGCAGGTGATACAGATCATTCTCTGGATTGTTGATAGCGGATGTTCCCGACACATGACAGGCAACCTTAAACTGTTATCAAACTTTATTGCAAAGTTCATTGGCACTGTCAGATTCGGGAATGATCACTTCGCAGCTATCATGGGCTACGGAGACTATATCAATGGGAACATCGAAATTAGCAGGGTTTATTATGTGGAAGGCCTCGGTCACAATCTGTTTTCAGTAGGTCAGTTATGTGATGGAGATTTGGAGGTTGCTTTCAGGGAGAAATCTTGTTTCATTCGTGATCTACAAGGAAACGACCTTATGTTTGGCTCGCGTAACTCAAGTCTTTACACTATATCTATGCAAGACATGGTTGCTTCATCTCCCATCTGCTTACTTTCAAAGGCAACATCAACAAAATCCTGGCTATGGCACCGTCGTCTCTCATATTTAAACTTTCAAACTATAACCAATCTTGCTCGACACAAACTAGTTGAAGGTCTTCCACGATTCCGGTATTCTAAAGATCACCTTTTCTCAGCCTGTGAACAAGGGAAAAGCACTCGTGCTCATTTTCCTTCAAAGGTGGAACACAGCTCTCAGCATGTGCTTCATCTTCTTCACATGAATTTGTGTGGCCCGATACGCGTGCAAACGATAAATGGCAAACACTACATCTTAGTAATTGTTGATGACTATTCACGTTGGACTTGGGTCTACTTTCTTCGAAGCAAAGACCAAGCTCCACAGATGATCATCACCTTTCTCACGAAAATACAGGTTCAGCTCCGAAACACCGTCAGACAAATCAGAACAGACAAAGGAACTGAATTTGTTAACCAAACCCTTCGTGAATTTTATGAGAAAATGGGAATTCAGCATCAGACATCTATTACACGTACACCAGAACAAAACGGAGTTGTTGAAAGACGGGACCGAACGTTAGTGGAAGCTGCAAGAACAATGTTAATCAATGCTAAACTTCCAGATTACTTATGGGCAGAAGCTGTATCTACTGCATGCTATACTCAAAACCGTTCTATGATTACTAAACGCCACAACAAAATACTGTTTGAGCTTCTCCACAACCATAAACCGAATCTCAAACACTTTCATGTATTTGGATCCCTTTTCTATCCGAATGATGATCGTGATGATTTTGGAAAGCTCAAAGCCAAAGCTGACATTGGAGTCTTTATTGGATATTGTGAGAATTCTAAAGGTTACCAGATCTGGAATCGTCGTACAAAACAGGCTATGGAAATGATTCATGCTCATTTTGATGAACTTACGGAAATGGCTTCTGAGAATAACAGCTTGGAACCAGCTGATGATGTTCTTAATGAAGTACCCCCACCTGCAGATTTTGATCCAAATGCGTTCTTTAACCCGTTTGCTAATGAAACTGCTTCACCAGATGTCGCGAAATCTTCAACAAGCCATTTGAATCCTCAGAATCTGCACAATGTATACCAACATCAACCCTCTACACATAGATGGACAAAAGACCATCATCTGGAAAATATTATTGGCAACCCGAATCAACCAGTCGTTACGAGACAACGTCTTCACACAGATGGTGAACATTGCATTTATGCACTCACTGTCTGCCAATCTGGGCCTAAAAACATTAAAGACGCAATGACAAAAGACAACTAGATTGAATCCATGCAGGAAGAACTCAACCAATTCAAACGTCTTGAAGTATGGGAACTGGTTGAAAGACCAACAGGGGTCTACGTCATTGGTCTCAAATGGATTTAGAAAAACAAATTGGATGCTGAAGGGAACGTAATCCGAAACAAGTTACGTCTAGTTGCTAAGGGTTATCGTCAGGAAGAGGGAATAGACTTTGAAGAATCTTTTGCTCCGGTTGCTCGTCTTGAGGCTGTTCGGATATTTCTCGCGTTCGCGGCTCATATGAATATGACGGTCTATCAGATGGATGTCAAAACTGCGTTTCTCAATGGACAACTTAAAGAAACGGTTTATGTCAGCTAACCAGATGGATTCGTTGCTCCCGAGTTCCCGAACCATGTCTACAAACTGAACAAAGCTTTGTATGGTCTCAAACAAGCTCCTCGGGCATGGTACGATAAGCTATCATCTTTCCTCATTGCTAATAATTTCACCAAAGGTTCGGTCGACCCTACTCTTTTTATACAATATCACGGGGCACATATCTTAATTGTTCAAATTTACGTGGACGACATCATTTTTGGGTCTACACATAAAAAGTACTCAATCGCTTTTTCAAAACTAATGAAGAAAAATTTTGAAATGTCCATGATGGGTGAACTTACGTTCTTTCTAGGACTGCAAGTTCATCAATCACCTCGTGGTATTTTCTTGAGTCAGTCCAAATATGCCCTTGAATTGTTTAACAAATTTGGAATGAAAACCTGTGACACTTATGCCACACCAATGGCTCATACCAAGAAGCTAGATGCTGATTTACATGGGAAATTAGTGGACCCTACCAAATACCGAAGTATTATTGGGTCTCTCATGTATCTAACAGTTAGCCGACCTGACATTGTCTTTGCCGTTTATCTCTACTCCCGTTATCAGTCAAGACCAACTGAAACCCACCTCTCTGAGGCTAAAAGAATCCTCCGATACATCAAAGAAACCATTAACTTGGGGATCTGGTATCCAAAGGATTCTGGTTTTGAACTAATCGCTTTTTCAGACGCTGGCCACGCAGGATGCTTAGATTCACGGAAAAGTACTTCAGGAGCACTACAATTTCTTGGTGATAAACTGGTGTCCTGGCAATCAAAGAAGCAAGATTGTACATCGCTGTCATCAACCGAAGCAGAATATGTAGCCATGTCCGCGTGTTGTGCTCAAATCATCTGGATGAGAACACAACTCAAAGACTATGGTTATGTATTTGACAGAATCCCGATGTACTGCGACAATCGGAGTGCCATTGCGATCTCGTGCAACTCAGTTCAGCATTCGAAATCAAAGCACATCGATCTTCGCTATCATTTCATCAAGGACCACGTGGAACAGGGTACAGTTGAATTATACTTCGTGGGTACAGAATACCAATTGGCAGATCTCCTCACCAAAGCCTTGCCTCCCGCTAGGTTTAATGAGTTGGTCTACCGGATTGGTATGCGGTGTTTGACTCAAGAGGAATTGGATGACCTCTTAAAATAGTCTTAAAAACCTGTCAAACACCAAAATCTCTTTTGTAAATATTTTTCAAAAACAAAATACAAAAATATAAAACCTGATAAAACAACAAAAATATTCTTCTATCTATTTTTCTTTCAACATGTCAAGTACTTTTCTTCCGTCAACACTCTAATCTTTCAAAATTCAGTAGTTTTCCGATCAAGTGTTGAGGGGGAGAAAATAAATACTTAACTGTTCTTTGCATCAATCTAAACATGGGTTTTGAATCGTTTCTCAAACTAACGGTTAGATTTTCGCCTAGAAGGGATTTTGTGTTCTACGCATAAGCGTATGAACACATGATCAAATTTGTGTGTTTATGATTGAAATGATAGTGCCAAAATGTTTTTCTTACATCAATGAATACATTTTCATCGTTTAAACATACCCAGATACACGAATTGAGTGATTTTGAAAATTAGGGTTTATGCGTGGTTTTGGGTGTTTTCAAATGTGAATGTTTTTGATCAAAAAGATTGTTGTGTGATGTTGATATCATGATGTATTGCTGATATCCAGGCCTTAAAACAACCCAGAAACACTAATTGATTGAAAATTAGAGATTAGGGTTTAATGTTCATCGCTTTTGGGTATTTTTGATTCATTGGGAGTTTGATGTTAAAACTTGGTTATTACACTCACATGACATCTAAAAACCATCAGAATAACTTTGGTGAAATTCCTATGGCTAAAGTTCTTACGCGTAATCTATGAACTATTAGGGTTTTGGTTTACGCGTAAGGTTTTCTACGCCTAACTGTTTAATTGAGTGATTGTGATTAAATCTGTTATAGAATGAGTGTTAGTGTCAAAATTGATGTTATGATGATTTTATTTCAGGCTTGCTACGCATAAAACTCAGAATCAAGGTCATTGAAACTCTACGCATAAGGATCACCTTACGCGTAGAAAGTTATGCGTAAGAGAGATCTTACGCGTAACTGTTACGCGTAAGGTTCTACAAAGGGACTACGCGTATCCTGTGAAGGATATGCGTAAACAGTGATCTCTACGCATAAGGTCTACTCTTACGAGTAAGCGTTACGCGTAAGGTTTTTATACGCCTACGCGTAAGCTCTACGCATAAGGTCCCCTTTTCCTACGCGTAATATTTCTTACGCGTAAGTAAGGATCCTAAGCATAAGCTTGCGTACTACGCGTATACTTCTCCTGTTTACGCATAAGCTACCATTTCTACGCCTAAGCCTTGATCAAAACTTCATTATGAATTGTTACGCGTGCAAACTTGTTAATAAATAAATCATAATGTCACGAAACCAATAATGTCACTAATAAACCTAAACAGTTAATATGTTGTGTTAAATAAGTGATAACATAAACTTTAAAACTTAAAGTTAACTAACTCACGAAACTTATCACGACGTCATTGGACTATTGGACAAACAAGTGACTTTGGACTCGTAACAATCATTAACATTGTACATTCAATAATTAGACAATAAAACCTTCTGTTGACTAACACTATGCCTTTTGATATGTTGGTTCTTTTGGCTAATGTTATTTCAGATCACGACATGGCTGCTCAAATGAATGTGGATGCACCAGATGTTCTCACAATTGCTGATATCTTTCCTAATGGCTATCCAAGGAAGATTGGAAAGAACAACCTCAGGGTTGACTTTGAAACCCTCACCTACTCAGAATCTTCCTGTTTGATTGCTATGGATATTCTCAAGAATCATCCCTACCAGAACATGCTCTCACATTCTGCTACAGTACCGGAGATTTACATGCAACAGTTCTGGAATTCAATGCAGAGGATCAAAGGTCAAAGTGCAGTGACTGTGACGCTCAATCACAAACAAGTCACCATCACACATGCAGACTTACGGGCTATTCTTCTCATCCCTGACATCGAGCCAACCGACTTCTATGCCACACCTGCTGAAGAGACAGTTTTGCAATTCTTGATTGATATTGGCTATGATGAAGCTTCAGGAATTATCACTAAGCACTCTCATGTGGAGCTTAAGAACATTCCTCAACCGTGGAGAACTCTCTACATCATCATTACCAAATCTGTCTTTGGTCGTGATAGCAGCTATGAGCATCCCAAGCTCATAGAACTGCAAATTTTTTGGTCTTTAATCAACATGAAGCACATCGAGCTTGAAGCTCTGATATGGGATGACATGATGTCATTTCTCAAAAAGCTTGGCTCAAAGATTCCCTATGTTAGATACACTAAACTGTTGACCAGAGAGCACTTGGACTTCATCCCGATATTCCCAAGAGGCTCAATGACCCCGACAATCACGACATATTGACTGAACCTATTTTAACTGTCAGAATCAAGGAATCGTCAACAAAGAAACAGGGTGCTGTGTTACCTGATCACCTTCTGTCTGACGAAATCAAAAAGCTCTACACATACAAAAGGTATCTGGTAGCAGTAAAAGAAGGCAAAGTTGGTCATCTCGATGAGAAGTCTTCTGGAACACCTACACGGAGAACCAGAAGAGCCAGTGCAGGAAGTGCTATAAGCACTGAGAGTCAGAGGAAGTTTCCCAAGAGGAATCATCCTCGTAAAAAGATAGTTCCTTCTAAGGAAGCTGGTCCTATTCCCATTCCAAAGCTTGAACCACAAAGAAAGCTAGTGGACGAAAGCTCTGAAGATACACAATCAGACGAAGAGGTCTTCTACTCTGAATTTGCAACCGACGCACCTCCTTCAGTAGTCAAACCTCCCAGTCCTCCAGCTATTCAAGGAAAAGGGAAGACTCCAGTACTTGTACCTTATGATGAAAGCTCAAGCTCAGAAGAAGAGCAACTGGATACATCCTACAGGAAGAAGTTTAAAATCGTTAGACACCTACAAAAAGCTAAAGAATTTGAACAAGATCAAATGCGTGGCCCCGGAGGGTCGAGTGGTGGTGTCCACTCTTCACCAATTCCTGATGTGGTTAATCAACCCGATAAGGGAACTGGTGCCACCACTCTTGTGCAACAGCAAAAGCTTGTGGAAGACTCTATTGATTATAACATTGAGGAACCAGAAAAGGATAAGTCTGAGAAAGAAAAGACTGATGAAGAAGCCCAGGCTCAGACGGAAGTAAAAGCTGAATCTGGATAAGATAACGAAGGGAATTATGATGATTATCTTCTCAACAGTCCAATTCGTTCCAAGGAGGATACTTTTGCAACTCCAAAGGACCCTGAGCCTCCTCATGTCTCCTCATCATCAGATTCATCATCTCATTCTTCACCACCACCATCTAAAAGATCAACCAAATCAACATCCAAATCAGTGAAGAAGCCAACTCGATCTTGTATTTCTCAAACTCATAAAAGAATTGTGAATGCTGTCAAACAAGTCAGAAAGAAAGACATGCTCTACAGGAAGATGAATTTCTACGCTGATCAGATACAGTATCTTCATGACGAGAATGACGAGATGAAAGTTGAAAGGAAGTATGTTCGGAAGCTCATGAAAGATGATCTTCAAGGGAAAATGGACGAAATGATCAAAGGTTACACTCACAATTACCTTCTTGACTTTGTTCCTAAAGTTACAAAGGAGTTATTCACCAAACAACTCTATCCGAATCTACTTCATCTGGCCAAGCAGACTATGAAATCAACACCAATGCACGTGAACATCAATCCAGTTGATCCCATAATATTCTCAGATGCTGAGTTAGTTGACCGGCTGGTAGCTCAAATGTCCAAACGATCTGCAACACTTGCCTCTCACGAAGGTAAATTGCTTGAAGCGCTGCTGGAATATCAACTCAAATCAGCATACCGAGAAGAAGCTGAAAGGCCGAAACGTCTACGCAACGATGAAGATAAGGATCAGGATAAGAATGACGAGCATAAACGCTCGAAGAAGTCTGGTGAATCATCTTCTATGCAACCTCCACCCAAACGGACTCCAGCACAACAAAGGTCTCCTCCTCGTTCTTCTACTGAAAAACCTCAGGATTCTTCTGAGTTACCACCCGAGACTCAGAAAACCGGTGATCACTTTGAGTATACGGGTGGTGACGATGAGGAATTCCATGAGCCCCAACAACAACCCGCCTCTCCCGACAAAGTACAGAAACCAGAATCCTCATCTAGGCCTAAGAAAAAGAAGAAGAAGGCGCCCAAGGCTGACGTCGTATCATGGCTAGATGAAGATAACACTGAAGATTTTGAATGGTTTTCTACACTTGTTAACTCCACCCCCTATCCAGCTGAAGGTTAAGATCTGGTAGACGGTAATACATTGGAGCATGCTAAGATACTACAAGAAAAATTCCGTGTAAAGAAGATGACGAAATCTGAGTTGAGGCGCATCAAGAATGAAGCTTTTCAACTGTTAAAAGATAGCTCAGAAAGTGCCATCGAGGTCGAATATCACCTTGACAACATTGCTCGAGCTATGTCTAACAACATGGATTGGCTCAACCCAGAAACAAACATCGACTTCACCAAACGGGACAACCCTCCATATTACACCGATTGGTCTAAACCTCTACCAACAATTGGCCAACCAGATGAGCCTAAGATTCCATTTCGCTATTTCTTCAACAAAGACTTGGAATTTCTTCTACACGGCAGTGATGATTCAAGGAAATATGCTACATCTCTGACACTTCAAGATATACTCAAACTGCATAGCCATCGAGGAAAAGGCTACCCACATGTTTTCTAACAATGTAGAATTGTATGACCGTGATGCAATGTATGGGATTCACCATTGGTCGGAACGCCGACGAATCTACTACAGAAGCTGCCAAGTTCAGAAGTCTCAAAATGAAGTGTTCAATACTAAAGGAATCGTTGCTGTTAAACATGTTGATCTTTCATCTAAATGGGACTACACTTTTCTCAAGAATATTGATGAGTGTGTAAATACTCATCATTTTTTGGTCAATCTGAACTGCAAAACGTCTAAAAATGCTCAGAAATGCATCAAAATACTGAAAATATTCCAAAATTACATTTTATATGTTTCAGATGCAAAATGTTTAAAATCAGATGAAAAATGAGCAAAATTTGCATAATTGGCAGTTTCAGTCCCCCAAGTTTCTAAAATTGTCAAAAATAGTCCCTGAGTCAAAATTTCAAAAAAAAAGTCACCAAAGGTCCTTTTAAAATCATAAGTTGTCAAATTTAGTCCTTTGGTGAAAAATATCAAAAGTTTGAGAAAATTACAAGAATGGTCCTTCAAGTTTCAAAATTGGCAGAATTAGTCCCTGGAAAATGTGGAATTGTCAAGTTTGGTCCCTGTACTTTTGAAACTTGTCATTAATGGTCCCTTGAAGTAACTTTGATGAAATGGCAGCTTAAGTCCTTGTGTTTTCAGAATTTACATCATAGGTCCTTGTTATTTAAACCAATTTGGACCCTTGCACCCAAATGGACCCTGCCAATTACCCTTTTTGGACCCCCTTTCCTGTTTTTGACCCTGCCTGGTCAACCTAGCAGTCAAACACTATCCTTTGCCGCCCACTGTACACCTCCTTCCACTTGATGCCTGCTAGCCCTGCAACTCCCCTTTTCCACCACCCTTATCCTCACCCTTATCTCTTCCACATCTCACCACTCATTACACTACTCCACCCCCCCCCCCCCCCTAGTTGCAGTAAAAAGGTCAAAACAAGTCAAAATTGCTTTTCCCGCCAAAACAGATAAGATGGCCAAATTGCTTAAAACTCATCCATTGGCTGAGAGGAGTGGTGGGAAACACTCTAGAGGACACGTGGAAGCTTTTGAAGCTATAAAAAGGAAGAGAGAAGACAGAAAAAAGACTTGTCACTGTTTTAGACCATTTTTCTAAATTCTTGTAATCGTTTTTAATCTTTCAATGTTAAAGCTTTCTGGGATTCTTGTTTAGTGTACTTTACAAGTTAATGCAATTGTAGTTTAAGAGATCTTTGCAATCAATTTCTACTTTTCTGTCCTAATTGACTTTCCCGCCAAAGTGCCTCTTTTCCATTTTCAAAGTTTTAAGCTGTTAAATTGATACCAAATAGTTTGTTTAAGTTTAATTTTGATTAATCAAGAGAAGTAGAAGAGTTTCTGTGGGTATTGCACAATTTTCATATCCAGTCAAAGAAAGTCAACATCACTGTTCATGAGCTTATTTTACTGCTTAATTTGGTTTTCTCAGCTTATTTGATCTAGTTGAGTATATTTGTTTTTAATTCACTGTATTATAGCTGCTTAATTCAGTTTTTGCTTAAAATCAAGAAAAAAAGCCAAAAATAGCTCATTTTTAAGTTAGATCATTTAGTGCTTGTTCAGCCTTGGAATCTGTTTAATAAGCATTTATAGAAGTTACTAATTCAGTAGGAACCTAAGATCTATAGCCTAAATTAGCTTAAACAGCCCTGAGTTGCAAATTCCAGAGTTAAAGGGGTGTTTGGATTGGGATTAAAACTGAGCTAGAGGATAATATTTTGGTATAAATTAGTTGGTTTATGTTTGAGATAGTTTTATGCATTAATCTCTGTCCTTGGTTTGCTGCATTTTGCACTTTTAGTCAAAATTTTGTGATCACTGATTTCACCTTCATATCTGTTAAAATCATTTTCTGAAATCATTGCACCTAGGTTTAATATCAGTAGAAGTAGGTTGTTAAAGTCTTATTTCATCATTTTACATCCAAATCAATCCCTCATTTGCATTTGAATCTCATTTTGGTCAAACCTTTCAACTGTTTTTAAAAGTCAAAAAGCACTTCTATACCAGTTTATGCAGAAAGTGCAGGCCTTGCATTACCTTTATTTTAACTAGTTAAAGTCTGATATTTGGTCTACTTGCAGTCTTCTAGGTGGTCTTCAAGACCACTTATCTGGTTTTGGCTCTAGATTATCTGATAAGCTTATAAATAAGCTCAAACATGGTATCTGTTTCACTGTTTTGCTGCATCAGTTAGTTTAAGTCCCATAGCCATTTTTGTTTTGCTTTCTAGCTTCTTCATTAATAGTTCTCATTAGTTGAAACTTTGGATTTATGATCTTTGGTTGGTTGGCTTGAGAACCATACTGTTGTTTTTCCCTTTAGCTTATTGGATAAGCAGCTAGATAAGCTCAAATTTGGGTCCTGATTTCTGTTTTGCTCATGATGGCAGTTGGTTTAATCTTAGGTAGATCACTATTTAGGTGTTCGGAGTAGGTGAATATAGTTGCCTCAGAGTAGTTTTAGTATAATGTAGCTTATGTTATCAGTTGGTTCACTCTAGTGCTTATTTACTTAATTATAAGTGCTTATTTAGGACAGTTTACATAGCAGTTCTTTATTCTTCCACATAAGCATCAGTTTTTATATTTTTTATAGCTTTAGAATAAGATTTTAGAATTCCCCTGAAGTTTTCATAATTTTTAGTTACTGTTTACTATTTTTCTAGATTTAAAACAGTTTTTAATCATTTTTAATTAGCTTTAATTGCAATTAATTGAGAAAAAGTTCCAAAAAAATAATTTTTCAATTTTAACAGTTTAAGATAAATATAAAAAGCATAAAAAATATTTTTCCATATTTTTTTTAGTTAAGTTTGTATTTTTAAATAATTTAAGTAGTTTTTAATAGTTTAAAATTCCTAGAAAATAGAAAAATAATCAGAAAAATACAAAAATAGTTTTGAAAATTCTATTTTGATATTTTAGACTTTTCCAATTCATAATTTTATTTTTCTAGCTTTGTTTCCTAATTTCTTGTATTTTAAGTAATTATTAAATAGTTAGAAATAGTTTTTAATTAATAATAATTAGATAATTAGTTATAAAAATAATTTTCTTTTTCTATAAATTTTCTTTTATCATTAGGATTGTAAAAATGTATTTTTCATATTTTTAGGATTTATATTGTATTAGTTTCACGTTTTTATTTGTACGTCGCGTAATTTTTAATTCAGTATTATAAAAACTTAAAAACAAAAACATCATTTTAATAATAGTGATAGCATTTATTTAATAGAATTTATCTTTTTAATTTCCTTTAAATTGCATTTAAGCCCCTGTAGTTTATGGGCTTTTCCTTAGTTATAATCAATCACATCTCCTTTTCCGTTCAAATCTCTCGATCACTACACGTTTGACTATTCTCGCACGGCTCGTTGGGACTTAACGACCTGGGGAAACACTATACTCTCCTGATCTTCATTGCATTCGTGTTTGAGTAGTTTTAAGCTGATTACGGTCTGTCATTCACAAGTGGCAGGCTTGAGTAATTTAGCTTGACTGTTTTGCGCGGATCAAATATCGTGGTCAAAAGACAAGACGAAAGAGATTATGCATTCAGTGAAGCGGACTTTCAGAGTTTGTCTCTCAACGACATTGAAGATCTGTATCTTGCCAAAGTACAGGGACGCATGAGACAATTCTCGACTGAAATACAACGTGAATACATCAAGTCCTTGCTAATATTCATCAGAAGCATAGTCATACAGGAACGTGTAGAAGATCTCCAGCTTGCAGTTGAATCATATCAGACCCGTGTCAACTTCACTCCACCTCAGCTAGATCTTCCCGACATCAACCAGCTTCCACAATACACACTCATCTGCAAACCATTCGGCGTCGTTTATCGCAGTGAACTTCAACGAAATTGCTTGATGGCGTGTAGAGATCTTCACAAGTTCGGGGATCACACTCTAAAGAAGGTTAGGGACGGATTGGCTTATCGGTTGAAGGCGATATATGAAGGCATAGGGTCTCCAAAGTGATGGAACTCTCAGGACAGAAGGGATGTGCAGAGGATCATCAGAATGATTGATGAAAGGTTGTATCGACGGGATCAGTTCAGAACCTTGGAAAGCTTTGTTGGTGGTTGACCCAGGATTAACATCACCGGCTATCAACGCCCTGTTCGCACTCCTGGCAACATCACTGGACTTCCTGGTACCCCTTGAACCGCTTCTATTTCATTATAAATTTGGATGTGTGATTATATTATGTCTATGGCTTGTGCACACATAATAGTGTACAACCCGTAATTTGTCAAAAAAGGACCCTGTGGTACGCTTCAGTGCCACAATCCTTATAAAAGGAGCGAAAGCTTCTTACTTTTGAGTAAAACCTATCAAACCTTTCATTTTTCAAGGTTTTGCTCAAAAGAACAAGTACTTCCCCTTATGATTTTCAAAACCTCAACCGTTTATATCACTTGTTGAGGGGGAGTATTTGAATTAAAACTTTGTTCACAAACTGTTCACAGTGGTCATCTTCCCGCAACACTCAAAATGGTCATATTTATTCTCAACTTTTCAAAAATAACATTTTATATATGCCATTTTTGAGGGGGAGAAAATTATGTGATAAGAAATATGTTGTGTAAATGCAAATGAATCTTTGTGCTATAGACTTAACCAACGAATTGACGGTACTTAACTGTTAGTAACTCGAAAAGACTTGTCCGGGACGAGTAATAATTTCAAGCTAGTTTGCTAGTAATGTAAACGTGTCTCGCAAAGGACTTGTCCGAGTAGAATGTACCATTCGAGAAACTCTTAGTAGACATGAACTCTGATGGTTTTGACAACCTTTCGAGGTTTGTCTACACCTTCAAGGTAGTTATTAGAGCTAGTTGTCACCTAAAAGCTGACAATGTAACTCTTTAACTATGCAATGTAACTGTGTCTCGCGGGGGATTGTCTATCTTGAGTTGATCAATTCATAAAGTGCACGCTCTTTCCTCACTGTGCAAATTTCTGTAAAAACTCTTAAGCACATGTGGAGGGGGAGTATTTCTGAAAATCTAAAACTCTTGAAGTGTTCAAACATGTTTTTCATTCACAAACACTTTGAGAGATTTTCATGAAAAATGGTTTTATGGCAATGGAGTTATAAGGAGATTATGGTTAGGATTAACCGTCCTATGATCTGCCAGAGCCGGAATGATCTACCCAAGGACATCACAAATAGTTAGTACTTAGAAGTCCTTAGGTACGATTAAAAAAAGGAGAAAATGAGAATCAGAGAAAGAAGGAGTTGAAGAATTAAAAAGAAATGCAAAGAAAATGGTGAAA
Source organism: Chrysanthemum seticuspe (assembly GCA_019973895.1). Taxonomy (NCBI): domain Eukaryota; kingdom Viridiplantae; phylum Streptophyta; class Magnoliopsida; order Asterales; family Asteraceae; genus Chrysanthemum; species Chrysanthemum seticuspe. Next base: position 34,219,241 of record BPTQ01000004.1, on the reverse strand, counting down.
AGAAATAGCCCTCCAAATTATTCAACTTAGGGCAGACACCGGGTTCAATTCATATGCTACTGGTTGTCACTTAGTGACGCCGGTATTGAAGATTAAAAGTCGTCATGGACCCAGTGACGCATGCACTAAACCTTTTTAGCCACTCAACTTTCTCTCAACAGAAGCTTGTTTCATTCTCACAGGGAACCCTACATAAACTATTGGCTTTCTCTTAGAGATCGCTGGTATTGAGGAAGGAGACCCTCTCCCTAGTCTCCGCTCAGGAAAACCAAAACGCACTATTGAGTCTAGAGCCACGAGATTCATCAAAAGATCTCTTAGGAACAATTGACATTTCATCACTTAATGTTCAACAATAAGAACATCAGTGGTACGTTATCGAGTCCTTCACAGATCTTAGCAATCTGTCGAGAACATTTATGAGAAGTTCACATCTGTGATCCTCAGTGATTGAATGGAAACTCCTGCCAGGGTCAACATCAAATAGCCTTGACAGCAGGTCACTTCGGTAACTCCCCGTGGATTACGCTTAGTGTGTCTCAAACGGTCTACAGTCGTGAGGTGATGCTTCGGTGTACCTCAGCGACTCATCTGAACTGTAGGTGTACTTCGGTACATCGCGTTATCTCACTTGTGGGACTCCAGTTCAGGAACGGCCTTTGTGAGAATTAGAGTTGTGTTTTCACACTATGCTGTTAACACTCTCGAAGTTCATACTTGTAAGTGCCGGAATCCGCTTATTACTAACCGTTTTAAATGTTTTCTTCTTATGGAAGCTCTGGAGCGGAATGATCGTGCAGATTCTTCTCATGTTCACGCCAACATCATCACTAATGAAAGTTCTATCATAAAGAAACACAAAAGTCAGAATGATTCTTCATCAAATCAAAGAATCTACAAAGTTAAAGACTTAAAGAACTTCATCAGTACTATTATTCAACGTTAAAGAGCGTATGAGCATGTTAAAGAATGACGTGGAGACACTGGAGCAGCGAAGCAGATCTGAGGCAGACTTGATGCAGACAACAACATACTATCACTTCCATCACAAAGAACAATAATCAAAGAACAAAGTTAAAGATGACGTCAAAGCAGAACCGTTTAAAGAAAACAATTTCTCTACACTGGGGAGATTGTTCGAATCAAGGCAATTCTTCTGACAAGAAAGAAGAATGTCAGAAGACGTCAAAGCTACCATTACATCAACGCCTTCACCGTTTTCATCACTAACACTTAGGGGGAGATTGTTGGAATCACTCCTAAACCTAAATCAAGTGTTAGTAATTCATATGTAATTGTTAGCTTAATTATGGCCTTTATGTTTGTTTTTAGCCTTAAGCTTATGTAGAAGGCCCATGAGCTTAGGCCCAAGCCCATAGGAGAAAGGAAGGGACTAGGAAGTGTTGCCCTAGCTTCCCTCCTATAAATACTCTTGTATAACCCTCACTTGAGGGTTGGTTGTTCAATTTATTTCTTTCACACATATCCTACGCATAACCGTTTACTCATATCATGTGTGTGTGTTTGATTTATTGTTCAATCGCCTTTATCTCTTTCTATTAACCTTGTGTTGTAAAACTAGTGACCTTACAAAACTGCACATGTTAAATGGAAGTTATGTATACACTCATGCCAAACACTCCTTTCTAATAGTTTGTGCATTTTCAGACTATCTGAATTCATCACTTTAGCAATTTACAACAAAAATAGATCAGTAACATAAACAACCAACATTTTATTGATGGTAATACGAGTTCACAACCATTACAAATTTGCATATCATCCAAACACACAGTTAGTTAGAAGTTAGAACCGCTACTTTCCGCATAACCCCTTTTCTTCCTTTCCTTCCTTTCCTTTATATCCTTTAGATATTTAAACACAACTTCAACATTTGAAATCATCCTTTCCAAAGCATCAACCTCCGGTAACTCGGTATCCGCAGCCTGTTTCTTCTCCTCCGTAACACCCAAAAGCTCTTCATAGTAGAAGTCATGTTTCCTCAGCCAAATCAGAATCCTTTCTCTCAACTTCTTATGTATCTTCTTATACGAACCATACTCACTAATCGGTTCTTCGCCAAATCCCTCAAGAACTAAATTAGAGAGTAAATAGTTGTTTAACACTTTTTCCCACTCCTCTTTATCGGACCAGTGAAGATAGCCTTCCCTTTATTATTTTTTGTCATCGTTAGTGGTTTGGTTCGTTAGGATTATGTGTGTTTTGGGAAAAAAAAAGGGTTGTGATATGCGTGTTTCGTTTGGCTCCTTTAAATAAGCAGGATACATACAAAAATGAATAGTCCCGAGGCAATCTCTTTGGTTCCCATGTGTTTTAGGCGACAAACAGAAGTTAAGCCGTTGCAAATTTGGTCCTTTAAACAAAGTGTTGCTAGTCAATGGTGGGAAACGAGTGAAATGGCGATAATACTCTTGACTAACAAGATAACTAACGGGTGTTAGCAAATAGTAGCTCTCGGTGGCTGTTTTTCAAAAAATGAAATATTAAGGTCATTTTTGCAACACTTTTTGTCTCGGTGTCATCCTTGCGCATTTGTGTAACTTAATTTTTTCAAGATTGCTATAAAAGTAGTAGGTCTAAAATGCACTTTATAGCAAGATGTAAGATAAGATAGTGGTAAGATTGCCATCATCACAATAGATGTCAAGTTCAAACTTGACTATTTATACATCTTGAGAATATCGAAGTGTTTAGCTAATTGAGTGCTCAATGGTCTCCATAACTAAACTTAAACATAAATTAATCTAAGTATAAAAAGATCAGCTGATAATAAAATAAGCAAGGTTCAAGTCAGTGGCAACGTTAAGAAATCAAATACAACTTGAAAATACACTTAGTAGCTAATGTGGCATCAGTCTAGTAAGTGTTAGGAATTAGAAATTCCACGTATTAAAGAGTCGGTCACCTCAAGTATATGTATTCGTTAGAAAGCTCGTAGTCGTAGTTATTTTATGTTAAGTAGTATTTAGTTAAGTAACACCGTGGAGGACGGAAGGGTCTTTACCCACTGTATGCCTGATCCACAGCCCGTTGTGTGGCGTTTTATGTAAGACTATAAATACTCTCTACCTCCCAAGGTAGAGAGTTGGAGCTCATAATAATATTTTTCTTTCTCTCACTATAGTTCCCAACTCTCTTCCTTTCTCTCACTAGAACTTTCTCTCTCTAACATACTTATACGCCTACTTTGATCATGGTTTAGAGTGTTTGTGAAATCCAATATCCTACAATTGGTATCAAGAGCCATGGTTTGATCACTCATCTTTCATGCTCTTTGTTTTGGTGGATTTCATAAGGTTTTGGGGTATTAAGGGTTTAGGAGAGTTTGATTCATTTGAACAAATTCTAGTGTTAAAGCTTGAATTTTGCTTGTACTTTTGTGTTTAGGATCATCATGTGTGTTTATGTTTTGAATTGGAAGGCTTAAATCAGTGTGGTTTGGTTGTTTTGGATTGATAAAGTGGTTATTTGTGAAAGAAGGTCGAAGCGAGTTGAGTCTCGGACTTGTTTTTCTTCAAAGCGAGTTGCTTTGTTATTTGATGCGAGTTGGTACATGCGACTTAGCTGTTTAGCGAGTTGATCTTTATGCGACTTGGGTTCTAAGCGAGTTGTTTCTTTAAGCGACTTGAGATCTAAAGCGACTTAGCTATTTAGCGAGTTGTAACGCTAGCGAGTTAATTTAAGCGACTTAGTGTTCAAGCGAGTTGATTGTGTTGCGAGTTGATACTAAAGCGAGTTGGCTATTTAGCGACTTGATTCATTAAGCGAGTTGATTGTGTTGCGAGTTGATACTAATGCGACTTGGCTATTTAGCGAGTTTACTGCTTAAGCGAGTTGTGTATTTAGCTACTTGTTCATTTAGACTTGTTACTTCTTCGTGATACATTCTTACGGTTGTTCTTTTGGTTTAGTAAAATCCCATGAAAGAATCAATTTCCCGGTTTAATCAAAGAATAGTAAAATCCCATAGAGCTTAAAACATGTCTACAAACGTTCCTACTATCATCTCCACTGTTGCCGAGGATGTTCAAGCAGCTGGCTCAGATACTCGTCCACCCATGCTTGACAGAACTAACTATGACTCTTGGGCTCAACGAATCAGATTGTACTGTCTTGGAAAAGAAAACGGGGTTAACATTCTCAAATCTATTGATGAAGGACCTTACCGAGTTGAGACTACTAGAGATGTACTTGATACTGCTGAAGATGGAACTCTGATTTACGGAATGGACAGACCAAAGATGTATGATGAGCTTGACGATAAGGAGAAAAAGAGATTCGATACAGATATCCGAGCCTCTAACATTATACTGCAAGGTCTACCAAAAGACATCTACAAGCTTATCAATCACAACACCGAGGCAAAAGCTGTATGGGATAATGTCAAGATGCTTCTTTCTGGTTCTGAGCTAACTGTTGAAGACCGAGAATCACAGCTGTATGATGAATTTGAGCACTTCAAGATGAAACCAGATGAGAGTGTCTATGAGTACTATGTGAGATTTCATAAGCTGGTGAATGACATGAGGAACATCAGAATGACTATGCCTAACATTCAGCTGAACTCAAAGTTTGTAAACAACATGAATCCCGAATGGCACAAATTTGTCACTTCTGTGAAGCTCACTAAAGGATTGAAGAATACGAATTATGAGCAACTCTATGCCTTCCTTATTCAAAATGAGAGACATGCCATGTTTGAAAAGAGGATTCTTGATCAGTTCAAAGCTCAGGGTGAATCAAGTTAAACAAATGATTCAACTGCCTTTTACTCAAATATTGGGATTACCACCAAAGCTTCTCAAGTTGTACCTATGGGTAATGGTAATCATAAACTCATTCCTGATCCAATGTTCAAACAAGCTGATGCTGATGCACACGTGGGAAACTTCATTAATCAACTAGCTCTTCTGATTAGTCAAAACATGAACACTCTTCCACACACCAACAACAATCTCAGAACTGCTTCCAATCCACATAATCAAGCCACTGTCAGAGATGGGAAGGTTATGGTGCAGCGAGTTCAAGAAAGACAGTACGAACAAGCAAGAGGTGGAGCTGGTAGAGGTTATGCTGCAAATCAGAATAGAGGAAGGAATGGAAATCAGGGTCAAGCAAAGCCAATAAAATGTTACAATTGTGGAGGTGAGGGACACATTGCAAGGAACTGCACATCACCAAAACGCCCTCAGAATGCTGAGTACTTCAGGGATAAGATGTTGCTTGTGCAAGCACAGGATAATGGTGCAGCTTTGGATGAAGAGGAGTTGTTGTTCTTGGCTGAGGGAAATGCTAAGACATATGATGCAGATGTGGATGAGCAACCAATTCAGGAGATAGGCCATAATCATCAGAATGCCTTTCAAGTAGCTGATTGTGATGCATACGACTCTGATGTTGATGAAGAACCCACTGCTCAAACCATCTTCATGGCTAGCATTTCTCCAATGGTCTCTCCTAAAGTCTCTTTATCACCACAAGCTGGTCCATCCAAAGACAAACTCATTTCTGAGGTATTAAAATTATATGATGAAGTTGATGAGCAAAATATACATAACAAAGTACAATCAACTGTAATTGTTAAGTCAGATATTGAAAATATGGGTAATATCAATGTTGTCCCATATGATCAATATGTGAAACAAAGTGAAAGTGAGATTGTACCAAGTAATGCATCTTCTGCAGTCAACAATGATTATGTTTTTGATGAATTCACTGCATGTGCCCCTGATGATTCTGTCATCTCTGAACTGAATGCCTATAAAGAACGTGTTGCTATTTATGAACAACGTGCCAAATTTGAGTTGACCACCCGTGAGCAGGAAATGGATGACCAAATGCGTACAACTATTAGAAAAAGTAGGTTTAAAGAAGAAATATTAAAACAAGAGTTAAACTTCTTACAAGAAAAGCTTTCTAAAACTGCTAAGCAAAAACAAGAACTTCAAGAAAATGTTAAAATGCTTAAGCAAGAATTCAGTGCTAAGGAATCAAAACTTTTGAATGAATTTTCTAATCTAAAAACCTTGAAAAACAAGCTTGAAAATAAGTTGTACATACAAGGAAATACCATTCAGACTGCTCACTTAATAACTAAGCATAAAGTCTTAAGCGATAAGCATAGCATTCCCCTTGTTGAGGAACCAAATCCAGAGGTCATTAAAAAAGCTAGAAATGCTCATAAAATTCTTTATGATGGCAATGAAATCCTTAAACCTAGACAGAAACCTAGTTGCGTTGAGTGCACTGAGGAAGATAAGAAATCTGATGAAGTCTCTAGGGAAAAGATGAACAAGAAATTAGATGATCCTAAATGTAAAGAGAAGAAAATAAATATCACACCCCATGATTACAAGAAGGAGAATTGGATTTCTTTGAACATGTTTAAGCCTCAGACATTGTTGACTCCCGAACAAGTGTTCTGGAAAATGGACTTAGATAAGCAGAAAGCTGAAAATATTGTTGAAACCAACCCTCCCCTTAGGAAAATGCCTAGAGCGACTGTGTATCCTCCTAATACTCCAATGCATTTAGTTCCTAGGACTATTGCTACTAAGAGCAAGACCTTAATCAGTCAATATGTGATTTTTCAACTATTTGTCGATTTTGAGAAAACATGTAAGAAAAGGATCACACCCACTGGGATAAATGAAGGGGAAAGGGGTTTTGAACAAACAAAAGAATGCTATTTAACTGAGGTCATGCCTTTCTTTAAACTTCTAAAAGATCACTTTGAGAGTCTTAAAAAGGGGATAGATACTGATATTAAGGGAATGGAAAAGGAATTTGATGCAATGATAGTAGAGGTTAGTGACTATGAGCGAGCACTAAAATATAATGAGATTGAGAGGAAGAACTTGCATACACTAAATGAGAACCTGATTTATGAATGTATTGCTCAAGATGTGTTCTACACTGCTACTAACTGTTCTATTACTGCTTCTCAATTTCGTGAACTGTCTGTTGCTTTAAAAGTCTCCCATGATCGTGTCATTGAGCTTGTAATCAAAAACTCTAAACTAAGTGAGAAAATTGATCAGGATGACCATGATAATTTGGTGAAACATCTTTCTAAACTAGAGGTTGATCATTTTGATCTACAACTAAAATATCAACATCTTAGAGAAAGTGTTAAAACCTCAAACATCAAGACATCCTCAGATGCTCCAGAGTTTGATGCAGTTTTTCAAATAAAAAAACGTGACGAACAGATTCAAACTCATTGTAACATGATCAGAAAGTTGAAAGCTCAAATCGCTCAATTAAAGGGTGAAAAGAACAATATGACTGGTCCCCAATTGCCTCCTCCTTTAGATTTCAAAACTTTCATCTTCAAAACTTAGTAAATGCTTTACAAAAGGAAAATGAGAGTTTTCTTGAAGAAAATGAAAAGGTTAAACGTCATTTCAATGAGTTATTTGAATCTATAAAGGTCACTCGTAACAAAAATAACGAAACAGTAGCCTCGTTACAAAAAGAAATTGAGAATCTAAAGAGTCAGGTAAAAGGGAATATGCCAATGACCAATGGGGAGAATGGTGTATCAAAGGTTCACTCTTGTAATAAATATGCTTTGTCTGTGAAATATGTCCCCCCTCATCTCAGGAATAACAAACTTGCTATTCAAACATATTTCTCATCCCTTAAGGATTGTCTAGAATGTCTCAGAGAGATTGTTGAAGAAGATAAGTTAGAGAAACTACTTGACAATGCAATTGGGCATGCATGTTTATATGCCAAACAATCTCAAGAAATTCTAGAATGCTTAATCACAATATGCCCTAAGTCCTTAGGTGAGAGAGTTAATCCTTTGATTCCGTGTTCGATGCCTAGTGCCAAGTATAATATCCATTCGATGCCCGATGTTTTGAATGTGAATCTTAGTGTGCCTTCAAGTAGTTCAGATTCCAGATCTGTTAAAGCTAAGAAAGCGAACTCTTGTGTGCCTTCTAGAATTACAAATCCCAGCACTTCTAATGTCAAGAAAGTGAACATTAGTGTGTCTGCATGTAGTTCAGATCCTTGCACATCTAAACAGGAGAAGCAAAGAGTAGCAAAACCAACTAATGTTCCCATTCCCTCTACAGGAGTAATCAGTGACATTAAAGCAAGCAGGTCAAAGTCTCAAGACAATACAAGGAATGACAGGACCTCGCAAGCTAAGAATGTGCATTGGAAGAGAGTAGAAGACCAACCTAGGAACCTTAAGTTTGAGCCGAATAAAATGAATCATTTTGATTCTAGTATTAGCCATAGGCGTACTGTAATTAATTCAAATTCTGCTACTTCTGGAAAAACTTGTAATGATGATTGTGTGTTTCTGTTACTAATCATAAATGTGGTATGAATGTTTTGTCTAATGCTGTCGATTGCCCAGTTAAAATTGTTAATACAAAAAATCGAGCTAAGAAGGCTAAAAGGCAAAAGCGAAAGAAAGTTAGAAAACAGTGGAAGCCCACAGGAAGAACATTTAGTAAGATAGGTTATCAATGGATACCTGTTGGCCATAAGGTCAATCAGACAATGCCCACTAGAAAATGGATGCCTACTGGTAGAACTATTCTCTTAAGAAGTGAACATACTTTGAATAGGGCAAATACGGACACTAGTACTGCATCTATTCATAAGAATTCCATTGCTTCAATTTCTGATATGGATGTTTCTATTTCTGATGTAGGTGTTCCAATCGCTGTTACTAACCAAATGGAACCCATTCTTGCATGGGGATCCCAATTATCCAATTATCCATTCTTGTCTGTGTTCAACTGCAGATCGTTCAAATCGTTATGTGGTACCTGAACTCAGGCTGTTCCAAGCATATGACTGGCGACCGATCGCGGCTCATGAACTTCGTGAGCAAATTCATCGAGACAGTTAGATTCGGTAATGATCATTTCGGTGCAATTATGGGTTATGGTGATTATGTTGTTGGTGATAGTGTTATTTCTAGAGTATACTATGTGGAAGGTCTTGGTCATAATCTGTTCTATGTTGGTCAATTCTGTGATTCTGATCTAGAAGTAGCCTTCAGAAAAACATACTTGTTTTGTTAGAGAACTTGATGGTAAGGAACTGTTAAGAGGAACTCGTGGTTCAAATCTTTACACCATCTCTATCGATGATATGATGAAGTCTTCTCCAATCTGCTTGTTGTCAAAGGCTTCGAAAACAAAGTCATGGTTATGGCATTGTCGTCTCAATCACTTGAACTTCGGCACCATCAATGATCTCTCCAGAAAGGACTTAGTTGTAGGTTTACCTAGACTAAAGTATGAAAAGGATCATCTTTGTTCAGCATGCCAATTGGGAAAAAGCAAAAAGTATGCCCATAAACCCAAACCTACAAACTCAATTATAGAAGTTCTTCATACCCTTCATATGGATTTATGTGGACCAATGAGAGTGCAGAATATCTTTGGGAAGAAATATGTGTTAGTTGTGGTTGATGATTACTCTAGATTCACCTGGGTCAAGTTCTTAAGGACAAAGGATGAAACTCCTGATATCATCATCAAACTCATCAAACAGTTGCAGGTTCGACTTAACAAAACCGTCAGAATTATCCGAACAGACAATGGAACTGAGTTTGTTAACAAACAACTTAGTGAATTTTATGAAAGTGTTGGAATCAACCATCAAAGAAGTGTTCCACGAACTCCTCAACAGAACGGTGTAGTTGAAAGACGAAATCGAACTCTTGTGGAAGCCGCTAGAACAATGCTGATTTACTCAAAGGTTCCAATGTTTCTCTGGGCTGAAGCTATTGCCACTGCATGCTACACATAAAATCGTTCCCTGATTCACACTGTTCATGGAAAAACTCCATATGAACTTGTCCACAACAGAAAACCTAATCTTTCTTTCCTTCGTGCGTTTGGCGCATTGTGTTATCCAACTAATGAGGGCCAAGACTTAGGCAAACTTAGAGCTAAAGCAGACATTGGAGTATTTGTAGGGTATGCACCAAACAAAAAGGGATACCGAATCTACAACAAAAGAACCCGAAATATCATGGAAATAATTCACGTTACGTTTGATGAGCTGACCGGTCAAATGGCTCCTGGACAATCTAGTTCAGGACCCGTACTTCAAAACAGTCCCATTGGTTCATCCCTTGTTCCAAACTCTTCTCAAGAAACTCCATATGTACCTCCATCTAAAGATGATTTAAAGAAATTGTTTGATCCTATGTTTGATGAACAATATGAGCCAAGTGCTAATGAACTGACGATTCCTTCAATAGAGGTTGCTCATACTCCTGTGAATGAAGTCAATCCTTCAGTCTCAATATCATTAAGCCAAGAAGCGCCTGCTGCTGATCACTCCATCTCATCGACAAATCATCATTCTTCGAATGTACATCATGGAACTGTTTCTAGCATCAATGATGAAGAAAATCCCTTTGCTACTCCTGAAGATGCTCCATTTGAAAACATATTTGCACCTGAATCTTCATCAGAACCATCTTCTTCAGAAGACATCAACTCTGCTACTTCAGTCCCCCAACCACTGCCACATGAACACCTTAGAAAGTGGACACATGATCACCCATTGGACAACATCATTGGAAACCCTTCTCATCCGGTATTCACTCGTAAACAGCTTGCTACTAATGCCTTATGGTGCTTCTTTAACTCAGTACTCTCAAAGATCGAACCTAAAGATGTTAAAACTGCTATAAATGAAGACAGCTGGTTCAATGCCATGCAAGATGAAATTCATGAGTTTGATCGATTAGATGTATGGGAATTAGTACCAGCTCCAGATTGTACTATGATCATTCCTCTTAAGTGGATCTTCAAAGTGAAGCTTGATGAGCATGGTGATGTTTTTAAAAATAAGGCTAGGTTAGTGGCTAAAGGTTATCGTCAAGAAGAAGGTATAGACTTTGAGGAATCTTTTGCTCCAGTTGCTCGTATCGAGGCGATCAGAATCTTCTTGGCTAATGTTGCTAGCAAGAACATGGTTGTTTATCAGATGGACGTGAAAATCGCATTTCTTAATGGAGATCTGAAAGAAGTGGTGTACGTCAGCCAGCCAGAGGGTTTTGTGAATCTAGAGCATCCTACTCATGTTTATCGCTTGAAAAAGGCCCTATATGGTTTGAAGAAAGCTCCTAGAGCATGGTATGATACGCTGTCAAAGTTTCTTCTATCTACTGGATTCAGCAAAGGAGCAGTTGATCCTACTTTGTTCACCAGAAAGTCAGGCAAACACTTAATTCACGTTCAAATTTATGTTGATGATATTATTTTTGCCTCGACCAACCCAATGGAATGTGATCGTTTTTCTAATGAAATGGGTTCAAAATTTCAAATGTCAATGATGGGACAAATGTCATTTTTCTTGGGATTACAAATTTCACAAAGTCCCGAAGGTATTTTCATAAATCAATCTAAATATGCAAATGAGATTTTAAAGAAATTTGGATTTGATTCTAGTGACCCTGCTGACACTCCCATGATTGAACGAACCAAGCTGGATGAGGACCACTCAGGGATCATGGTAGACCAAACAAAATATCGTAGTATGATTGGATCCCTGATGTACCTCACAGCTAGTAGACCAGACATCTTGTTCGTTGTTTGCATGTGTGCTAGATACCAGGCTAAGCCTACTAAAAAGCACCTTGAAGCTGTTAAACGGGTCTTTCGGTATCTCCAATGAACCATCAATATAGGACTTTGGTACCCGAAAGACACCGGTATGTCACTAACAGCATATGCAGATGCAGATCATGCATGGTGTCAAGATACTCGTCGAAGTACGTCTGGAGGTGCTCAGTTTTTGGGTGATAAGCTTGTGAGCTGGTCTTCAAAGAAGCAAATGAGTACTTTTATTTCCTCTACAGAGGCTGAATACATAGCCATGTCATCTTGTTGTGCTCAAATCCTATGGATGAGATCCCAATTATCTGACTATGGCTTTGAATTTAACAAAATCCCTCTGTACTGTGATAATAAAAGTGATATTGCTCTCTCATGCAACAACGTATAACACTCAAGAGCAAAGCACATCGACATTCGACATCACTTCATCAGGGAACAAGTGGAAAAAGGTGTGGTGGAACTCTATTTTGTGAGGACTGAATATCAGTTAGCGGACATCTTCACCAAAGCTCTTCCAAGAGAACGTTTTGAGTTTATTCTTCCACGTCTTGGCTTGAAAAGCCTTCAACCAGAAACACTCAAACGTCTTCAGGAGGAAGACGAGGAGTAAAGGTCTATCTTCATTTATCTATTGTATATATCTTTTCGAAAATCAATACAAAATTATAAAACCCTCAAAAATCAAATAGAAAAATATAAAAACCTTCAAAATCCATAAAAATCTGAAAAATTAGAAAAATCTTCAAAAAATATTGTCATTTTGTTTTGTTTTTCTCGGTTCGATAATATTTACGGTCTTTGTGTTGTCATTCAAAGAATGACACGGGACTTTAAATGTTGTTCGAATTCTTATTTAAATAATAATAATAATAATAATAATAATAATAATAATAATAATAATTTGAGAGAAAGAAAAACAATGGTTTATTGTCATTTCAGGCAGTAACCCGCTTTTCAAAGAAAGAACAGAGCCATACTTTATCATGTTTTCAAAATTCCATGCTCTGATTCTTTAAACATTTATCTGCTGAAAACTAATTGTTTTTAATAAATAACTTGGACTCAATTTTTGATAATCATCTGGACTTATTTGTCAAAATATCTATCTCTCAATCAACAACCCATGTCATTGATTGAGGGGGAGAATGATTTCAATTAAATTAAAATGTTATTTTTCATTCAATTGTTTTCAAAAAATATTCATGCATGTTTAATCAATGGAGTTTAAAGTCTTAATATCCGATTCTTGTCAGCTAAAACGTTTTTCATAATCAAGTCACAATTCTCCTTAGATAGCTTTCAAAATCAAAATCTACAGAGATCACAAATCTCAAATGATTTGATAATTGTGATCGGGGGAGAATTTGTGATTTAAATTGAATTTAAACTGATAATTCGGTAAATGATTTTATAAGAATGTACAAGCTCTCCTTCCCACATGTGACAAACGATTTCAAAATTTTCCATGCACATGTTGAGGGGGAGCATCTATCTTAAACCACAAAGATCCAAAACGTGATCAATTTATATCAATGTGCATGTTCCCTCTAGTATGTGCAAAAATCTTTTCAAACCTTGATGCACATATTGAGGGGGAGCAAAATTGTGGAAACCTCATCCTTCCCGAAAATGTTTTATCTACTTGTTTTGATCAGGGAAGTGATGTTGATATCTTTTAGAAAATGGTAATCAAAGAAGTTAATTCGTTCTCTTGCCTCCGTGTGCAAAACGATTTCAAACATTTTATGCACATGTTGAGGGGGAGCATTGGTTCTAAAAATATCAAAAACAATTCAGGTACAAAATGCTTTGATAATATCACAAGTATCTGGATTGATTTTCAAATGGTTTTCAATTGGTTCAAATGGCAGATGAACAATACCAGATAGACCGACCTAATTTACTTTATGTACGGTGATATAAGGATGATAAGGTTAGGTATTTGTTCCCATGATCCGCCAGAACCGGAGGGATCTACCCAGGGACTATCCACTAGTTAGTATAGAGTTCTTAGGTATGATGATAAAAGGAGAAAAATGAGATATGGGAAGAGTGCGGACTGAGACTGAGCTAGTACTGGAATAAACCCAACAAGGTTCTAGTAATGAAGTCTCGGTAAGCACTGGAGGGGTTGAAGAATGAAAAAGAATTGAATGAGAAAAGGGTGAAAAGAAATAGCCCTCTATTTATTCAACCTTAGGGCAGAAACCGGGTTCAATTCATATGCTACTAGTGGTTACTAAGGTAACTCTGGTATTGAAGATAAGTCGTCATGGACCCAGTGACGCTCTGCACTACAACTTCCCAAACCACTCAAGCTCCTCTTAAAAGGGCTTGTTTCATTCTCACGGGGAACCGACATTTTCTATCGACTTTCTCTTAGAGATTGTTGATATTGAAGAAGGAGACCCTCTCCCTAGTCTCCGGCACAGGATCCAAATATGCACAAATTGAGTCTAGAGCCACGAGATCATCCATAAATCTCATTAGAACACTTTCAATGAAGACTCTCTGTTTCACACATTGTGGAAAGAGAGATTATATCTTGAGTCCTTCGCTTTATCCTTGTGGTATAGCCAGAACAACCGAGTGATATGCATACATATTCACAATGAAGATGGAAAGCCTTCTGGAGCCAACATCAAACAAGCTCCTGGTAGGTGGCATGTGAGATCTATTCAATAGATCAAACATGTGACAACTGAACAGAAACAATGGAGCGATTCAATCTTTTGAATCAATCCTGGTTCAGGTTATGGATTGACGGATACCTTTGAAAAACCGGTCATTGTGCTTAAAAACTCTTTTCTTTAGCACATCGACCGTGTACGTATATTTCAAATCAAAAGGTGTTTATGATTGATAATTGATTTTCATTTAAAACCTTCGTTGTATTGCAAAAATGATTCCTATTGTGCAATACTCGATTGTTTTTCAAATCTATTTTCATCAATCAGTGAATTTCTATTCGCTGGTTCACTCACTCCGTGTTGTCTTCTTTGAGACGTTCCGGTTTGAGAACAGCTAGAGCAGCTGCGAAACCCTGTCAAGGAAATTCTTCAGAATTATACCTGATCACAGGCAGTACTTGTACTGATCAACGGGGAACCGTGGGCCGTGTACCTCAATTCAACGAAAGTGATCAAAGACTCTTTCGTGCGTTTTGTTGCTAACTGTTTTATGCAGGTACGCCCGACGTTTGCAGCTGATCAGAATGGAGCGGTCAATCCATTGCCGCATGCTCACACAACACATTCATTTCCAAAGTAATCATGATTAGTGTATCAATGACTCTGATATTTTCACTCCATGCTTCTGCTACACTGCTGCCAATATCATGAATCAACGAAAACTTCCGCTACTCTAATATGTAGAAATCATGATCCAGAATGTGAGCATGTCGGTCCGAAAGTCACAACATCACATTAACACCAACACCACAATGGATGTCTAAGAGATTTATGATAGCTGACGATCTCAAAGCTGGCTCAAAACTCATTATCACGTGGATCAGTAAAAGACCTCCACTTGGATTATCCAAACATGCAATGAGAAGAATCAATAACTACGAGCTTCAGAGCAAAGTATTACATCAAGAATGCAAGAACAATCTTTTAATGTAATATCTGTTTATATTCAATGTAAGTTTAATGTGTGTTTGAGGTGACCTCCCTTAGGGGGAGATTGTTAGGAATTAGAAATTCCACGTATTAAAGAGTCGGTCACCTCAAGTATATGTATTCGTTAGAAAGCTCGTAGTCGTAGTTATTTTATGTTAAGTAGTATTTAGTTAAGTAACACCGTGGAGGACGGAAGGGTCTTTACCCACTGTATGCCTGATCCACAGCCCGTTGTGTGGCGTTTTATGTAAGACTATAAATACTCTCTACCTCCCAAGGTAGAGAGTTGGAGCTCATAATAATATTTTTCTTTCTCTCACTATAGTTCCCAACTCTCTTCCTTTCTCTCGCTAGAACTTTCTCTCTCTAACATACTTATACGCCTACTTTGATCATGGTTTAGAGTGTTTGTGAAATCCAATATCCTACAGTAAGTATATGAACAAGAAGCTAAAGACAAAAGGATCATCAGGGATCAACAATACCTTGATTATTCTATCAGCTCTCTAATCAATCTAACATAGTTTAACTCGAAATATCTCTAAGATATTTAGGCAGAACTTTTTCAAGATAATATACGAGTGGGAGAAAGTACATCTTAGAAAAAGTCATGACAAACACGAGTTGGTGAAAATGCAGTAAACAGTTGTCAACACTGTTCACAAAAGCACAGTTGGTTGCTTTCAAATAATAGAAGCAGTAAATGAAAGATGTAAATATGTAATTGTCCATTGAATGCTTGACACGCTTCAACAACCCACACGTGACATTATCGTTTTTCTACCTATATAAAAAATAATGTTGCTCGAAGTAAATGTTATCTCTTCCACATTTAATATCACATTAAAGAATAACACTTACTCTCAAACATGAACTCGTCATTGTACATGATCCTATCAGAGACTCACAATTCACTTGTAGACTCATACTCTTTTGAGTTTGCTTGATCAGAAAGCAACCCTATATTGTCACTCATTTGATTGTTTTTTTGGCAATACACTTTGTAATTTTTTTGTAAAATTCATTTCTACTCAAGTATATTTTGTGTATTTGTGTTTAACCCTCTTCTATCATTGAATCATTGATTACAAAACTATTATAAATTAAGAAATATACTCGAATCATTGATCACAAAACTAATATAAATTAAGAAATATACTAGGCCGTATACATCTGAATTAAAAACTTGTATTTTTGGAATAATCTGAAAATGAAAAGCCGTCTACCTCATCAATCAAAATATATATATATACATGCTCTGAGTTTTAAATTTATATCTTACGTTACAAAACCTGTTAGACAAAACATGACACAACCAAAACAATTGTTAATCAATTTAGGATCCCATTCATATTCGTTTTATTTTTATTAATCAAACAGTCGTCAGTGAAAAGATTCGTGACTTCAAAAAATATAAATCAAGGTTAACGTGTCAATTTTCTAGAATAAACAATTACTTGTACGAAAATGTACATTTTTCTCTTGTCAACTGTTTAACTTGCGTATATATAACAGGCTAATTTAAAAATGTACAATTATGTTAGGAATTAGAAATTCCCGGTATTAAAGTGTCGGTCACCTCAAGTATATGTAATCGTTAGAAAGCTCGTAGTCGTAGTTCCTTTAAGTTAAGTAGTAATTTAGTTAAGTAACACCGTGGAGGACGGACGGGTCTTTACCCACTGTATGCCTGATCCACAGCCCAAAGTGTGGCGATTTGTGTAAGACTATAAATACTCTCTACCTCCCAAGGTAGAGAGTTGGAGCTCATAATAAGAATTTTCTTTCTCTCACTAAAGTTCCCTAAACCTCTAACTTTCTCTCTCTAGAATTCCATCTATATGCTACTTTGTGTTATGGTTTGATGTGTATGTGAAAAGTTAATATCTAACAATTGGTATCAAGAGCCATGGTTAGATCATATCTTGCACATCTTTGGATTTATAGTGGTTTTTAGGTGGTTTTTGAGTTTGAAAAAGTTTAGTGGTTTTTGCATCATTTGGTTGATTTCGTGTGTTAAAGTTTGAATTTTGTTGGTACTTTTGTGTTTAGAATCATCAAAAGTGTTTAGGTTTTCATTTGGTAAGCTTGAATCATCTTGGTTGGGTTGTTTTTGGATTGTAAAGTGATGTTTATATGGTTTTTCATGGTAGCGAGTTAGTTCACGGATAAGTTTTCTTCTTAGCGACTTGCTTCACAAAATTGTAGCGAGTTACAGTGTTAAATCTAGCGAGTTAGATCTAGCGACTTAAAGTACAAGTAGTGGACTCTCCACTACAGGTAGCGACTTGTGGTAGCGATTTGGTCTGTAGCGAGTTGCTCTTTAGCGACTTGCATTGTTGGCGACTTGAGTAGCGAATTACTGCTGAATTTTTGCTAGCGACTTGAGTGTTAGCGAGTTACTACTTAGCGACTTGCTTTTCTGTTAGCGACTTGGGATTCTAGCGACTTGGCTGTCTAGCGAATTAATTGGTAGCGACTTAGTGCATTTGTCCCTAGCGACTTAGAGCTTTATCATCTAGCGACTTGAGTGATTATTTACGGTTTTCTCTTGATTTAGTAAAATCCCGTGAAAGAATCTATTTCCCGGTTTAATCATTGAGTTATAAAATCCCGTATAATCTGTTAACATGTCTACCAACGTCCCTACTGTCATCTCCACTGTTGCCGAGGATGTACAAGCAGCTGGTTCAGATACTCGTCCACCCATGCTTGACAGAACTGACTACGATTCTTGGGCTCAACGAATCAGATTGTATTGCCTTGGAAAGGAAAATGGTGTCAACATTCTCAAATCCATTGATGAAGGACCATATCGTGTTGAGACGACTAGAGACATACTTGATACTAATGAAGATGGCACTCCTGTTTACGGAATGGACAGACCTAAGATGTATGATGAGCTTGATGATAAGGAGAAAAAGAGATTTGATGCAGATATCAGGGCTTCAAACATTGTTCTTCAAGGTCTTCCTAAAGACATCTACAAGCTGATTAATCATAACACTGATGCAAAGGCAGTTTGGGATAATGTAAAGATGCTTCTCTCAGGTTCAGAATTAACCATGGAAGACAGAGAATCACAACTCTATGACGAATTTGAGCACTTCAAGATGAAACCAGATGAGAATGTCTATGAGTACTATGTGAGATTTCATAAGTTAGTTAATGACATGAGGAACATCAGAATGACTATGCCTAACATTCAGTTGAATTCAAAATTTGTAAACAACATGAATCCCGAATGGCACAAGTTTGTTACCGCTGTGAAGCTTTCTAAAGGATTGAAGAACACAAATTATGAGCAACTCTATGCCTTCCTCCTTCAGAATGAGAGACATGCCATGTTTGAAAAATTGATTCTCAATCAGTTCAAAACTAACCCAGGAGAGACAAGCTCGTCTAACGATTCAACTGCCTTCTACTCAAACATCGGAATCAAAACCAAAGCTTCACAAGTCATACCCTTGGGTAATGGTAATCACAAACTCATTCCTGATCCTATGTACAAACAAGCTGATACTGATGCACACGTGGGAAGCTTCATTAATCAACTAGCTCTTCTGATTAGCCAAAACATGAATTCTCTCCCACAAACCAACAACAACCTCAGAACAGCATCTAACCCACACAATCAGGCTACTGTTAAAGATGGAAGGATCGTGGTGCAACCAGTTCAGGAAAGACAGTATGATCAGGGAAGGGGTGGTGCTGGTAGAGGCTATGTGGGCAATCAGAATCGAGGAAGGAATGGTAACCAAGGTCAAGCTAAGCCGATCAAATGCTATAACTGTGGTGGTGAGGGACACATTGCAAGGAACTGCACATCTCCAAAGCGTCCACAGAATGCTGATTACTTCAGAGACAAGATGTTGCTGGCACAAGCTCAGGACAATGGTGTTGCGTTGGATGAAGAGGAATTGTTGTTTCTTGCTGAGGGCAATGCCAAGACCTATGATGCAGATGTGGATGAGCAGCCTATTCAGGAGATAGGTCACAATCATCAGAACGCCTTTCAAGTCGCTGACTGTGATGCTTACGACTCTGATGTAGATGATGGACCTACTGCACACACAATCTTTATGGCTAGCATCTCTCCAATGGTTTCTCCCAAGATCTCTTCCTCACCACAAGCTGGCCCATCCAAGGACAAACTCATCTCAGAGGTATTAAAGCTATACGATGATGCTGATGTGCAACAGATGCATGACAAAGTACAACCAACTGAAACTATTGAATCAAATATTGAAAATATGGGTAATATCAATATTGTCCCATACGATCAATACGTGAAACAAAGTGAAAGTGAAGTCGTACCAAGTGATGCATCTTCTGCAGTCAACAATGACTATGTCTTTGATGAATACACTGCATGTGCTCCTGATGATTCCATAATTTCTGAACTAAATGCCTATAAGGAACGTGTTGCTATTTATGAACAACGTGCAAAATTTGAGTTGACCACTCGTGAGCAGGAAATGGATGTCCAAGTGAGTACAGTAATTAGAAAAAGTAAGTTTAGAGAAGAAGTATTGAAACAAGAATTAAATTCCTTGCAAGAAAAACTTTCTAAAACAGCTAAACAAAAACAAGAACTTCAAGAAAATGTGAAAATGCTTAAGCAAGAATTCAATGCAAAGGAATTAAAACTCTTGAGAGATTTTTCTAATCTGAAAACTTTGAAAAACAAACTTGAAAACAAGTTGTACATACAAGGAAACACCATTCAGACTGCTCACATGGTCACCAAACATCGAGTTCTGAGCGATAAGCACAGTGTTCCCATTATAGATAAACCCAACCCTGAGTACGGAAAGATAGCAAAAGCGGCTCAAAGTGTGATCTATGATGGCAATGAGATCCTTAAACCTAGACAAAAACCTAGTTGCTTTGAGTGCACAGATGAAGATAAGAAATTAGATGAAATCACTAGGGAAAAAATGAATAAAAAGCTAAATGATCCTAAATGCAAAGAGAAGAAAGTAATTATCTCTCCTCATGATTACAAGAAGGAAAACTGGATTTCCTTGAACAAGTTTAAGCCTCAGACTTTGTTGACTCCCGAACAAGTCTTCTGGAAAAAGGATTTAGATAAGCTGAAAGCGGAAAACATAATTGAAACAAACCCCCCCCTTTTAAAAATGCCTAGAGCGACTGTGTATCCTCCCAATACACCAATGCATCTTGTACCTAGAACGATTGCCACTAAAAGCAAGACATTAATTAGCCAATACGTTATATTTCAACTATTTGTTGATTTTGAGAAAACTTGCAAGAAAAGGATCACACCAACTGGTATAACTGAAGGAGAAAGAGGTTTTGAACAAATGAAAGAATGTTATTTAACTGAGGTCATGCCCTTCTTTAAACTTCTAAAAGAACACTTTGAGAGTCTTAAAAAGGGAATAGAAACTGATATCAAGGGAATGGAAAAGGAATTTGATGCAATGGTAGCTGAAGTTAGTGATTATGAGCGTGCACTAAAATATAATGAGATTGAGAGGAAGAACTTGCATACATTAAATGAGACTCTTATTACTGAATGTGTTGCTCAAGATATCTTTTTTACTGCTTCAAATTGCTCTATTAATGCTTCCAAATTTCATGAACTATCTGTTGCCCTGAAAGTCTCCCATGATCGTGTCATTGAGCTTGAAAAAACTAATTCTAAACTAAACGAGAAAATTGAACTGGATGATCACGACACTTTAGTTAAACATTTTTCCAAACTAGAAGTTGAGTATTTTAATTTACAACTAAAATATCAACATCTCAAAGAAAAAGTCAAAACTTCAAATGTCAAGACATCTTCAGATGCTCCAGAGTTTGATGCAGTTTTTCAAATTAACAAACGTGATGAACAGATTCAAGCTCAGTGCAACACGATCAGAAAGTTGAAAGCCCAGATCTCTCAGTTAAAAGGTCAAACGAACAATATGACAGGTTCCCAACTGCCTCCTCCTTTAGATTCTCAGAATTCTCAAACGTTTCATCTTCAAAATCTAGTAAATGCTTTACAAAAGGAAAACGAAAGTTTTCTAGAAGAAAATGAAAAGGTTAAACGTCATTTCAATGAGTTGTTTGAATCAATTAAAGTCACTCGTAACAAAAACAACGAACAAATAACTTCATTGCAAAAGGAAATTGAGAATCTGAAGAGTCAGGTAAAAGGGAAAATGCCAATGACCAATGGGGAGAATGTTGTATCTAAGGTTCACTCTAGTAAGAAATATGCTTTATCTGTGACATATGTCCCCCCTCATCTAAGGAACAACAAACTTGCCATTCAAACATATTTCTCATCCCTTAAGGATTGCTTAGAATGCCTGCGTGAGATTGTTGAAGAGGATAAGCTAGAGAAACCTCATGATAATGCAATTGGACATGCATGCTCATATGCCAAACGATCTCAAGAAATCTTAGAATGCTTGATCACTATATGCCCTAAGACATTAGGTGAGAGAGTTAACCCTTTGATTCCATGCTCAATGCCTAAGGCCAAACATGATGTGCACTCGATTCCCAATGTTTTGAATGAGAGCCGTAGTGTACCCTTGAGTAGTTCAGATTCTAGATCTGTCAATGCTAGGAAAGAGAACTCAAATGTGCCTTCTAGGAGTACCAATCTCAGTACATCTAGCTTTAAGAAAGTGAACCATAGTGCACCTGCATGTAGTTCAGATCCCAGCACATCTAAACAGGTGATGCAAAGAGTAGTAAAACAAACTAATGTTCCCATTCCCTCTACAGGAGTAATCAGTGACATTAAAGGGAGCAGGTCAAAGTCTCAAGACAATACAAGGAATGATAGGACCTCTCAAGCTAAGAATGTGCACTGGAAGAAAGTAGAAGAACAATCTAGGAACCTTAAGTTTGAATCGAATAAAACGAATCGTGTTGATTCTAGTATTAGCCATAGGCGTACTGTAATTAATTCGAATTCTGACACTATTTGCAAAACTTGTAATGATGATTGCTTGAATTCTGTTTCTAATCATGGATGTGATGCCAATGTTTTGCCTAATGCTGTTAATTGTCCAGTTAATTTTGTTAATGCTAAAATTCATGCTAAAAAGACTAAAAGGCAAAAGCGAAAGAGAGTTAGAAAACAATGGAAACCCACAGGAAGAACATTCAGCAGAATAGGCTTTTATTGGATACCTGTTGGTCATAAGACTAATCAGATAATGCCCACTAGAAAATGGATGCCTACTAGTAGAACTATTCCCTTAAGAAGTGGTCACACTGTAAATAGGGCTAATACAGACACTAGTACTGCATCTATTCACAATGATTCCTTTACCTCACTGTCTGATATGAATGCTTCTATTTCTGATGTGGGTGGTCCAACTGTT
This sequence comes from Chrysanthemum seticuspe, assembly GCA_019973895.1. NCBI lineage: Eukaryota > Viridiplantae > Streptophyta > Magnoliopsida > Asterales > Asteraceae > Chrysanthemum > Chrysanthemum seticuspe. The sequence continues at coordinate 34,196,636 of BPTQ01000004.1, read as the reverse complement.
GCTACTAACCAAATGGAACCCATTCTTGCATGGGGATCCCAATTATCCAGTTATCCATTCTTGTCTGTGTTCAACTGCAGATCGTTCAAATCGTTCTGTGGTACCTGGACTCAGGCTGTTCCAAGCATATGACTGGAGACCGGTCACGGCTCATGAACTTCGTGAGCAAATTCATCGGGACTGTTAGATTTGGTAATGATCATTTTGGTGCTATTATGGGTTATGGAGATTATGTTGTTGGTGATAGTGTCATCTCCAGAGTGTATTATGTGGAAGGTTTAGGTCATAATCTGTTCTCTGTTGGTCAATTCTGTGACTCTGATCTAGAAGTAGCCTTCAGAAAACATACCTGCTTTGTTAGAGATCTTAATGGTGAGGAACTGTTGAAAGGAACTCGTGGCTCAAACCTTTACACCATCTCTATCGATGACATGATGAGAGCCTCACCAATCTGCTTGTTATCTAAGGCTTCAAAAACAAAGTCATGGTTATGGCATCGTCGTCTCAATCACCTGAACTTCGGCACCATCAACGATCTTTCCAGAAAGGACTTAGTTGTAGGTTTACCTAGACTAAAGTATGAAAAGGATCATCTTTGTTCAGCATGTCAATTGGGAAAAAGCAAGAAGTATGCCCATAAACCCAAACCTACTAACTCTGTCACAGAAGTTCTTCATATGATTCATATGGATTTATGTGGACCAATGAGGGTGCAGAATATCTTTGGGAAGAAATATGTGTTAGTTGTGGTTGATGATTATTCTAGATTCACCTGGGTCAAGTTCTTAAGGACAAAGGCTGAAACTCCTGATATCATCATCAAACTCATCAAACAGCTGCAGGTTAGACTAAACAAAACTGTCAGAATTATCAGAACAGACAATGGAACTGAGTTTGTCAACAAACAACTTAGTGAATTCTATGAAAGCGTTGGAATCAGCCATCAAAGAAGTGTTCCACGAACCCCTCAACAGAACGGTGTAGTTGAAAGACGAAATCGTACTCTTGTTGAAGCTGCTAGAACAATGCTGATCTACTCAAAGGTTCCAATGTTTCTCTGGGCTGAAGCAATTGCCACTGCATGCTACACACAAAATCGTTCCCTGATTCACACCATTCATGGAAAAACTCCATATGAACTTGTCCACAACAGAAAACCTAATCTATCTTTCCTTCGTGTGTTTGGTGCCTTGTGCTATCCAACTAATGAGGGTCAAGACTTGGGCAAACTTAGAGCTAAAGCTGACATTGGAGTATTTGTAGGATATGCATCAAACAAAAAGGGATACCGAATCTACAACAAAAGAACCCGAAATATCATGGAAACAATTCATGTTACGTTTGATGAGCTGACCGGTCAAATGGCTCCTGGACACTCCAGCTCAGGACCCGCACTTCAAGACAGTCCTATTGGTTCATCCCTTGTTCCAAACTCCTCTCAAGAAACTCTATATGTACCTCCATCTGAAGATGATGTAAAGAAATTGTTTGATCCCATGTTTGATGAACTGTATGAGTCTACTACTAATGAGGTGCTGATCCCTACAACAGAGGATGCTCATATTCCAGTAAATGAAGTCAATCCATCAGTCTCAATATCTGTAAGTCAAGAAGCACCTGCTGCTGATCCTTCAGTCTCATCAACAAATCATCATTCTTCAAATGTACATCATGGAAATGTTTCTGGCGTCATTGATGAAGTTAATCCCTTTGCGACTCCTGAAGATGCTCCATTTGAAAACATATTTGCTACTCCTGAATCATCATCAGAACCATCTTCTTCAGGAGATATCGACTCAGCTACCTCAGTTCCTCAACAAATGCCACATGAACACCTCAGAAAATGGACTCACGATCATCCATTAGACAACATCATTGGAAATCCCTCTCGTCCTGTATCAACACGGAAACAACTCGCAACCGATGCCTTATGGTGCTTCTTCAACTCCGTACTATCTAAGATCGAACCAAAAGATGTTAAAACTGCCATGAATGAAGATAGCTGGTTCAATGCCATGCAAGATGAAATTCATGAGTTTGATCGTCTTGATGTATGGGAGTTAGTACCTGCTCCAAACTGTGCTATGATTATAGCTCTAAAATGGATCTTCAAAGTAAAACTTGATGAGCATGGTGATGTGTTGAAAAACAAGGCTCGATTAGTTGCTAAAGGATATCGTCAAGAGGAGGGTATAGACTTTGAAGAATCTTTTGCTCCAGTTGCTCGAATCGAGGCAATCAGAATCTTTCTGGCTAATGCTGCTAGTAAGAACATGGTAGTTTATCAGATGGATGTAAAGACGGCATTTCTAAACGGAGATCTTAAAGAAGTCGTCTACGTCAGCCAACCTGAAGGATTTGTGAATCAAGAGCATCCTACTCACGTTTATCGTTTGAAGAATGCTCTTTACGGTTTAAAGCAAGCTCCAAGGGCATGGTATGATACATTGTCAAAGTTTCTTCTTTCATCCGGATTCATCAAAGGAGCAGTTGATCCTACATTGTTCACCAGGAAGTCAGGCAAACATTTAATTCATGTTCAAATTTATGTTGATGATATTATTTTTGCCTCGACTGACCCAATGGAATGTGATCGTTTTTCAAAAGAAATGAGTTCAAAGTTTCAAATGTCAATGATGGGACAAATGTCATTTTTCTTGGGATTACAAATTTCACAAAGTCCCGGAGGCATTTTCATAAATCAATCTAAATATGCAACAGAAATTTTGAAGAAATTTGGATTTGATTCAAGTGACCCTGTTGACACCCCCATGATTGACCGAACCAAACTAGATGAGAACCTCTCAGGGATCATGATTGACCAAACGAAATATCGTAGTATGATTGGATCCCTGATGTACCTCACAGCCAGTAGACCAGACATCTTGTTCGCTGTTTGCATGTGTGCTAGATACCAGGCTAAGCCTACTAAAAAGCACCTTGAAGCAGTTAAACGGGTCTTTCGGTATCTCCAAGGAACCATCAATATGGGACTATGGTACCCGAAGGACACCGGTATGTCACTAACGGCCTATGCAGATGCTGATCATGCAGGGTGTCAAGATACTCGTCGAAGTACATCTGGAGGTGCTCAGTTTTTGGGTGATAAGCTTGTAAGCTGGTCTTCAAAGAAGCAAATGAGTACTTCTATTTCCTCTACAGAGGCTGAATACATAGCCATGTCATCTTGTTGTGCTCAAATCTTATGGATGAGATCTCAATTATCTGACTATGGCTTTGAATTCAACAAAATCCCTCTGTACTGTGATAATAAAAGTGCTATTGCTCTCTCATGCAACAACGTTCAACACTCAAGAGCAAAGCATATCGACATTCGACATCATTTCATCAGGGAACAAGTGGAAAAAGGTGTGGTGGAACTATATTTTGTGAGGTCTGAATATCAGTTAGCAGACATCTTCACCAAAGCTCTTCCAAGAGAACGTTTTGAGTTTATTCTTCCACGACTTGGTTTGAAAAGCCTTCAACCAGAAACTCTCAAACGTCTTCAGGAGGAAGACGAGGAGTAAAGGTCTATCTTCATCTATCTCTTGTATATATATTCATTCGAAAAACAAAATACAAAAATATAAAACTCTCAAAAATCAAATAGAAAATTATAAAACTTTCAAAATCCATAAAAATCTGAAAAATTCGAAAAACCTTCAAAAAATTTTGTCAATTTGTCATGTTTTTCTCGGTTCGATAATATCTACGGTCTTTGTGTTGTCATTCAAAGAATGACACGGGACTTTAGATGTTGTTCGAATTCAAAAAAAAAAAAAAAAAAAAAAAAAAAAAAAAAAAAATAATAATTTGGAGAAAGAGAAAATGGTTTATTGTCATTTTCAGGCAATAACCCGGATTTTAAAAGAAAGAACAGAGCCATGTCTTATCATGTTTACAAAATTCCATGCTCTGATTCTATAAACTCTTATCTGCTGAAAACTAAATGCTTTGAAAAATAACTCAATCTCTATTTTTGATAATCATCAGGACTTATTTGTCAAAATCTCTATCTCTCAATCAACAACCTACGTCATTGATTGAGGGGGAGAATGATTTCAATTAAATTAAAAAGTTATTTGGCATTAAATTGTTTTCAAAAGATATACATGCATGTTTTATCAATGGAGTTTAAAGTCTTAAAATCCGATCATTATCAGTTAAGAAGCTTTCATAATCAAGTCACATTTCTCCTTAAAAGCTTTCAAAATCAATTTAAATCTATAAGAGATCACAAATCTCAAATGATTTGATAATTGTGATCGGGGGAGAATGTTGGATTTAAACTGATAATTCGGTAAATGGTTTTATAAGGATGTACATGCTGTCCTTCTCACATGTGACAAACGATTTCAATTTTTCAATGCACATGTTGAGGGGGAGCACCTATCTTAAACCTATGATTTGAAACGTGATCATTCATCCCAATGTGCAGGTTCCCTCTAGTATGTGCAAAACTCTTTTTCAAACCTCGAGGCACATATTGAGGGGGAGCAAATTTATGGAAACCTCATCCTTCCCGGAAATGCTATTTCTACTTGATTTAATGTGGGAAGTGATGTTGATATCTTTTAGAAGATGGTAACCAAAGAAGGTAATTCTTTCTCTTGCCTCCGTGTGCAAAACATTTCAAATACTTGATGCACATGTTGAGGGGGAGTTCTCGTTCTAAAAATATCAAAAACAATTCAGGTACAAAATGCTTTGATTATATATCACAAGTATCTGAATTGATTTTTCAAATGGTTTTCAATTGGATCCAATGGCAGATGAACAATACCAAATTGACCGACCAACTTTACTTTATGTACGGTGATATAAGGATGATAAGGTTAGGTATTGGTTCCCATGATCCGCCAGAACCGGAGGGATCTACCCAGGGACAATCCACTAGTTAGTGTAGAAGTCCTTAGGTATGATGATAAAAGGAGAAAAGTGAGATATGGGAAGAGTGCAGACTAAGACCGAGCTAGTACTGGAATAAACCCAACAAGGTAATAGCTATGAAGTCTCGGTAAGCACTGAAGGGGTTGAAGAATTAAAAAGAATTGAATGAAAATAGGGTGAAAACAAATAGCCCTCCATTTATTCAACCTTAAGGCAGAAACCGGGTTCAATTCATATGCTACTGATGGTAACATCGGTATTGAAGACAAGACGTCATGGACCCAGTGACGCACTGCACTTCAACTTTCCAAACCACTCAAGTTCCTCTTAAAAGGACTTGTTTCATTCTCACGGGGAACCGACATTATCTATCGACTTTCTCTTAGAGATTGTTGATATTGAAGAAGGAGACCCTCTCCCTAGTCTCCGTTATAGGATCCAAAAATGCACAAATTGAGTCTAGAGCCACGAGATCATCAATAAATCTCATTAGGACACTTTCAATGAAGACTCTCTGTTTCACACAATGTGGAAAGAGAGATTAAATCTTGAGTCCTACGCATTATCCTTGTGGTATTGCAAGAACATCTGAGTGATGTGTTTACACACTCACAATGAAGATGGAAAGCCTTCTGGAGCCAACATCAAACAAGCTCCTGGTAGGTGGCATGTGAGATCTATTATATAGATCAACCATGTGACAACTGAACAGAAACAATGGGGCGATTCAATCTTTTGAATCAATCCTGGTTCAGGTTATGGATTGACGGATACCTTTGAAAAACCGGTCTTTGTGCTTAACAACTCTTTTCTTCAGCACATCGACCGTGTACTCATTTTTTTTCAAACCAAAAGGTGTTTTTATGATTGATAATTGATTTTTCAATAAAACCTTCGTTGTATTGCAAAAACAATTTCCATTGAGCAATACACGATTGTTTTTCAAATCTCTTTTAATCAATCAGTGGACTTAAAATTCGCTGGTTCACTCACTCCGTGTTATCTTCTTTGAGATGTTCCGGTTTGAGAACAGCTAGAGCAGCTGCGAAACCCTGTCAAGGAAATTCTTCGGAATTATACCTGATCACAGGCAGTACTTGTACTGATCAACGGGGAACCGTGGGCCGTGTACCTCAATTCAACGAAAGTGATCAAAGACACTTTCGTGCGATTTATTGCTTACTGTTGTATGCAGGTACACCCGACGTTTGCAGCTGATCAGAATGAAGCAGTCAATCCATAGCCGCATGCTCACACTACACATTCATCTCAAAAGAAATCATGATAAGTGCATCAGTGACTCTGATATTTTCACTCCATGCTTCTGCTACGCTGCTGCCAATATCATGAACCAAATGAAGCTTCCGCTACTCTGATGAGAAAATTTCATGATCCAGAATGTGAGCATGTCGGTCCCAAAGTCACAACACCACAATGAATGTCTCAGAGATTGTTGATAGCTGATGATCTCCAAAGATGGCTCAAACTTATCATCACGTGGATCAGTAAAAGACCTCCACTTGGAATAACCAAACATGCATTGTGAAGAATCAATGACTACGAGTTTATGTGCAAAGAACTACATCAAGAATGCAAGATCAAGTGTTAATGTAATATCTATTTGTATTCTATGAAATGTTGGTACATGATTGAGGTGACCTCCCTTAGGGGGAGATTGTTAGGAATTAGAAATTCCCGGTATTAAAGTGTCGGTCACCTCAAGTATATGTAATCGTTAGAAAGCTCGTAGTCGTAGTTCTTTTAAGTTAAGTAGTAATTTAGTTAAGTAACACCGTGGAGGACGGACGGGTCTTTACCCACTGTATGCCTGATCCACAGCCCAAAGTGTGGCGATTTGTGTAAGACTATAAATACTCTCTACCTCCCAAGGTAGAGAGTTGGAGCTCATAATAAGAATTTTCTTTCTCTCACTAAAGTTCCCTAAACCTCTAACTTTCTCTCTCTAGAATTCCATCTATATGCTACTTTGTGTTATGGTTTGATGTGTATGTGAAAAGTTAATATCTAACAAATTAACTTGATAAACTTTGGTTAGAAAATGACATGTCTAGTTGTGTTTTTAACTTTTTATAAATGTTAATCTTACACTTACATGTATTTGAGAAATGTGATAACATGAGGTAGCTAAAAAAAACTTATGTTATTTTATCAAACTATTCCATTTATATATTAAAAAAAAATGCCAATTACCAATCGTTTAAATGTCAACTTTGACTCTGGCCTACATGTTAGTTTTATACTATGTTTCTATAAAAATAATCCTATATATTTTATAGGAGTCACGTATTTTTCGAAATGTCTCACTTAAATATTAAAATATCTTGAGATAAAATATCGGGCAAATAACAAAAAAATGCATCGAACTTGACACTTTATGTGATTGTGTGTAGCCAACTATTTTTTTTCTTATTGTATGTACTGAACTTTCAAATTTCGATCATTATGTGTATTTTGTGACTATTCTGCCATGTAAAATGACCATTTTACCCTTCAAAATTTCAAAACATTAAGGTTAAAATGGTCACAAAATACACACAATAATCGAATTTTGAAAGTTCAGTACACACAATAAGAAAAAAAATAGTTGGCTACACACAATCATAAAAAGTGTCAAGTTCAATGCATTTTTTTGTCATTTGCCCTAAAATATCACATACGAGAAAACCCTAACTCTTTTGTGCATTACGATGTGTTCAACTTGTAATAAGTATTATCACTTTCTTGTAACATAGCTTGTAATCAAAACATGAACTTGTTAGTTGTTTGAATAAGGTCCGACTTGAAATTTTTGACAAATGCTCTTTTCATAGATGAGCAACATTAATTTGTCCGAAAAAAATAAAAGTTTGTCTAATACACATGAATGGGTGATTTTCGTACACAAAAGAAGCGTGGAAACCTAGTTGAAAACTCAATATTAATACATTGAGCCCAAAATACCATAATTTAAATCCGAGCCACGACTAGATTACTACCATACATCCAAGTCTTCGATTATCATATTATCAATGTCAGGTTCAGGACAAACTTAACTCGATTTAATGCCAACACAAAATCCTACTAATTAAAGTTGGTTGATGCAAGTATGTAATGTAACTACAATGATACAATTAAAAGAATAAGGGCCTCTTTGGCAACATCTTTTTTAAAGCTTTTTAGGAGATGTTAGCTTTTTATTTTGAAAAAAAAAAACTCTTGGTTTAAAAAAAGCCTTGTTTGGTTAGGATAGTTGGAGCTTCAAATATATTTAAAAAGTTCGAAAATTAAACGCTCATTAGATCAGCGTTCTAAAATTTGGGGAGCTATTTGATTGGTATTTTACATTTGTACCCTTAACTCTTTCAACTTTTTGTGCCAAATAGAAAAATGTCGTTTTCTTTTCTTTTTAACTTTAATTCATCACAACCTCTAACATTATTTTCTTTTTAACTTACAATTTATAAAGTTATACACTTATACTCCTTAGATAATTACTAGTATTATAAAAATAAGTTATACACTTATACTCTTTAGATAATTACTAGTGTTATAAAAATATTATATAAAACGTAGTAGTTCAAAATATTAGTGTAAGCTTATTCTTTCAAAAGAAATTATATTAGTAACAAAAAATTTAAGGCTTGCAAGATCGTAAAATAATATTAGGGTATATTTAGCGCAATGGGCTGAGGCTGAGGCTTGGACTAGGGCTGGGGCTGGGGCTGAGGCTTTTAATATAAGTCGAAGTTGAAATTTGTATTTTTGTAAACTTGTTTGGCACATGGGCTTAACTCTTAAGCTTAGGCTTATTATTGCAAAATTACTAAAAATGACATAATTCAATGAGTTTTTGTATATGCTAGATATTTTTGTAGGTAAATAAGTAATTTATTGTTTAAGCCTCGGGCTAAAGTTTATAGCCCCTTTTATCGAGCTAAAGTTTTAAGCTCTTTTTAAAGGCTTATGATTTCATAAGCCCGCATGACAAACGAGACTTATTTTATAAGCCGGCTTATTTTAAAAGCCCAATCCTCATAAGCCCCCCATAAGCCCTTCCCCAAACACAACTTATTAGTATAATAGTTTTATAGATATTTTATATTTGCTTTTAATTATATATTTGTATCCTTTTATGTTATTTTACATTTATTGTTTTAGCTACAACTATTTTATCAAACACTTTTATAAAACAAACAGCTATGGCTTACATCCAACAGTTATCAGCTTACATCTAACAGTTAACAGCTTTTATTTTACAGCTTACAGTTACCAGCTTACAGCTAGTTTTACCAAACATACCCTAAATCAAGAAATAAAACGGGCAACACATCATCAACATGTTCACATAACTCGAGTTAATATATACTCTTTCAATTTTAATTTAATTGTTTATTATTATTTATTTTATTCTCTAATAATGGTTCACTTTTTCAAATTGAGAGCTATGAATCACTATTTATCTTTGCTAAATCTTTCAAGATGATAAAGTTAATTCATGCATCTAATGTATTTAAAGGAAAAGATGGTTTGTTACCAATTAAAAGTTGCATTAATTCCTTTCTAAAAAAAAAGTTGCGTTAATTGTCTACATTATATACTTTTAGTTTCAAGATTATTGTCCTTCCATAAGAATATAAATTTAAAAAAACATAATTATCATTGTTTTCTCTCTTTCATTTTTTTTTCAGAATGACGTTTTACCCTTAACTAATTAATTAATGTCTTCTTTAAAATTTGCAATAATAATTTAAGGGATAATGACAAAAATACCCAATTTTTCAAACTTACTTTACAAAATACCCAATTTTATACTCAAAAACCCAAAATACCCAAAAATCCGCAAAATTTGAGACTTTCGCGAAATTGAAAAAAATATCGAAATTTTTTTATATTTTTAAGAAATATCGCAAGCCTTTGCGAAATTTCTTAAAAATATCGAAAATTTTCGATATTTCTATGAAATGTCAAAAATTTGCGATATTTGTAACAAATATCAAAAATTCGCGATATTTTTTAAAAATTTCGCAAGTGTTTCGATATATCTTTAAAAAATCGCAAACTTATGGATAAAACTTGCGAGATTTTCTTCAGTTTGCGAGATTTTAACAAAAAAATATATAAAAAATAATGTTTGTCACCGAGCTTTGCATGCATCAGTAGAGAATGGGTCTTCATTTGATCCATCAAAGCAGCAGATTTCAGATCAGAGGATGCCATTGACATTGGTGGTAATAAGCTCGATGGAAATTAAAGTGAAGAACATTGAGTGAATGGAAAGAAAAACTGATGTATGGGTTTCTGGCACATATATATACTAGACGAGTACCCGCGCCTAGCGGCAGCTGTTTCTAGCGTCAGATAATTAATGATTTGTGATATTGTGGTGAGTGTTTTGTGTAGCGTTTAAAATAGAACGTGAACCGATGAAAATGCAATTGCAAACGGTTGTACTATACGATAATTAAAGTCTAGACAAAATTCTTAACATCTATCAAACAACATATAAAATCATTTAATGAAAATGAAAGTAAACATTACATCAGTTATAAGATAAAAACTAACAACACACGTTACTTGTTGCGTAAAACTAACAAAGATGGGATTAATGGTGATTAAAATTAGCGTGAATATGATTAGCCCAAAATAAAATAAAAATTGGCTAATTTTGGCTATTTTGTAAAAGATTTGGGCACATTTAGCCCTATCTTTTTTTTAAATGAGCGTATTTAGCATATTGAAAAGTTAAATGTGCACTAACGGGCACATATTTTCTCATAATTGTAAAACATTATAATTGTTTTTGAAGAAAAACTTATAGATAATATATTTATATAGCGACAGATCGTTTTGTGTTAAAAAAATTTATGGGTTCTAAACGAAAAATAAAAAAAGTTTGAAGATTTGGGGATTAAACATAACGTTTTGAAGCCCGGTTCGACCCAGGTGGTTCAACCGGTTGAACCGTTCCCGTCGAAAAACGGGTCGATTTAAACCGAGTCAATATGACATGTTGGGTCAAAACGAGTCAAATTAAACAGGGTCAACCCACTGGATTTGAAGCGTACTGTGTCAACCCGGTTTTCAATATGTGTTAATAGTTTCAAATTTTTACTTTTTACTTTTTGGTTTTTCCTTTATATATAATATAGCAGGGTACCCGCGCGTTGCGGCGGCGAGTACCCTGTGACTATTAACCGGAGAAATAGTTCTCGATGAGACCTGATTCACCAGTTTGTATCGGTTTTAACGGGGCCTCTCTAGTTCGTTTCCGGATGGCTGTTATTGGTTAGCCGAACCGATGGCGACACCGGTTTCCGGTTGAACCCGTTGGTCCGGTCCGATTTTTAAAACTATATGTACCATCAACTTGTTAACTTGTACGAAGCTTTGTATGTTTTATTAATTTGTATAATGTGTATAATAACATGTACTTTTCATTTTAGGGTATTTTAAAAATAACATTAATTAGTTTGTTTAATTATTTTATATTTAGAATTATGTTGTAGCTTGTTTAAATTGTACATTGTGAAAATTTCATTGTACTTTTTAATAAGGGGTGTTTTAATTGGTTGTTTTTAATTTTGTATATATGCTTTTAATTGGTTGTACAATGTGAATAAATTATTGTACTTTTAAGTAATGGGGTGTTTTAATAAGAGTATTAATTACACAAATATATTTCTCTCTCATTTGACCATTAAACTTTTTCACTTTTCCACTTTGACTGTTTTTCCATTTTATGTAGTATAGATGATTGAATGCAAATTTAGAGTGATTTAATAATAGAGAAAAGTACAAAAATAAGCAAAAAATCTTTTTTGAAGTCCTCTTTGTGGTCAAGTTATAACCAAATGTCCAAAATGGTCATGCGCAACCACTCGACTCCGCAGCTCCATCCAAAAATCGCCACGTGTCCAAATGAAAGTACATTTTTTGTACTTTTTTTTTTTTTTTTTTATTTGTACTTTTTGTACTTTCATTTGGACACGTGGCGAATTTTGGGTGGAGCTGCGGAGTCGAGTGGTTGCGCAGTGGCGAATTTTGGGTGGAGCTGCGGAGTCGAGTGGTTGCGCATGACCATTTTGGACATTGAGTTAAAAAGTGACTACAAAGGGACTTCAAAAAAGATTTTGGCTTATTTTTGTATTTTTATTAACACAACAATTATCATATCATCTTTTGTTTTATATCTACTAGTTTTTGCATTGGGAAGAGTTCTATCGCATGCAAGACATCAAATTATTATCAAAAAAAAAAATGAAGAAAAAAATGTCTTCATTGCAGTTGACACTTTTACGCATATAAAAGCTTCTGCTCCCAACATGTATAACGAATGCTTACTCAAAACATTTGCGCTTCTTTATATGGTTTAGAACATTTGCGATTTTTTAAAGATATATCAAAATATTTGCGAATTTTTTTAGAAATATCGCAATTTTTTGATATTTCTTAAAAATATCGCAAATTTTTTATATTTCTTAAAAATATCGAAAATTTTCGATATTTTTAAGAAATTTCGCAAAGGCTTGCGATATTTCTTAAAAATATCGAATTTTTTTGATATTTTTCTCAAATTTTGCGGATTTTTTGAGTATTTTTTGTTTTTAAGTATAAAATTGGGTATTTTGTGAAGTAGGCTTGAAAAATTGAGTATTTTTGTCATTATCCCATAATTTAATGCAAGAATAATTAAAGGAAATGTAAACTATTATAACGGAGGGAGTAATCTGTTTATTTTTGTTATTAAACAATTTTTTTCATGACCAAAAATACAAGAAATGACTTTTATATCAATCATGAAATCATCTACTCCGTATCTATACTATATAATAAACAGCTACATGTTACAACCTTCTAAAGCACCTCATGTAATCAATGCGATGATGTGTCTCGCTTGTGATTGGTCGGTGATTTAATGCGTACAACACATCATTGCACACTACTTTAGCTTCATTTTATGTGTTTAGCTATGCAATTGGGTACTCTTATTTTGTTAACTCATTAAATGACTAATATAACACTCCTTTGTAACTGACTACTAATTATTTTTAAAATGAAATTAAATCATCCTCACCAAATAAGAGTTTGAAATTAAATCTTCTTCAATTAAATCACAAGGCAGGTACAACCCCCTTTTTCAATCTTCCTCTGCACGCTCCAATTATCTGTATTTTTCTTAAGCATTAAATCTATTGTAACAACTTCCTTAATCTCCATAAGCCACTCCTATATCAATTCATATCAGTTTCAAAAAACCCAAAAAGGCCTTTCAAAATAAAAATCAAATTCAAAACAAAATCAAAACACTGATCCAAATCTCCCTTCTACTACAATATGGTTTCACCCAAAATCTTGATAAGTTTTAATCATATTGAATCAATTTGGGCTATATTATTGCTGATGTTTAATGTTTATGATGTAAACCGGTAAATTAATTCAAAATGATATTTGATTGTTTCAATTAAATCTTTGATACAAGTTTCGATTTAATTTGTTTTTTCAATTTAATTGTTAATACAAGTTTTAGTCTAATTTTTTTTTAATGTTTTTGATGAAAAAATGTATTAAATTTTCTTATGTATATGTATTAATGGTAGATGTATTTTATTTCGGGTTGTGTTTTAGGATTCCTGATTTTGGCTATCAAAATATCTTTATTTGATTTGTATTATAAGGATATCATTGCGGGGTAAGTTAAATTTATATTTCTTGGTATATAGGAAAGATTTTTAGGTTATGTATCATGTTCTTATTCTTACAATTCTCACCATTTTATTGCTTTTGTTTAAAGCTTATTTATGTTTTTGGTTTGAGTTTTAAATTTAAGAACAAATGTTGGTGTCAAGATTGTTGGTTGATTATTACCATTTCACATTTTGGTTGTAGAAAGATGTTGATTAAAAAATCTAGAGATTAAGGTGATCACTTTCGTTTAACCCAAGGTAAGTATTCAGATTTACGTGAGCCATTTTATTGAATTGTGTTATATTCGATTCATCATTGAATTGGTTGAACCAAAGTTATATGACATGCTTTTGGTTGAATATAAACAGCAAATGCAGCAATCCAAACACCATCAGGTTTTTGGCTAATAAGCAATTTGATTATATTGTTTATGTTTTCGGTTTTATCATGGTTCACTGAGACTTTGGGGACACCTTCTCCATTTACCCATTTATATATGCAATTGGAGAGCCATATGATAAAGTGCTATTTTTAAGAATTTTTTGATGTTCACTTACACTACATATAGTTACGAACAATGTTTTACATACAACTATAAAAATTAAGACACAAAAATTCTGAAGTGGAGTTCAAAAAGACAATACACTTTATGGCTCCTTGGTATTTGCTGAAACCTGTTGCAAAAGAAATGAGGGAAAACAAAACAAGATGATCTATCATGTTTATGGCCTCCATGGTTGGTGCTGAAAGAGGGATATATATATATATAGGTGCAACTGCATATGGTGCAACTTCAGTTAGTCATTGTAAGTAACATGGATTTTCATTTCCATTTAATCAACTTGCAAAACTTTGACCGTGTTACAGAGGACGACCATTTTACATCTCATTATTTGGTCTTTTACTTGTCACGAATAGGCATGAAGTTGAGACTTCGAAAATGGGTAATATGCTAGAAATGGGTATATATAAATTGAGGAATAACACTGGCCGGTGAGGAATAATTCGGGGTCAATGACATGGTTGACCCTTGAAAATCAGTTATGAAAAAAAAATGTGGTGTATCTTTTTATGCAAGCGCAACAAAAAGAATTTGTCTTGCTACTTTGATTTTTTTAACCAAATTGTTTGCGAGGGTCACGTTGGGTAAGCCCACTCGAATTTCTGACCAAAATTTAATCATAGTAATAGCTACCGCGTGAAATATCTAAACGAACCATGCATAAGTAACCAACTCGAATTTCCAATGGCTTAATCAAGTTTTTTATGACTATACATGATAGCCGTGACCCGTTGCCCATTGATCACAATTATCCAAGAAATATGATTTATATGATCATTTATAGGCCGTTCTATAATTATGGTTATAACCTGATCGTGGTCGTTCTTATGATTGACTACTCCCCTTTGTTATTTCCTAATATCACATATGTCTTCTATGTTCACACATTCTTTGGATATAGGTAAGCACCAAATCAGGGTTAACACGATTGCCCGTAGACTACATATAGATGATGAAGTTCTGGTATCAGTGGGGAAGGACAGGGCACAAAAGTTGCTAAAGGATGCAACCTTACTAAACCGTTGGTTAGACCCCAAGACTGACCTGGCTTCAAATGCCATCTACTTGGTACATGATGACTTCGCTACATGACCGGAACCACCTCTATGCAGACTATGTATGGATCTTTGTATTACAAGTGCAATTTCTTGGTAATATATGAATCAGTCCAATATTGGTTTGTTGGATAATATATAAGTATTACACATAAAATTATTGATTTGCTATTAGTCTGCACATAAGTCGACCAATTTGACCCACTCGACCCAATTTACGGATTCCGCTTAAAAATGTTTTCAAGTGTCTTACCTATAAATCTTTTGCATGTCATATTTTTTAGGTCTAATAAGCTTTCAAAATCACGCTAGACAGTTTCCTTTATAGTAAAAATCTTTTATGCTTTTGCTAAGAGTAAATTGGGACAAGTTTCTTATATGAGTGTTTTTGTTCTGTAACTGAGGTTATGAATTGGGTTTATGCATAAATAGCTATCACTGGAAACAAAGTTATGTGACTGGTGGGAAATGAAACAAACGGTATTCTCTATATTTTTGTTGGGTGACAGAGAAATTGAGGGTAGTTAGCTATCGGGAATCAAGAAGAATATGAAAAAGTAGTCGGTATCAACATATTATGATTGTTTAGATAAAACGGAAAGACGAATGAAATTTCTCTTATTCAAGTTAAGAGAGGCATCTCCGTACTTTGAGTTTTTATTAGGTAACAGTGGAACATTAAGTAAAGTAGTTTAAATCATTAATTGTTTTAGCTAAAATAATAGACCACTAAATTTTTTTAGATCGCTCTCATGAATAAATAATCAGTACGCTTAGTAATATCTTAAACATTGCTTATTTGCAAAAAAAATTGCTTGCGTGGTTTGTCTATTTCGGCGAACACCACTCATGTAAAAACTCTTGGTGTGGTTTTTCTATTTGGGCGAAGACCACACATGTAAAAACTATAATAAATACAAATATTATTCTAACTTTACGATCCTGAAAAATATAAGAAATACAAACTTGATGACCAACAATTTATGTAAAAAATACGTCATCTGAATCTAATGAACGTATAGCCACATTAATTTCAATATACATATGACATGTTTTATGCAATTTTTTAGATTTACATATATTATCAATCCCAAACCTTTTTACTTACATTTTTTTAAACTTATTAGGTGCAAGTCAAATGGACAATGGCTTATCACTTAATTGACGCTCACTACATACATATGTTTTTCAAGACCATCAAAATTAGAGGACACGATGCAGAGATATTTATTACATTAATAGTTACAAGCATAATAGTTTATAATATCATCGACTTATTATTTATTATTTCTTTCAAAAAATAATTCCTTCGTTGTTCTTTCTTACTTTATCACACACTTAATTTCTTGATGCATAATTTCTTTAAAAACCCCGTGATTCCACGGGTCTATAAGCTAGTTATATATATAGTCTTCATAATCATTTATTAGGTTTGATTTAAGTTTTCTTAAAAAATTAAGTTTGATTTATACAAAACGTACAATTAACCTTTTTTGATCAATGACACAATTTTTATATTCCACTTAAATAAATGTTCACCTTTTCATTCCATTAAACACCAACTCAAATCCCCTACTTCTCACCACACCATTACTCCCCTCCACCCTCCAATCTCCACCGTCCAATCTCCACTCAATCAAATCCAACGGTCAAGATCATCTTAAATCCACACTCCACATTAAAAAACACAAACAAAAGACGTGGTGTTGTGTGTTTCTCATCATTCATTCAAGATTAGAAGACTTATTACAAACAACAAGAAAAGGAACAACAACAACAATTGTACTTGTACGAGGAAATCAAGGTTTGTTCCTTATTTGGTCCGAAAATCTTGAAATTATAAAAAGATTCGATTTTTGATGGTTTTTTTTGGAATTTGATTATGTGGGTATGATTTGATTGTGGAATTGGAGATGGGTTTTGGTTTGATTTGATTGAATTTAATGTTTGGTTGGGTTTTGAAAAGTGTGAATTTGGGGGTAAAAAGTGAAGCTTTTTGGGGTTTTGAATGGTTTTGTTTAAGGGTTTTGTTTTGTGATTGATAGGGTTTAGGAATCTTTAAGTAAGATAGTTGGTTTTTGGGATTGGTTATAAGATTGATTATTTGCTTATTGAGCTTTGAATTAGTTGAAATAAGCAGTTTGTAATATGTAGCTTCAAATTACTTTTTTAAAACAATTTTTTATAATTACAAATGATCAAATAAGCAGTTTGGACTTTGGAGTAAGAAATTAAGATATGGACTAAGAAGTTTGGGTAAGCAGTTTCAAATGCCCCCAACATGCTTAATTATCTGCTGTATTAAAACTCAATAAGCTGTTTTTTAATTAAGAAATCTGATCGTCAGTTGAGGACACATATGTCATGTGTTTTTGAAGTGATTGGAATAGCCAAAACTAGGGGGGTGTTTGGTTGTAAAAACGGAGTCACTATAGGTATGGAAATAGGAATGGGTTTGTAAACCCATCTCCTTTGGTGGGTTTAAAATATTTTTGATTTTGTGGGTTTGATAACCATTGAACCCACAAACCAAACAATTGTATTGGGAATGATAGGCATACCCTCGTTTCCATACCCTCAGACCAAACACCCCCTACATAGTCCTTTATATGTGCTGCAGAAGATAGTGTTTGGATGTTCTTTCTGAAGTTATGATAGTTAATTACTTGATTGTTTTGAAAATTTTAATGAAGTTGAGGATTTACATGTAAAAGTGATCCCTAAATAATCACAATCAGAAACAGTTTGTATCTAATAATATAGTACATAAGCAATAGTAACTGATTATTAGATACTCGCTTTCAAAACATGATGCCTAACACCCACTGAAGGTTAAGCTTCATGAGGGCGCTTTTTACAACTTAAATACTAGGAACACCTATTGATTCTAACATGTGCCCAAAGGTGGCCGGGAACATACAGATCTCTTTTGTTGCATGTTTTGTTATTATATGATTACATGATACACACCTCTTATCTATTATCAGCTTTTTAGTTTCCCTTCCCTAGGCCTGGTAGCTACACCAGTTTACCCCTATGGCCCTATATATATGTAATGTGTGTCTGTTTTATAATTGTACGCTTGTTTTAGTTGTGATTTCGTTCCATGTAAACTTTTATGTATGGTCCTTATAATGAATTTAAGTAGAAAAAGAAAGGTGGTTTTGTTTATTTGCGGTCTGGGATTATGTGCAAATATCCAGCATTGCAAATGGATCCTCAAGAAATTGTAACCCCTCTATCTTTTATCTAGTTGTGGCACAATGGACAGGTCAGACGGATTGGATAAAGGGTTAAACGGGTAACATTTTTGGTATGGATGGGTTGGGTTTGGTTGAACCTGGATGCCTTTCTGTCCAAACTCCAAAGTTGGAATTTTTTTAACAAATAAATAGCATTTTGAGTAATTTCTTTTTGATACTTGGGGCAATTTTTCGACCTGTTTTAAGTATATATTTTATTCTGACGTGTTTGATAAAACATAAACTGGTTCAACCCGTTCATAAGTAAATGGGTCAGAAATTGACACATCTGGTTTCTGGCTTTCGCTGTCTTGACTAACTATTTATTAACTTTTGTTTCAGAGACATCACGATAGAAATGCATCTTTGTAGGAAGACTGCGACAATCGTGGCTTAACTCTGACCCGTATATACGTTGACTTGGCTCCAAAGGGTCTCTCATCAACTTTTAATTCTATGAATGGACAAAAATGGACATACAACCCTGTATGTCTTCAACCATCCTTTGACAAGCAGTTAAATCATATGGGTGCTTCGGGAGCCATGTCATCACAAAATATTCCATTAGTTTCTAGGTCTTCAAGCGATACAGTGCCGTTTCAAGTGAGCCAAACATCCAATTTTGTAAATGCACAACCAGTGACCATAACTGGTCAAAGTAACGCTATGACGTGGGGTACAGAATCACTTGATGATCTCCTTGAATTTCCTGAAAGTGTTATTAATGGGAATTCACAAAATGAGCAACGAAATGCTTTGAATTCGGCTGGCGATCATGGTAGGGGAAATGACCCTAGTTGGCAGAACTGGGATCAGTTAATGAGTGTTGATGATAATATAGAATCGAACTGGAGTGAAATTTTGGCTGATGTTGATGTGCCAAGCCTAGAACCAAAGGTATGTTCCATTAGTCCTTTTAAGCTCTTCACATAGAAATTAATGTGTATTAATGCATAAAAAACCAACGCACTTTTTCATTTGTCCAGTTTTAATCATTGTACTCTTCTTTGTACATCAGAGTTATCAAAAGATAGTTTAGCGTCCTGTTTCGGTCATTTGGTAACCTGTTTTTTAAATATTTATATTTGAGCCTGAAAAAGTTATCGTTTAATCTGTCATTATTATATAAAAGTTGGATGCTGGTTTTAAAGGGGTTTTCGGCTAAAAAAAATGAGTCATAAACGACACAAAACCGTCTTTTAGGGACTCAAACATACAGAAGTTGTTGTGGGTCCTCAAAGTTATATATGCAAAAAGTCACCAAAATTACCCATTTTGACTCGAACCTGCCCACCCATTTTGACTCGAACCTACCCACCCATTTTGCCAGTTCTAATAAAACTTATTATCTTTATGCAGCAAATTCAGCCAGTTATTTCTCGCCCTCCTGTGTCAACTATAGAAGCATGTCCTGTTGGCAGCCCAACACCTAATGGATCCTCGATTAAACCCCGTATGCGTTGGACACCAGAACTTCATGAATCTTTTGTTGAAGCAGTTAACCAGCTCGGTGGTAGTGAACGTACGTATCTTCATTTCAGTTTTACATAATTCTGATAATACATTTATGAGGTGTTTGGATGTGCATTTTGATAGTGATTAAATGAAATTTAATGAACTTTTTGTAATAAAACGGGGCGTAAAAGATAGCTGATAGCGTGTGGATGTGCTTTTGCTGTTTAAAGTTCTAATAATCAGATAATTAGATTTTTGAGTTTTTATGAAATTGATAAATAAAAATTGGTTTTTTTATGAAAATGGAGAGTTTTATCTGTGTAATGGGAGGAAAAGCCTTTTAAATTATGTTAAAAAAGGTAAATTTTTAATTTTAGTTTACCTTTAGATAATCAGTTTTGTTGCAGCTGGAACTAAACTGATTATTTGACCCTTTGACCCCAAATAATCATATAATCAGAAGTAAAATCCGCCTATGCAAACACTAAAAATTGATCATCGCAGCTTGAAGTTCATGACTGTAATAGTTTTAGCATCCAAATCCAAACACCCCCCATTAGAGCTCACAAGCATATATCATTTCTGCTGTATTTTTTTTCTTTGACTTAAAGGAGCTACGCCAAAAGGAGTTTTGAAGCTTATGAATGTTGAAGGCTTGACAATTTATCATGTGAAAAGCCATTTGCAGGTATGTAAGAAAGTGTATTTTTTCTGACTATCACATCACCAAACTTGAGTCTCACATGTTGACTTTTGAGATTAAAGGAGTTAATTTTTCGGACGTAATATTAAAAAATTTTCCTAGCTTTTGGGTTAGCGTATTTGGTCCGAAAAATAGTTGGTTTAACCACCAACTTTAAAGTGGGACATTCTTTTTATGCTCAGATAATGACCTTTCTGAAAGCAGTTCCCGGTACTGTGGGACTGGACATTGTTGTTGTACTATGATGACCTATTTATGTTTTTCTTTTCTTTTTTTGTAGAAATATAGAACAGCCAGGTACAAGCCCGAGTTGGATGAAGGTAATTAGTATATGCTGTTCTTGTCGGTCTGTATCTTACGACTGCCAGTATTAACTATTTAATCAAATCAGTCCCTGAACCCTACGGCAGGATTGGGTATAGTTATTGTCTTAAACTAAAAACGTATATCAGTAATATGATAATTGAGCTAAAGCACGACATTTTATACTTACGGCCACCGCGTAAAACATTTGTTTTCAAAATTATGTTCATTATCTAGTATTGGTTAATGAATTGTGATCTTTGAAAAACTTCATCCTAGATAATGATGATGGTCTGATGTAAACTTTTGGACGAACTAGTATTGGATTGAGAAAATGCTAAATTATTGTTATTTGTTTGATATTCTTGATCAGGAACTTCAGAGAAGAAATCAACTTCTATTGATGAGATTGTCTCTATGGATATTAAAAATAAGTTAGTCTCTCTCTATCTCTCTTCTCACACATAAAGTGTCTAATGTCACCGTTTTTGTGGGGCAAAGGGTGTGTTGTTTATGTTACATGCTAGTGTTGCATGGATTCCTACAATTTATCTTTAACGAATTCACTTCTGATTAATATGTGGAAATAGTGATATTAATGTGTGTCTGTGTTTGTCAGAAACATAGCTAAACTGTGAAACTTATGTATTTGTTCTTAATGACAGGAGTTTGGGGTTCACTGACGCCTTAAAATTGCAAATGGAAGTTCAAAAGCAACTTCATGAACAGCTCGAGGTATGCCGAAACATTAAATTGTT
Organism: Chrysanthemum seticuspe; assembly: GCA_019973895.1. Classification (NCBI taxonomy): domain Eukaryota; kingdom Viridiplantae; phylum Streptophyta; class Magnoliopsida; order Asterales; family Asteraceae; genus Chrysanthemum; species Chrysanthemum seticuspe. Next base: position 34,174,980 of record BPTQ01000004.1, on the reverse strand, counting down.
ACTTCAATAATATTGATTAAATTGTTTTTGTAAATCTTTATTTATGTAAAAATAAGTGGCGTATTAAGTATACACAAAAATAATAGTTCGAAAAATGGACGAAATTTGGTGACTCAACCCGTTAGCCCTACTTGGCTCGTTTCGACCGTACTAAATAAAATGTCTCCGAGGACTACAACATACAATCTGATCCCTACTGAAACAGTCTCCTGATAAATATTTATTACCTTCGTTTTCAGATCCAAAGAAACTTGCAGTTACGTATCGAAGAACAAGGAAAATACCTTCAAATGATGTTCGAACAACAAAGAAAGATGGAAAATGAAAGGTTAAAACCCTCATCATCTAATCCAGACGAAGACCCTTCTCGATCAAATGCAACTGAAAAACCAAATGACGATAAAGATAGCCAGAAGTCAAAGTCAACCTCCCAAACAGAAGAACAAGATGTTAACAATTCTAACATCAACAAAGAATGTAGTCCACGCATTTCAAAGCGTGCAAGACCTGATGATGATGTGGCGTCGATGCCTTGATGATTTGTAGCGATTAATTTTGGAACTTGTTCGTTTGTCCCATTTCTTTTCCTTATGCTGAAAGTTGTCAAAATTTTAGGGCTTTTGCACTTGGAGATTGATTCTGGAGACCTTGCAAGTAATTTTAGGTTTTTCGATTAGTAAACATAATATTTAGTCCAGAATAAACATGTTTATGTTTAAAATTTGTTTTGGTTTTTTGGGCTTCTTTTTCTTGTTTACTTGTTTATGTCAAACTGGTTACTTCTTAGCCTCAAATCGATGAAAAATCTATGCGTGCTGTACGTGTGCCAACCTTTTCATTAAACAGTGTTCATGTGCCTTTAACATATCTTAATTTTCACCAACACTGACGCCATTCTAGAGGCGTTGTTGACCTGATTACGTATGAAATGGTCAGTTTTACTAGAATGTCTCATCGCCAATGGTTTGAGCAGTAAAATGTCAGAAAAGTTAGAAAGCTGATAAAAGAAATGCGCCTGATGGGTCAAATGAGTTGATCTTCGCCCAAACAGAGACCACTTGGATAGTTTTATCAAAAAATGTCCATGGTTAAAAGTTCTGGACCAGAAGTGTTTTTGATCAATGAGTCTTTTGAATGGTACACACTACACTAGTTTTGATTTAAACCCATTTTGACCCGTTACCCAACCTACCTGATATCCCCCATTTGACCACAAGTGAATCATCTGGTGATAAGCAATAGCTAAAACAGAGATTGGTTATCAAGCTATATGCGGTCGCTGCAGTATCTCTTTCTAAAAACATTTAACCAACTGATATACTGATATCTATTTGGACCAATGGTACCCCTGGATATGTTTCTTTAATAGACAAGTTTATCTACCGAAAACATGCCCCCGGATGGATTCTTATTAATGTTCATTAAAAATCACCAAAAAAAGGTTATAATCTTCACACCCATAGGCTCATAGCTTCATAATTCAATCGAAAAAAGGTAGACAAACTTATAATAGAAAACTTTCATTAAAACTGAAGGGAAAATTGCATTAAACATATAAGATGACCACATCATTTAGGTAGATTCTAATATCAGTTCATAATGACTGACAACATATTTCCTAAACGAAAATGTTAAATCATCTTCTCCTTCCCTTTCACACTAAGAGTTTTTGCGTCAATCGCTTCATCAATCAGCTTAAGGTGATTATCAAGCGCACCACATAAACCGTGCAGCTCCTCGGGATTGAGCCCGTTAACAGCATTGATATCATTCAAACAAATTTCCATCAACAATTTTGCATTCTTCTCTTTTTGTTTCTTCAACTGCTTTTCAGCTTTCGCTATGCTTTTCTGAAGAAAAGCCTGCCGGTCAAGCTCAGGGTATGGACTCACCATCTTTGCTTCATCAAACTTTTCAATGACGCGCAGCGCTTCAGAATGAGATGGCCAAACTTCGGCCGGGGCCTCAGGTGTCTCATACATGACAAGACACGCATCCACATCACACAAAATTTTCAGCTCGTTCATTTTTTTTATCAAGCCTGCTTTCCGTTTTTTCAAGCATACCTTCCTTGCTCGTGGATCAAGCAAAAATTGGTACTTCACGGCTGGACGAGTCATTGTGTTTGGTGAATGAAAGAAAGTTTTGTGAGTGCTAGAAACATAAACACCAATGGCTATATATACACATAAAAATCATATCGGGTATACTCAATTCTGTTAAAGATATACACACATTAAAATGGTCAACGAATTAATACGGCATTCATGTATTTGAATTTATGAAGTTTTAGCTTTTGCAATTTAAGTTGAGAGATTATGAAAATACCTTAAAACGCGTTAAATTTAAGTTGACATATTATGATAATACTTTAGGAATGCCATTACTGATATTGTCGTGTTCTATATCAATGCACGCGGCTTTTCAGTATACAATGTCGGGTAAATTATTACTATAACAAAAATAGAGGGTGTTTGGAATTGTGTTTTGGAGTAGATTACCCAATTATTTTGTCTTTAAAATGCAGATAATAAGAAAATGGTGTTTGGTTCTACGTTCTTTTAAAGACAAAACACAGTTTTCAGAAACGCGTAATCTGTTTGAGGAGATGGTGCATCAATATTTATAAAGACTGCTAGAATTGTGAAAAATACCAAGTAACATAGGCTTTTCTCGACTACAAAAAAATGGACGCACGAGTATTTCAGCTAATTTATCGACAAATATGCAGAAACAAGTTTATTTAGATATATAAGTGTAACATTACTCATTATCCTTAGGCGTCAACTGCTCTTAGTTCTAGTTCTGATTCTTCAACTAATCGGTTACTTTATAAGGACGCAATATGCTTTGTCATTTCAAAGATAGATGTTCGGATGCACGTATTATGAAGGGGGCAACTGCAGAACTACTAGAAAGAAAGTGTTACCATAGCAAACATGTGTTTAAGAAAGATCTTTTGTTACTTGATGTCTATATTACAAACAAAACGAGCAGTTTTCGTACGATGTAAAATCGATCCAGAATATATAATTTACAGCTGAGATATGTTTTGCATAAGTTAAGTTCTTTTGCTTAAAAAAGCAAGGCTTAGATCAAGTGGTTAACACCTTGCCTCTGGAGACAGAGGTCAGAGGTACGATCCTTACTCCTTGCAAGGCGGCCTCTCTACCTTTGGTAGGGGTAGGGCTATCTACATCTCAGCACCATGGAAAACGATATTGGGACCCATAACTCGTGAAAGACGGTATTAGGAGTTATTTTACTTGGGGACGTTTGGTACGACTGAATCACTGAGAATGAGAATGGATGAGAGAATGGAATAGTATAGAAAGGGAATAAGCCTAGAGAAATGTATGGATTCCAGTGTTTGGTACTTATATGGAATCAAGCTGAGAAATATTTTACATACTTGATTCTCCTATTTGGTACAAAATGGAATCCACTCATCCTGGAATCACATAATGATAAGTATTTACAAACGTGTTTACACATATTAGTTGAGCAACAAATAACATATACTTGATATTAATGTTGTCGAACCACGTTCGAGAAAAGATTATTCCCCAACATTACATATAAAAAGGTAGCAACTACATTAGCCACAACAAACAAGATAAATGAACTCAGACTAGTCGGCTCTATGACGACAACAGATAGCCAATGCAAACTACAAGAAAAAAATACTTAAAAACGACAGCAACTTAACACTCGACAAAGCATCAAAACTACACTAGAAACATTAGCATATTGATGGCCGAAACGACAGCAAAATAACACCCGAACAACAGCAAGCGACGAACGTGACAAACCTGTAACAACAACAATCGAACATGAGCATCTTCAAGATAATTAAAGATTGTATAACAGCAAAAGAACATGAACATTTGTAATGGCAAACGACATTCTGGTTATAAACAAAACAACTTGAGCAAGTAGAAGCAACAACAAATGACATCCTTGTGACCCTAAAAGTGGCTCAAAATAATTATAAAGGATTATTGTAAGATAATACGATTGTCGACGAAAAGGATTTATGTTTCAAGGCTTTTAATTGAAAATGAACCATCTTACTTCACTTATAAAGCTTGTCCACGGTCTTCATCAAAGATTCACATAATTTTCATAAACAAAATTTAGACTTGGCATTTTATCAAACACGAAGCATGCAACTCATGACATCGGTGTACACCATCCTAGCTAAGTAGCTAACTAAATCCTACTTTTGAGATCCAATGAGATTGTGAAATCGATTATTTAATAAATCTCTGAATTCAATTGACTGAAAACTGAAATTAAGGAACCTAATTCATGATATTCATAACCAACAAAATGATAAAAGAATATACGTGACATTAAGACCTATAGAAACTGCAATGATGAGAAGGGGCAAGGATAATAAAAAACAATGAAGACGAAAAACACATCGAATTAGTTACGAAAGCATTTGATTTCATGAAGAAGCTTTGCGATCACCACACAAAAATTGGTATGCACTTTCAAAAGATTTATTTTTTCATGTTTAAATGTGCCTTGCACGTGGTACTTGAATTTATATCTGATATTTGTAAGTAGATATATGCATTCCTCATGAATTGGATGGTGGAATGGATACGTATATAAAAGTTGTTTCTCAAGCATTCTCCGTTGTTTTTAGAGAAAGGATATGACGGAAAGAGAATCATTTTTTGATTCTCTATTTTCATTCTCAAGCCAATCAAACATAAGAATGCTACTCATTCTGTTTCTACTCTTTCCATTCACACGTACCAAACGTCAGTTCTTTTGCATAACATAAGTTCTAGTTATAGTTTCTTATTTCGTTCATGCTGGAAAATTTAGTGAGAAAAATGACATTTCTCACTAACTTTGTACATTGATAATTATTGCTAGTAGATATAATTAGAGTTTTGCTAACCTCTGCCCAGTGGGCACGTATTAATCTATTTATAAAAAAAATGTTTTAATTCATTCAAATGAATAATCATGTTCAAATATAGTAATTTACAATTTCATTTAATGCGTATTTAATGAATTTTTTGGTTAACTAAGAAAGATTGTGTTCATTAACTACACCTTAAACTCTGCCCAATAGTCATATCATAAAAGAAATGTTTTAATTCATTCAAGTGAATAATCATGTTCAAATATAGTAATTTTCAAGCTCATTTAATGTGTATTTAATACATTTTTTGGTTAACTAAGAAAGTTTGTGTTCATTAACTACATTTTAAACTCTGCCCAATAGGCACTTGTTAGCAAAATCTATATAGCTTTGCTAACCTCTACCCAGTGGGCACGGATTAATCTATTTATAAAAAGAATATTTTAATTCATTTAAGTGAACTAGCAGGGTACCCGCGCGTTGCTGCGGCGGGTACCCTGAAATAAAATTTTCCGGTAAATCATGTATTTTAGTTTATTATGTTCTTTTTGACAATATTTTAGTTGCGGCAGCCCGTGCCTATTTGGCCCATGCCCGTTCGGGCTCGAGCCCGTTTGGCCCGCACCAGTTCGGGCTTAAGCCCATTTTCCCCGTTGATCGTTTGGGCTTGAATATCTGTATAATGTGTTTTATTGTTTGTATTAGTGACATTTAATGCAGGGTTCCCATGCGTTGCGACGGATATCCTGAAATAAAATTTTCCCGTGAATCATGTATTTTAGTTTATTATGTTCTTTTTGATAATAAATTTACGGATTTCAAGAATTTCGTTTAGCTCGTGCCCGTTTGGCACGTGCCCACTCGGGCTCGACCCCGTTTGGCCCGTGCTCGTTTGGATCGTACCCCTTCGGGCTCGGGCCCATTTTGACCGTTGCCCGTTCGGGCTTGAATATTTGTATAACGTTCTTTATTATTTGTATTAGTGATATTTTAATGCAGGAATTATGTTTAAGTTGGTTGTACAATATGCTTGATAATTTGTATTTCTTGTATAAGGGGTGTTTTAATAACTGCATTAATTATATTTATTGACCAGTTAATTAATTAACTACACTAAATATCTTGACCACATTAATAGTGCTTTGTAATTTGTACATTAAGCTTTAAGACTTGTAAGTCTTAAAATTAAGATTGATGAGAAAGATCATTAATAGTGCATTATGTATTGTACAATAGGCTTAGTATTTTGTAAGTCTTAATTTTAAGACCATGAGGAGAGATATTCATTCCTCTATTATAAGTAGTATAGATAATCATGTTCAAATATAGTAATTTACAAGTTCATTTAATGTGTATTTAATGCATTTTTTGGTTAACTAAGAAAGATTGTGTTCATTAACTACACCTTAAACTCAGCCCAATAGGCACTTGTTAGCAAAATCTATATAGCTTTGCTAACCTCTACCGAGTGGGCACGGATTAATCTATTTATAAAAAGAATGTTTTAATTCATTCAAGTGAATAATCATGTTCAAAGATAGTAATTTACAAGTTCATTTAATGTGTATTTAATGCATTTTTTGGTTAACTAAGAAAGGTTGTGTTCATTAACTACACCTTAAACTTTGCCTAATAGGCACTTGTTAGCAAAATCTATATAATTATTATAGTAAATTGCATAAATCGTCCATAAAGTTTGGCCAAATTGCATGTTTCGTCCCAAACGTTACGAAAATGCCAAGATCGTCCATGTGGGGAAACTTTTGGTTTTAGTAAACGATAAATTTGAAGCAAAAGTTTCCCCACAAGGATGATCCTTGCACTTTCCTAACGTTTGGACGAAACATGCAATTTGGCTAAACTTTAAGGACTATTTATGCAATTTACTCTAATTATTATGACTAATTCCAAAATTTTTGGGTTTTCACTCCATGAATGAGGCTGTTGCATATACCCTTGATTAGCCAGAAGAAGAATTCTGCGGTAAAAGAACCGAAAAGCATAGAGGCTAATTACGCGTATATGCAACAGCCATCATTCATGAAGTCAAAACCCCGAAAATTTGGAATTGGTGGTTCTTCTGAGATGAATAATCGTTTAAGTTCCAAAGATGTTCTTAACGATTTCGGTAAGATTAAGGTTAAAGATGGGACATTGGATGGAAGTTTACAGATAATTTAAAAGATTGTGTCAAAGACTGAAGTTGTTGAAGAATATGTTACTTCAGTTTCTTCACTACATGTTTGTTATTGCGTGTTTCATACGTGCTGCTGTTTATTCACAAGGTTGTTTTAAACAACGTTGTTAAGGGTTGTTCGGTTGAGGCTGGAACGCCAATTCAACAAAGTTGTTTAAAACAGCCTTGAGAATAAACAGCAGCACATATGAAACACGCAATAAAAATTATGTAGTGAAGAAACTGAAGTAACAAATTTTCTATTCAAAATATAGAGTTGATTAACATTGACGGCCTGCATTTGGTCTCGTTATACAAAACAACATCGTCCTAATCTTCTTTCATAGGGTGTAAACCCTGTTTCATATCCACCTTCGCTTTACTTTCCCTCAGACCATATTATTGTCCCGTACACACAGTACGTCCAAATGACATCAAATAATCTAGAATTTTACGCACGTATCTTTCACAGCAATTTAAGGCAGTTGAAGTATTCCAAGATACTTCATAATCTATAACATAAATGCTCTTTTCATGTAAAAAGTTAACAAATTTCATACGAGTTACAACATATTTCTCACGATTGTGCTACCTAAGGTTTAACTTTCTTGCAGACGCCACTCTCTGGAGCCTAATCTGCGCTCTGAATTTGGCTATGAATTCATCAGCTTTCCTATCAACCTCACTAGAATATGGTTCTGTGTCACTCAAGTACTGATCATGATTAACATCTGTTGCATTGGCTCCCTGTTCCATCCTCGCTTCAACTTTATCATTACTTGGACTAGGAAAAGTTTTGACTTTTTTTTCGAGAACTTGCTCTTTCTGTCGATTTGTTCGGACTGATTTACCCCTTTTGTAAGTATTGGCAATGGGGGCAGGTTTTGGAATCACATCTACTTCTATAGGATCTGCTTTGTCTTCTTTTGCTAACACATAATCGAAGGTCTCCAGATTCATCTCAGAAGGTGCACCAAGGCTAGATCGTTGACTCTTTGACTTGACGAATGGTGCATAATTATTTGAATCCAACTTAATTCCATCATCAACATTAGTCTTTCCAACTGCTTTCAAAAATTCTTTAGAACTTCCATTCGATGTGCCATTAACATTATTCTTACCAAAATCTTTCACCATACTGTTAGAATTTATATTATTATTCATATCAGAGGATACACGAGAGCTAGACCGTTGACTCTTCGGCTTGATGAAGGGCACATTGTTGTTTGAATCTAACGTGCTATCAACAACTTCAGTCTTGACACTTCCATCCATTGTCCCTTCTACAACCTTAATCTTGCCAAAATCGTTAAGAACATCTTTCGAACTTAAACGATTATCCATTTCAGAAGAACCACTAATTCCAAATTTTTGGGGTTTTGACTCCATGAATGACGGCTGCTGCATATACCCATCCTTAGTCTCTACGCCTTTCGGTTTTTCCTTTTCCAAAGGATTCTTCATCTGGGGTGGCACCGAAAACCTCATTGATTGTGATTTTAAACCCTCAAAATCACCAACCTCAACCGAACTTCCGTTCACTTCAGCAGTACACATATCTTCCCGTTTCTCCACTCTCATAGACTTGGAACGCCAATTCAACACAGGTCGAGGAGAATCACACTCCATATCACTTTCCTTAAACTTGTCCTCCAACTTAATAGGCACCAAACCCCTAAACTTACCCTTTTTAACTTCATCCCAATCACTCGAAAATTCATTACTCCCACCACCCGAATTCGATACAAGACTCCTAACAGGCAAACCTAACGGCGTGTTTCTTTTAGCACTTTTCGCCTTATCCAACTCCTCCACAACATACTTTTCCTCAAACCCATTATCGAAAATCGACGAAATATCCGAAATACCAGACAAGTAAGTTTCTTTCACACTTTCATCACAGCTATCAAGATTATCTACTTTCCTAGTACTAAATAAACCATAACAAACAGCAATGCCAATAACTAAAAGATACATAAGGTCCCATATCTTAGTACCAATACTAGTCTTCTTAAAATATTCAGGAACTTGTGAAGGGAAATATGTGAAAACAAGAACCACAAATATGATCATTAAAGATTTGGAAAATAAATAATGTGCCCAAAAAAACTTACTTTTTGGATCCTTAAAATGGGTTTCATTTAAGGATTCTGATGCTGAAGATGAATCTGCCATTCTTTTTGTTGTTTATCATTTTTCTTTTTTAGGGTCTTTGTGTGAGTGAGAAAGATGAAGAGGGGACATGGGTCAAAAGTGGGAGGAGAAAAAAGTAGGTGAGTGCGGATAGGATGCACATTTTGAAAAATAGTAAATGATTTTACCGTTTTGTAGTGAATGACGGATTTACCTTTGCTTTTGTTCAATAATGTGTTCAAGGAGTAATTCTGCTGCCGCACGTTGCGGCGAAACTAATTTAGGGTTTAGGATTTAGGGTGCGTTTGGTAGAGAGAAATTCAGAGAAAAGAAATGAAGTAGAGAATTAAATCTCAGAGAATAGAAATCAGTAGAGAATTTTGTTCAATTATAATGTTTGGTAACAACAGAGACTTGACCCGAGAAATAAAAAAAAAAAAAAAAAATCTAAAAAAAAAACTTATTTTAAAAAAAAAAAAAATTTTAAAAAAAAAATAATTTAAAAAAAAATAATTTTGAAAAAAAATGTATATATTTAAAAAAAACTTATTTATTTAAAAAAATGTATGTATTTATTTAAAAAAAATATTTAAAAAAAAATAATTTTTTAAAAATAATTTTAAAAAAAAATGTATTTATTTAAAAAAAAACTTATTTAAAAAAAAAAAAAATTTTTTTTTAAAAAATATATTTTTTTTAAATATATTATTTTTTTAAAAAAAAATTTTAAAATTTTTTTTAAATGTAAAAAAAAAAAAAAAAAAAAAAAAAAAGAAAAACATTTTTTCAAAAAAATTAATCCATTTCTCCAATTTCTTCACAAAATTAAGAGAAATGGAGTTACTTAAATTACACCACTCAACTCTCTCCATTTCCCCACCAAAATCTCATTTCCATTTCTCTCATTTCATTTCTCTTTACCAAACATGAGAATTGAGCTCATTTCTATTTCTCTCCCTTCATTTCTCTCTACCGAACACACCCTAAGTGTCATATTTGTGCAGAACAATTTTTAGCATAAAACGTAGTGCGGTGGAGTAATTATATTATAGTTTTATTTGCAAATGATAATATAACCACGAAACCAATTTAAGTCTAATATTTGTGCCGAACAATTTTTAGCATAAAGCGTAGTGTGATGAAGTAATTATATTATAGTTTTATTTGCAAATGATAATACAAACAAATCTATACTTAGTAGAAGATGAGTAGGAATAATTTCAAGCGTGTAGTTTTTTTTTTTCTTTTTCTTTTTTTTTTAACCATTATTTTTTTATCTTTTAGCCGACTAATTCACGGGGTTTGAACTCGTCGTCACATAGACTCAAACAAGGTAAAACCCTCCCTTTTCAGAAGGTTTGCGTGGCCATTTAAGGTTGTTTGCACCTAACAGGAATTGAACTTGAGACCTCACACATTTTAGAGTGATAGTCACAAGCCCTTTTGCCACTAGGCCACCCTTAAGTGGTTCAAGCGTGTAGCTTATACCAACTATTTCAAGATACTTTACAATATATATGAAATGTATATACAAAAGAAATCCTTAACCGTTGCATAAAAGGATGTGAACAAACGAAGGTACACATAAATGACACATTCCTATACATCTTAAATTTATCATGTGCTTCGTAACCGAGTTTCCAAAAACCCAGATTTACCCGTATTTTTTTCCTCTTGAACCAACATTTGCACTGACTTCCTTCTCCTCCTCCTCTTCTTCTTCTTCTCATTCACATTCAGGCCCTTCTTGAATATGGGATAAAAGTGATTGATAAATGAAGGCACGTTGATTTGCACGAACTTCTTCCTCTTCTTTAGGCCCTTCTCAAAACCCCTCTTTCTTTCTTTACTGACGGAACCATATAAAAAACCGGCTATGCAATATTTCTCTAAGCCATACATTTCCACTACTTCCACAATTTTGGTTGTAAATCACAATACCACCACCTTAATGTTTGCTCGCACTTGAATCCAGAGATTGATGGGAAACGAAAAAAGAAAGTTGGAAGGATGTTTAGATTTATGCGTTCAGGTGCAAAATGTGAAACTTGGCTACACTTGAAGCCACATCAAGTGTCGTGATCAACACGTCGATATATATATATATATGTGGCTTCCTATTCCAAAGTCCCAACTCCATGTTTTTCGTCTAGTTGCTTCAACATTGCGACATCAGATTTATCAAATTTGACCCCAATGGCCATTCATCCGACGCCTTCATACGAAAACATAAAAAATAATTATAACAACCGCAAATTTTCCAGGTCTTTACTCAACCTTAAGCTCGAAATAATCTATTTTCTAAGTTTATGTGTTCATTTCAATGCGTATTTTAAAGTTTGTCTGCACACGTCGCGTTCCGGCATAATCAAAGTCCTAATAAACGTTTATATATAGTTTCTAAAATCTCATGAGATATTGGTCGTGTTTATACTTGTTTTTTGGTGGAAAATTATTCCTTACACAATCGCGCAAATTCCGTGAGCCGAATCGGCCGTTTACTAACATAAATGGGTCCCGCACTTAATATTATAAAAGATTTCCAAAAGTTCACGAATGTCCCCCCATGATAACTTTGTACGTCACCCTCCTACTTCCAGTTTTGGCAAAATAGCCCCTGAACGTTTTTAAAACCCTTGTAGGGTTACACTTTATCATTTTGATCTCACAACTCACTCACAATATTTTCCGTCGCCGCTACTCTTTCCCATGGTACCTGAAACTAATGAAAAATAAATCACGAGATGAAATACTTAAACAAAAATTTTAAAACTCAAATAAAATCCTAAAATAGCTCACCGGCAGCGGCGCCAAAAACTTGATGTTGGATTTATAGACCAGGTTTTAATATTTATAAACTCGTCTACCTAAGGTCTACCTAATGCACTAACGGGTAGTGTACCCGGTTGTGTGTAGTGTAGTAATCTGTAAAGCAGAGGTCGTCCCAAGAGCTATGAGTGCGGATCTAACTTAAGTTCTAATGTCTTTGATTTTAAAGGGGGGATGAGTTGATTAATAATAAACTAAATAAACGAAATGAAATGAAAGAAAATAAAAGTTGTGAACAATCAATAGAGAGAAACGTGCTAGCCTAATTACTGATCTTGTTACACCATACTTAAGTTTTCCTATTTATGTTTTCTATCGCTCCATGTGGGGGTAAAAGTCACTAGACTTCTCAGGTAAATTTGTCTAGCCTATGTTCCATAGGTTCCTATTCTGTAACCATATGATTATAAGAGTTCGTGGGTTAACCTATGTAGAGTCATTAAGTACCAGCTACAATCTAGACTTATTTTATGACGACCCGGCCTGTCGGAACTTTTGTCTCCCCTTAACTTCTTAAGTATCTTCGTTTGGAAGGTGATACTTTGGTCAATTCGCACACAAGATAGTGGTAGTCCTATGATTAATTCTTACCACTACTCGCAACCTATTCATCTAGGGTCCTTTGGTCAATTCTCCTAGCTTCCTAGATACTACCAAACATTAATACTACCGAAACAAATGTGTCCACGAATAAGCAAAGAAAATATGCACATAAAGCAATACGAAAACGAGAAAACTAAATCATGGCAATAACAATTTTGTGGAAAACTAGAAGGGGGGGGGGGGTTGAATAGTTTTACCAATTTAAAACTTCCTTTTAAAATATTTAGATCAACTTATGATAATCTATTTAGATGTGTATGTTGGACGTTGATAGATAGATATATAAAAGTATAATGAAAGATAAAGAGTAAGAAGCACATAACCACGACACGAGTATTTATAGTGGTTCGGTTACAAGAACACCTTCCTTGCCCTACTCCACTCCCCGAGTCACCTACTCGAGAGTTCGTAATCACTATACGACACCAGCTCCTTATGGCAGAGAAGCCTTCACAACGTCGCCTACTCTTTTTCCGGTACTAGGCTAACCACCGGGTTCTTTACACCAAGGTGAACCACACCTACCACAACGTCGCCTACCCTTTATCCGGTACTAGGCTAAGTACCGAGTTCCATTACAATGGAGAAACTACTACCCAACACTACACAACACCTAATCTCGAAGGAGACCCACTCCTTATTACAACACCATCAAGGATATCAACATCCTTGGAAACAAGCTATCACTATATGTATAATGATGCACCTCATCGATTATACGACCTTGGCACTCTTCACTAATACCACTTGATTTGATTTCTAGGTATTCTTCACCAATACCCTTGACACAACGCTTGGCACCTTTCACTAATGCCTTCGACTTGACACCTTTAGCATTCTTCACTAATGCTCTTGACACGGACGTTAAGCATCTTTCACTAATGCTTTCGTCTTGATTCTTTCGGCATCTTTCACTAATGACTTCGACACAACACTTCTATGGAGGAAGAAAGAACTATCAACAAGAGAACCTCAGTAGTCTTGATGATGACGAAGCATGGCAACTCATAGACTTGAGCTTGCTCGACTTCAAGAAGTGGCGATCTCTCCTTTAAAAGGAACCTAGAGAATCACACAAAAACAAAAGACAAACTACATAGAAAAATCCTTTAGGATCAGTGGTTAGAGAGTTACAATACTTGGGGAAAGTATGTGTAAGAGTGGCAAGTCAAAAGGAAGAAATGGCTCACTATTTATAGAGGAGAAATGCCTATTGTTCCACGGATCCCATGGATCCCTCCCTTAAGGGATCCGTCTAGTGTAAAACTAGGGATCCGTAAGACGCTCCTCTTTGCCCATGGGTATTTTGGTTGTGGGTCATGGGTCATGGGTTATGGGTTGATCCATGGGTATTTCTTTAGATACAATGTATCTAATGAGTGCAATGTACCTAGTCAAATGGGTATGGGTCAATACATGGGTTGTAGTTTTTACCCATTTATAATACATACTAGTTATGTATATATTTGCCCAATATGTAAACACTAGTTGTTGTACATATGTATTACTAAATAATAAAATCACTTATACTTGTTTTAGTGTTTTATGTGAAAACGTAAGTGTGTTAGAAAACTATTTGCTCAAACCCTTTACGAATTTTATTTGTTTCGTTAAAATGATTTTACGTTTGTTATCGACAAAACATTAGAAGATCGTAAAATATAAATAAACGTTTTTACGGCTTATTTGTATTAACAATCTCACCCTTTTTGTTGATGACAAAACATAAAATTATTTTAAGGAAAAAACTAAAATTCGTAAAAGTTTGAATTGGAGTTTTTACTCTCTTCTCCCCCTTTTTGTCGAAACAAAAAGAGCGTCGAAAAGAAACTAACACTTTGTTTTAAGAAAAACATGTAAAAGAAAATGTAAAGAGAGCAAATGACGGGAATGGTTCTCGTCTTAACTCCCCCTTGACGAGTCCATCCCTTTGTGAGGATGTCAAGTAAATATAAACTAATAAGCTAATGAATTGCAATTTTGTTTGCAAATGGTTTCGTTCTTGTGACGAAAAAGCTTCCCCTTGAAGATTGCAACTATGCAATATCCATATAGATTATGTTGCAAATGGATTTGCAATATATGGTTTGACACAAAGCTCCCCTTAGCTTAAGATGTCAAAGTCTTCATGTGTATTTTGAAAAATCTACAAAATAGAGGTTAGAAAACAAGTACATAGTGTATAATTTCCTGCAAATAAGACTCAAGTTAGTAGAAAATTTGTCTTTCTGTGGCGCGGATCCCACGGTTCCCTCCATGGAGGGATCCGTCTAGGCATTTTCCAGGGATCCGTCTGTCTGGTGACACATTTTTTTCATCAATGGTGAAATGCCAAACAATGCTCATATGAGAGTGATATATGTATACAAATAACAAACATATGCTCAAAGTAATATGGCAAATAAGTTATCATTCAATAAAATAAAGAGATAATCAACAAATCTCTAAAACTAAGAGAATGATTTAGCCAAACATATTCTACTAATACTAATGAGTGACATAAACTTAAGAAGCAGCCACGTGCTTAAGGATGATCAAGTATGAAATTGGATTTCCTAAAAGTTCTAAGTTGAGCTTAAGGCTAGGACACTATTTTATTCCTTAGTCTCATGGTTGTTTAGGTTTGTTGACCTCATCGAGACTGTAACATATTGGATTTCACATACACATCAAATCATGATCAAATGGGGCGTATACAATAAGGTTTTAGAGAGAGAAATAGTTAGAGGTTTGGGAACTTAGTGAGAGAAATTGAAAGTATTATTATGAGCTCCAACTCTCTACCTTGGGAGGTAGAGAGTATTTATAGTCTTACATAAAATGCCACCTACGGGCTGTGGATCAGGCATACAGTGGGTAAAGACCCGTCCGTCCTCCATGGTGTTACATAACTAAATACTACTTAACTTTAAATAACTACGACTATGAGCTTTCTAACGATTACATATACTTGAGGTGACCGACACTTTAATAACTCGATTTACTAAATCCTAACAATCTCCCCCTAAGGGAGGTCACCTCAAATTTCATTGAATACAAACAGATATTACATTAAGATTGTTCTTGGATTCTTGTTCCTGTTCTTTGCTCAGTAGCTCGTAGTCTTTGATTCTTCATTTTTGCATGTTTGGATAATCCAAGTGGAGGTCTTTAACTGATCCACATGATAATGAGTGTTGAGCCAGTTTTGAGATCATCAGCTACCATAAACCTCTGACTCTTCCTTTGTAGTGTTGGTATTATGTGATGTTGTGATATTTTGGACCGACATGCTCACATTCTGAATCATGATTTCTTCTTATCAGAGTAGCGGAAGCTTTAGTTGATTCATGATATTTGCAGCAGCGTAGCAGAAGCATGGAGTGAAAATATCAGAGTCGTTGATGCACTTCATCATGATTTCTTTAGAAATGAATGTGTTGTGTGAGCATGCGGCTATGGATTGATCTCTCCATTCTGATCAGCTACAAACGTCGGGTGTACCTGCATACAACAATTAGCAATAAAACGCATGAAAGTGTCTTTGATCATTTTCGTTGAATTGAGGTACACGGCCCACGGTTCCTCGTTGATCAGTACAAGTACTGCCTGTGATCAGGTATAATTCCAAAGAATTTCCTTGACAGGGTTTCGCAGCTGCTATAGCCGTTCTCAAACCGGAACGTCTCAAAGAAGACAACACGGAATGAGTGAACCAGCGAATTGAGATTCACTGATTGATGAAAATGATTTGAAAACAATCGTGTATTAAATATAAAGGTTTTTGCAATACAACGAAGGTTTTATGGAAAATAAATTATCAATCATAAATATCCTTTTTGATTTTGAAAACATAATTCACAGTTGACATGCTAAAGAAAAGAATTTTTTAGCACACTGACTGGTTTTTCAAAGGAATTTGTCAATCCATTTTTCTGGACAAGGAACAATTCAATTTTGAATCGCTCCATTGATGAAGTCTAGATGACATAACAAGTCTTGGCAATACCACAAGGATAATGCGTAGGACTCTCAAAATATATTCTCACATTCCACATTGTGTGAAACTGTGAGTCTTCAAGGATGATGTGTCCTACTGAGATTTATAGATGATCTCGTGGCTCTTGACTCAATAGTGCACATTTGGTTTCCTATATCGGAGACTAGGGAGAGGGTCTCCTTCTTCAATATCAACAATCTCTAAGAGAAAGTCGATAGATTATATGGGTTCCCCGTGAGAATGAAACAAGCCCTTTTAAGAGGAACTTGAGTAGCTTGGGAAGTTTAGTGCAGTGCATCACTGGGTCCATGACGTCTTGTCTTCAATACCAGTGTTACCTTAGTAACCACCAGTAGCATATGTATTGAACCCGGTTTCTGCCCTAAGGTTGAAAAAATGGAGGGCTATTTATTTTTACCCTTTTCTCATTCAATTCTTTTTCATTCTTCAACCCCTTCAGTGCTTACCGAGACTTCATAACTAGAACCTTGTTGGGTTTATTCTAGTTCTAGCTCTATCTCAGTCCGCACTCTTTCCATATCTCACTTTTCTCCCTTTTTCATCATACCTAAGGACTCTACACTATATAGTGAATTGTCCCTGGGTAGATCCCTCCGGCTCTGGCGGGATCGTGGGAATGAATACCTAACCTAACCATCCTTATATCACCATACATAAAGTAAATTTGGTCGGTCTATTTGGTATTGTTCATCTGCTATTGGAACCAATTGAAAACCATTTGAAAATCAATCCAGATACTTGTGATATATTATCAAAGCATTTTGTACCTGAATTGTTTTTGATATTTTTAGAAAAAGAGCTCCCCCTCAACATGTGCATTGAGGTTTGAAAGAGTTTTGCACATATTAGAAGGAACCTGCACTTAGAGACAAATCAATCACGTTTCAATTCTTTGTGGTTTAAAAAAGATGCTCCCCCTTAACATGTGCATGGAAAATTTGAAATCGTTTGGCACATGTGGGGAGGAAAGCTTGCTAAACACTTATGAAACCATTTATCGAATTATCAGTTTAAATCCAATTTAAATCACAAATTCTCCCCCGATCACAATTTTCAAATCATTTGAGATTTGTGATCTCTGTAGATTTAAATTGATTTTGAAAGCTTTTCAGGGGAGATGTGACTTGATTATGAGAAACATTTAACCGATAAGGATCAAGTTTGAGACTTTAGACTCCAAAGATTAAACATGCTTGAGTGTCTTTTGAAAACATAATAATAACAAAGGTCTTGTACCAATTGTATACAATATTGTAAAACATTGTTCTTTTTGATTATTCAAGAGTAGACCTTTCTCGATTACGTGCCAATTGTTTGAAAAATACTCTTTTTAATTGAAATCATTCTCCCCCTCAATCAATGACATATGTTGTTGATTGAAGGATAGAGATTTTGACAAATGAAAAGCTCGGATGATTTTCAAAAGTAGAGTCCGAAGTATTTTCAAAGCAATTTTGTTTTCATTAGATGACATATATTTTTCAGAAGAATCATTAGAAGGAAAAATATTTGAAAGGAAACATTTGTCTTTTTAACGACAAACATTTGTTTTTAGAATCAGAGCATGAGGTTTGAATATTTAAGATAAAGCATGGCTCTGTTCTTTCTTTGAAAAATGGGTTACTGCCTGAAATGACAATAAACCATAGTTTCATTTTCTCTCAATTTTTTTTTTTTATTATTTTTTTTGAACATTCGAACAACATCTAAAGACCCGTGTAAGTCTTTGAATGACAGCACAAAGACCGTAGATATTATCGAATCGAGAAAAACATGACAAAATGACAATTTTTTTTTTTTTTTTTTTTTTTTTTTTTTTTTTTTTTTTTTAGATTTTCAAATTTTTTTGGATTTTTGAAAGTTTTATATTTTTCTATTTGCTTTTTGTAGGTTTTGTAATTTTGTATTTTGGTTTTCGAATAAATATTTACAAGAGATGGATGAAGAAAGACCTTTACTCCTCGTCTTCCTCTTGAAGACGTTTGAGTGTTTCCGGTTGTAGACTCTTTAGACCAAGTCGTGGAAGGATAAACTCAAAACGTTCTCTAAGAAGAGCTTTGGTGAAGATGTCTGCTAATTGGTATTCAGTCCTCACAAATAGAGTTCCACCACACCGTTCTCCACTTGTTCCCTGATGAAATGATGTCGAATGTCGATGTGCTTTGCTCTTGAGTGTTAAACGTTGTTGCATGAGAGAGCAATAGCACTTTTATTATCACAGTACAGAGGGATTTTGTTGAATTCAAAGCCATAGTCAGATAATTGGGATCTCATCCATAGGATTTGAGCACAACAAGATGACATGGCTATGTATTCAGCCTCTATAGATGATATAGAAGTACTCATTTGTTTCTTTGAAGACCAGCTCACAAGCTTATCGCCCAAAAACTGAGCACCTCTATACGTACTTCGACGTGTATCTTGACATCCTGCATGATCAGCATCTGCATAGGCTGTTAGTGACATACCGGTGTCCTTCGGGTACCAAAGTCCCATATTGATGGTTCCTTGGAGATACCGAAAGACCCGTTTAACCGCTTCAAGGTGCTTTTTGGTAGGCTTAGCCTGATATCTAGCACTCATGCAAACAGCGAACAAAATGTCTGGTCTACTGGCTGTGAGGTACATCAGGGATCCAATCATACTACGATATTTCGTTTGGTCTACCATGATCCCTGAGTGGTCCTCATCCAGTTTAGCACACTCTATCATGGGAGTGTCAACAGGGTCACAAGAATCAAATCCAAATTTCTTTAAAATCTCATTTGCATATTTAGATTGATTTATAAAAATGCCTCCGGGACTTTGTGAAATTTGTAATCCCAAGAAAAATGACATTTGTCCCATCATTGACATTTGAAATTTGGAACCCATTTCATTTGAAAAACGGTCACATTCATTGGGGTCAGTCGAGGCAAAGATAATATCATCAACATAGATTTGAACGTGAATTAAATGTTTTCCTGACTTTCTGGTGAACAATGTCAGATCAACTGCTCCTTTGCTGAATCCAGTAGATAGAAGAAACTTTGATAGCGTATCATACCATGCCCTTGGAGCTTGCTTCAAACCGTAAAGAGCCTTCTTCAAACGATAGACGTGAGTAGGATGCTCTGGATTCACAAAGCCTTCAGGTTGGCTGATGTATACAACTTCTTTAAGATATCGGTTAAGAAAAGCCGTCTTTACATCCATCTGATAGACTACCATGTTCTTACTTGCAGCATTAGCCAAGAAGATTCTGATTGTCTCGATACGAGCAACTGGAGCAAATGATTCTTCAAAGTCAATACCCTCCTCTTGACGGTATCCTTTTGCAACCAATCGAGCCTTGTTCTTTAATACATCACCATGCTCATCAAGTTTTACTTTGAAGATCCACTTTAGAGCAATGATCATAGCACAGTCAGGAGCAGGTACTAATTCCCATACATCTAGTCGATCAAACTCATGAATTTCTTCTTGCATGGCATTGAACCATATGTCTTCATTCATGGCAGTTTTAACATCTTTTGGTTCGACCTTGGATAGTACGGAGTTGAAGAAGCACCATAAGGCATCAATTGCAAGTTGTTTGCGAGTGGATACTGGACGAGAGGGATTTCCAATGATGTTGTCCAATGGATGATCATGTGTCCATTTTCTAAGGTGTTCGTGTGGTTGTTGTTGAGGAACCGAAGTAGCAGAGTTGATTTCTCCTGATGAAGATGGTTTAGATGATGATTCAGGAGCAAATATGTTCTCAAAGGGTGCATCTTCAGGAGTAGCAAAGGGATTATCTCCATCATAGGTGCCAGACATAATTCCATGATGTACACTCGATGATTGATGATTTGTTGATGAGACAGAATGATCAGCAGCAGGAGCTTCTTGACTTAATGACATAGAGACTGAAGGGTTAACTTCATTGACAGGGATAGGAGCAGCCTCTAATGATGGAATTGACAGATCATTAGCAATTGGCTCATAGTGTTCATCAAACATTGGATCAAACAGTTTCTTCAAATCATCTTCTGAAGGAGGTACATAAGGAGTTGCTGGTGAAGGATTTAGAACAAGAGTAGAACTGATAGGACTACTTGATGAAGGTTGAGATGCGGGTCCAGAACTGGATTGTCCTGGAGCCATTTGCCCGGACAACTCATCGAACGTGACGTGAATAGTTTCCATGATATCTCGAGTTCTTTTGTTGTAGATTCGGTAACCCTTCTTGTTTGATGCATAACCTAAAAAAACTCCAATGTCAGCCTTAGCTCTCAATTTACCTAAATCTTGGCCGTCATTTGTTGGATAGCACAACGCACCAAACACACGAAGGTAGGAAAGATCAGGGTTTCGTTTATGGACAAGTTCGTATGGAGTTTTTCCATGAGATGTGTGTATGAGGGAACGATTTTTGGTGTAGCAAGCAGTGGCAATGGCTTCAGCCCAGAGAAACATTAGAACCTTTGAATAAATTATCATTGTTCTTGCGGCTTCCACAAGAGTTTGATTTCGTCTTTCAACTACACCGTTCTGTTGAGGAGTTCGAGGAACACTTCTTTGATGACTGATTCCAACACTTTCATAAAATTGACTTAAGTCTTTGTTAACAAACTCTGTGCCATTGTCTGTTCGAACAATTCTAACAGTATTGTTGAGTCGAACCTGAAGCTGCTTGATAAGTTTGATGATGACATCTGGAGTTTTATCCTTTGTCCTCAGAAACTTTACCCAAGTAAATCGAGAGTAGTCATCCACAACGACTAAAATATATTTCTTCCCATTTATCGTTTGCACTCTCATTGGTCCGCATAAATCCATATAAAGGGTATGAAGAACTTCCATTACTGAGTTTGTGGGTTTGGGTTTGTGGGCATATTTCTTGGTTTTTCCCAATTGGCATGCTGAACAAAGATGATCTTTTTCATACTTTAATCTGGGTAAGCCTCTTACAAGATCATTTCTGGAAAGATTATTAATGGTTCCGAAGTTCAAGTGATTGAGACGACGATGCCATAACCATGATTTTGTTTTTGATGCCTTTGACAACAAGCAGATTGGTGAAGACTTCATCATGTCTTCGATAGAGATGGTGTACAGATTTGAACCACGAGTTCCTCTTAACAGTTCCACACCATCAAGTTCTCTAACGAAACAAGTATGTTTTCTAAAAGCCACTTCTAGATCGGAGTCACAGAATTGACCAACAGAGAACAAGTTATGACCAAGACCTTCAACATAATATACCCTGGAGATTACACTTTTTCCAACAACATAGTCTCCATAACCCATAATTGCTCCAAAATGGTCGTCCCCGAATCTAATTGTCCCGATGAATTTACTCACGAACTTCATGAGCCGCGAGCGATCTCCAGTCATATGCTTGGAACAGCCTGAGTCTAGGTACCACAGAACGATTTGAACGATCTGCAGTTGAACACAGACAAGAATGGATAACTGGATAATTGGGATCCCCATGCAAGAATGGGTTCCATTTGGTTAGTAACAGTGATTGGAACACCCACATTAGAAATGGAAACAATGGAATCATCAGGGATAGATGCAGTGCTAGTGTCCGTATTTGACCTATTCAAAGTATGTTCACTTCTTAAAGGAATAGTTCTACCAGTAGGCATCCATTTTCTAATGGGCATTGACTTGGAAAATTTAGGGCACAACTCCTTAAGATTAAACTTGTAGCCAGTAGGTATCCACTGATAACCTATGTTACTAAATTTCCTTCCTGTGGGTTTCCAATGTTTTCTAACCTTCTTTCTCCACTGCTTTCTAGCCTTCTTAACATGTTTTATGGCATTAACAATCTTAACAGGGCATTTAACAGCATTAATCAAATCATTCACACCACATTCATGATTAGTAACAGAAACCAAGCAATCATCATTACATGTTTTTTCAAAAGTAGCAGAATTCGAATTAATTATAGTACGCTTATAGCTAATACTAGAATCAACACGATTCGTTTTATTCAACTCAAACTTAGTGTTCCTAGGGTGGTATTCTACTCTCTTCCAATGCACATTCTTAGCTTGCGAGGTCCTATCTTGCTTTGTATTGCCTGGAGGCTTTGACCCGCTTGCTTTAATGTCACTAATCACTCCTGTAGAGGGAATTATGGGAACATTAGTTGATTGGGCTACCTTTTGCATTCCTGAACTAGAAGTGCAGGGATCTGAACTACTTGAAGGCACATTAAAATTCACTTTCTTAATGCTGGGCATAGAATGGTTTGTATACTTAGCACTAGGCATGGAACAAGGCATCACAGCTTTATCTTTCGCACATAAGGATTTAGGATATGTTGCTATTAAACATTCTAACATCTCTTGAGATCGTTTGGCCTGAATGCAAGCAAATCTAATTTCACTATCAAGTGGCTTATTTATGAAGTCCTCTTCTACAATCTCACGGAGACATTCAAGACTATCCTTAAGGCGAGCAAGATAATTATGAAATACAAGTTCGTTATTCCTAAGATGAGGAGGAATATATTTAACAGTCACCGTATATTTAGTGTCTGCAGATGACTTTGATGCAACATTCTCATTGAAGACAAGTGTCATTTTCCCTTTTTCCTGACTCCTCAGATTCTCAATTTCCTTTTGTAAAGAAGTTATTTTCTCGTTATTCTTATCATGAGTGACTTTCATTGAATCATATAACTCTTTAAAGTGTCGTTTAATCTTTTTATTTTCCTCTAGAAAACTCTCATTTTCCTTTTGTAAAACATTAACCAAGTTTTGAAGATGAAAAGTTTAAGAACACTGAGAATCTAAAAGAGGAGGCATTTGGGAGCCAGTCACATTGTTTTTTTCACCCTTTAATTGTGAAATTTGGGCTTTTAATTTTCTGACCGTGTTACAATGAGCTTGAATCTGCTAGTCACGTTTGTTTATTTCAAAAACTGCATCAAACTCTGGAACATTTGAGGATGTTTTGATGCTTGAGGTTTTGACATTTTCTTTGAGATGTTGATACTTTAGTTGCAAATCAAAATGTTCAACTTCTAGTTTAGAAAGATGTTTTACCAAATTCTCGTGATCATCCTGATCAATTTTCTCATTTAGTACTGAGTTTTTGTTTTCAAGCTCAATGACACGATCATGGGAAAGTTTCAAAGCAATAGATAATTCATGAAATTGAGATGCAGTAATAGAATACTTAGTCATAGTATAAAACACATCTTGAGCAACACAACTCAAAATCAAGTTTTCATTTAAGATATGTAGGTTCATCCTTTCAACTTCATTATATTTGAGTTCCTGTTCATAATCATTGACCTCAACTATCATTGCATCAAATTCCTTTTCCATTTCTTTAATATCCGAGTTTATTCCTTTTTGAAGACTCTCAAATTGACCTTTTAATTGTTTGAAGAAAGACATGACCTCAGTTAAATAACATTCTTTAGTTTGCTCAAAACCCCTTTCCCCTTCAGTTATCCCTGTGGGTGTGATCCTTTTCTTACACGTTTTCTCAAAATCAACAAATAGTTGATAAACAACATACAGGCTGATTAAGGTCTTGCTATTAGTGGAAATAGTTCTAGGAACTAAATGCATCGGTGTATTTGGAGGATACACAGTAGCTGCAGGCATTTTCCTAAGGGGAGTGTTTGTTTCAACAAGTTCTTTAGCTTTTTGCTTATCCATATCTTTCTTCCAAAAAATTTGTTCTGGGGTTAATTGAGTTTGAGGCTTAAACATGTTCAGGGAGATCCAATTTTCTTTTGTGTAATCATGAGGTTTGATCGTTATATTTTTCTTTTTACACTCAGGATCGTTAAGCTTCTTTTCCATTTTCTCCCTAGAGGTATCATCTATTTTTCTATCTTCCTCAGTGCACTCAACGCAACTAGGTTTCTGCCTAGGCTTAAGGATTTCATTACCATCATATATTATCTTCTGAGCAGCTCTAACCTTTTTACCTACCTCAGGATTTGGTTCCTTAACAAGGGGAATACTATGCTTATCGCTTAAGACTCTGTGCTTAGTAATCATGTGAGCAGTCTGAATGGTATTCCCTTGTACGTACAACTTATTTTCAAGCTTGTTTTTCAAAGTTTTTAAATTGGAAAAATCATGCAAAAGTTTTGATTCCTTAGCATTGAATTCTTGTTTAAGCACTTTAACATTATCTTGAAGTTCTTGATTTTGCTTAACAGTTTTAGAAAGCTTTTCTTGTAAGGAATTTAACTCTTGTTTTAACACTTCTTCTCTAAAATTACTTTTTCTAATGATTGTACGCATTTGGTCATCCATTTCCTGCTCACGGCTAGTTAACTCAAACTTAGCACGTTGTTCATAAATAGCAACTTGTTCTTTATAGGCATTCAGTTCAGAGATAACAGAATCATCAGGGGCACATGTAGTGTATTCATAAAAAACATGGTCATTATTGACTGCAGAAGATGCATCAATTGGTACAATCTCACTTTCACTTTGCTTCACATATTGATCATATGGGACAATATTGCTATTACCCACATTATCAATATCTGATTCATAAGTTTCAAGAGATTGAACTTCATTATGCATCTTTTGCTCATCAACTTCATCGTATAGTTTTAATACCTCTGAAATGATTGATTCTTTGGATGGACCAGCCTGTTGTGGTGATGAGACCTTTGGAGAGACCATTGGTGAAATGCTAGCCATGAAGATTGTCTGGGCAGTAGGTTCATCATTGACGTCAGAGTCAAATGCATCACAGTCAGCTACTTGAAAGGCATTTTGATGATTGTGACCTATTTCCTGAATTGGCTGCTCATCCACATCAGCATCATATGTCTTAGCATTCCCTTCTGCCAGAAACAACAACTCCTCTTCATCCAAAGCTGCTCCATTATCCTAAGCTTGCACAAGTAACATCTTGTCTCTGAAGTATTCTGCATTCTGTGGACGTTTTGGAGATCTGCAGTTCCTTGCAATGTGTCCCTCACCACTACAGTTGTAGCATTTGATTGGCTTTGCTTGTCTTTGATTTGCAATCCTTCCACGATTCTGATTTGCCACATACCCTCCACCAATTCCACTTCTTCATTGTTCATACTGCCTTCCTTGAACTGGTTGCACCATAACCTTCCCATCTCTGACGGTAGCTTGATTCTGGGGATTGGATGCAGTTCTGAGGTTATTGTTGGTGTGTGGGAGGGAATTCAGATTTTGACTGACCATGAGAGATAGTTGAGTGATGAAGTTTTCCATGAACGTGTTTGAATCAGGAGGCTTGTATGATGGATCTGGAATGAGTTTGTAGTTACCATTTCCCGTTGGTATGACTTGAGAAGCTTTGGTGGTAATTCCAACATTTGTGTAGAAGGCTGTTGAATCATTCGACGAACTTGATTCTCCCTGTTTAGATTTGAACTGTTCAAGAATCCTTCGTTCAAACATAGCATGTCTCTCATTCTGAAGAAGGAAGGCATACAGTTGCTCATAGTTGGTGTTCTTCAATCCTTTGGTTAGCTTCACAGAGGTGACAAATTTGTGCCATTCAGGATTCATGTTGTTCACAAACTTTGAGTTCAGCTGAATATTTGGCATGGTCATTTTGATATTCCTCATATCATTCACAAGCTTGTGGAATCTCACATAATATTCATAGACACTTTTTTCCGGTTTCATCTTAAAGTGCTCAAATTCATCATATAGTTGTGACTCTCTGTCTTCCTTTGTTAATTCAGAACCCGAGAGAAGCATCTTGACATTATCCCAAACCGCCTTGGCTTCAGTGTTGTGATTGATAAGCTTGTAGATATCTTTTGGAAGACCTTGAAGTATAATGTTTGAAGCCCTGATATCAGCATCGAATCTCTTTTTCTCCTTATCACTGAGCTCATCATACGTCTTTGGTCTGTCCAATCCAAAGATCATTGTTCCATCTGCAGTAGTATCGAGTATGTCTCTAGTTGTCTCAACTTGATAAGGTCCTTCATCAATTGACTTGAGAATGTTTACTCCATTTTCCTTTCCCAGACAATACAACCTGATTCGTTGAGCCCATGAGTCATAGTCAGTTCTGTCAAGCATGGGTGGACGGGTGTCTGAACCAGCTGCTTGAACGTCCTCAGCTACAGTAGAGATTATTGTAGGCACGTTGGTAGACATGTTTACAGATTTCACAGGATTTTATAACTCTATGATTAAACCGGGAAATAGATTCTTTCACGGGATTTTACTAAATCAAGAGAAAACCGTATTAAAAACAAATATCAACCAAGTCGCTATAACCTTTGAACCAAGTCGCTAAGTAGCAACTCGCTAAACCTCAAGTCGCTGTGAATCAAGTCGCTAAGCACAAGTCGCTAGGTAGCAAGTCGCTAAACCTCAAGTTGCTGTGAATCAAGTCGCTAACCACAAGTCGCTAAGACCCAAGTCGCTGAACACAAGTCACTAAAGCACCAAATCGCTAAGCAGAAAAGTCGCTAAAGAACAACTCGCTAAGTATCCAAGTCGCTGAACACAAGTCGCTATTACACCAAATCGCTAAGTAGACAAGTCGCTAATAGAACAACTCGCCAAGAACTATAAAGCCAAGTCGCTAGAAATAATAGAAACAAGTCGCTAACCCAACCATGTCGCTAGCCGAAGTGGAACCTCCACTAACTTATACTGTTTGTCGGCTTGTCTCAATAGACAAGTCGCTACGACTTAAACTATAACTCACTGGAAATTACTAAAGCAAGTCGCTACGAAGAAAAACACTCCGAGACACAAGTCGCTAAGTTGAAACACTTCAAAACCACACTTTTCAATCCAAAACAAGCTCAACCATAGTGATTCAAGCTTTCCAAATCAAAACCCAAGCACTCACAATGAATCTAAACACAAAAGTACACTCAAAATTCAAACTTTAACACAAGAAATGATCCAAATGATGCAAAAACCACTAAACTTTTTCAAACCCAAAAACCATATAAAACCACTAGAAATCCAAGGATATGTAAGAGGGATAATCAAACCATAGCTCTTGATACCATTTGTAACATATTGGATTTCACAAACACATAAAATCATGATCAAATGGGGCGTATACAATAAGGTTTTAGAGAGAGAAATAGTTAGAGGTTTGGGAACTTAGTGAGAGAAAATGAAAGTATTATAATGAGCTCCAACTCTCTACCTTGGGAGGTATAGAGTATTATAGTCTTGCATAAAACGCCACCTACGGGCTGTGGATCAGGCATACAGTGGGTAAAGACCCGTCCGTCCTCCACGGTGTTACATAACTAAATACTACTTAACTTTAAATAACTACGACTACGAGCTTTCTAACGGTTACATATACTTGAGGTGACCGACACTTTAATAACTCGATTTACTAAATCCTAACAGAGACGTTCGAGGAGGTGATAAAACATGAACCGTTGCTCTTCACGTAGTTCATGTATCAATTTTTCAACATATTAACAATGATAGCAATCCTTGTCATGGATTTGAAAGGATGGTTGTAAGGGTTGAGCGGCTTGAAGCGGAGGTTCAAGTGAGGTGGGTTGAAGATCCTCAAATGAAGGAGGAATTGGTGGAGGCACATTAAGTGTTGGCTCAACAAGAGTTGATTGTGGAGGTAGGGAAGTGTCAACTTCCATGTGGTCGGGTGGTTGACTTTGATGTCTCCTCATAATCCAAAATGGGCTATTAGAGGGAAATGGAGAAATTGCCATTGGTGCAAGTGTTGATTCAACACTTTGGTTTTGTTGTACAATCTTCTCTAGTGAAGAGTGTGTTGGTAATGGTGGAGGATGAGATGGCCTAGGGGATAAGTCCTCTAAGTTGTGGGAATGTGGAGATGATTGTGAGGGGTTAAAGGATGTTGGTTTGGTTGAAAAGGATGTATTTGGTTTGATAGGGTTTGGTGATGATATCCTTGTGGGAACAATCCTCTTGGGAATGAGTTTGATTGGTTGATTTGGTGGAGGGGAAATCCTAGCATTTGTGGACTTAACCGGAGATGATTCGGTTGAGGAAACTTCATGTATAACCCGAGCACGTTTCTTGGGTGGTTGTTGGGTGGATGAGTTAGCACTAGGAGCTTTCCTCATGATGAAATGACCAAAGAAGATGTTTCTAATTGCTGAGAATTATGTTGTGTTTGATGACTAAGGGGTTCTATCAAGATGACTTATAAAGGGAAGAGTTTGGCAAGTGCATTTAAGACTTAAGCCACTAAGATTCTTAGGAATGTGATGATTAACATGCACAATAGTTAAATTCAGAGTTTTACTGATCTAGGGACTCAATTAAGATGAGGTGGAGTGTTCAATTTAGCAAGATGGGCTTGAAATGATTGTTTTAGCTAGAGTTGACATAATCTGTCACCCGGATCCCACGGTTCCCTCCTTTGAGGGATCCGTCTAGGCTAATCCTAGGGATCCGGCTCTCAGCAGCTATGAAAGAGTAAAAATGATGTTTCTAAGGTCTAAAGCCTATACTATTTTGAGTGTTTCACTCCTCCAAAGTATCTTAAATGAAGGTGTACTTGAATGATCAAGGGCAATGGGTGATATAGCTAATGATTGCCTTTAATGGAAGAAAAATGAGACTAAATGACCACCAATGGAAGGATGACACTAAGAGTTTTGATGATGTCAAGTTATAATAAATGATCCTAGAGATCAGATGTAAGCTTGAGATGGATTTAGAAAAATCCTCAAAAATCAAAAGAATTGAAAAACTAATTTTTGACCCATTTTGAGATAAGGATGGCTAGAAACAATTTTCTAAAATTATTCAATATGTTTACCTAAGTGTTTTGAGATGTGAAAAGAAATGTGTGAGTATTGAAGTGGAAATATGGTGAGTTTTGATGAGTTGATAAAAAAGCACTTTGAGTATGATCTTATGTAAGCTATGAGTGGGTTTAAGGCTTTCTCATGCTTGAAGAAGACTTAGTTGGGTTCTAAAATCTTATGTTTAGCTAGTGTGAAGTGATCTAGTAAACTAATTTGATGTATGGGATACTGTATTGCTGATCTGATGTCACGGATCCCACGGTTCCCTCAAGGGAGGGATCCGTCTAGGCTAATCTTAGGGATCCGGCATCTGCAGATCAGAACCATCACAGAATCAAGTGAAAATTTTGCACCTAGCAATATACACTAATAACCATTAAACTAAACAACGATATAAACATGTTATCACATAAAACATCTCATAGATAATGGTAGAAATAACAATATCCAAGTTAACACAAACAAGAGTGCTAAAACATAGTCATTCACATATTAATCAAATGTCTCAAATTAAACATAGTCCTATAGTCTCTTTCGTCAATCCTTTCTTTTCCTCTTTCCCGACTTTGTGAAGTGATAAGCTAGGTTTTAAATCATACCCCTCAATTGTTTGAATTCCGCGGTCTCGTTTGGAATAATTGGAAGTTGTCGATAGTAATCAAATGGTTCCAATTCGATGTTAGCTATGGGGTCGACATCTTCTTCTTCTTCTTCATCTTCTTCTACTTCACCATCCGAGGAATCCGAGAGAGCTTTAGGTTTTCTTCCATTGACCGTGAACCGTTTAGGAGGTTGTTTGGTAAGAGGTACCATGACGTGATCGGAAAGGAAATGATCATCGTTGATAGGAGATGGTTGCAATGCACTAACATACTTACAAAGTCGTGTTAGGAGCATACCATATAGAAGTACCAATGTTGGAAACTTTGAATACCCCAGCCATTCTCTTCACCATGTAATAGGCGAGATTAAATGGCTTTTGGTGGATAAGACAATAAATCATTTGCACGAGACATGCATTTGGATGATCCTAGTTACCAACTAGGCTAATGACGTTTTCCCTAAGGATTTCTTCCCATTTTCTAAAAATGGGGTGCATTTCAAAAAGTTCCATTTGAAAGGGGTCACGGTGAATGAGCTTTTTGTTTCGTTTGAGACGGGATTGGTCGGCTCTAATTTTGAAGATGGTGTCACGAACGGTTTCGGGTTCATCAAGAGGAGTATTGTAGATAGGTTTAGGATCAAGTGCAAGGTTTTGAGCGGCAATTGCCCAATCTTGGGAGTACATACAAATTCCTTCACAAGGAATGCGAAGAATTTGAGCAAATGTGTTGAGAGGTAGAGCGAAGTTTTGTTTATTGATGATGAAGGCGATTGAAATGCTATCATCGGTGTTTCGAATGATCCTAATGCTTTTGTAGAATTCAAAGATAAAAACCGGAAAAATTTGTTCATCAATGTCAAGAAGACAATCAAAATTGATTGCCGAGAAGACTTGACGAATGTCGGTATCTTCAAGGAAACATTCCTTGACTACACGACCTTCGTGGATAAGTCATTTTTCAAGTCTTTTGAAGACTTTGCAGTCGGTTTTTGACAACCCCTCTTTTCGATAGTAATGGGTGAGATAATGGACGGTATCATGGTGGTCTTGTTGTGTGGCTTTAGGCATGGTTGGTCCTAGAAACACAAATATTCCAATTAGGCGAAATTTGTTTAGATGGGTTTATGGTTTTGATTTGTATTAACAATGTTGTGAACACAATGTAATCTTAGTTGAGTGAAAGCCCTTTTTAATGATTAATTTTGAAAACCCTAATTAGATTAATTGATTAGAAATTGAGAAACCATAAACCCTAGGATGAGGATGATGAAAATTAGAACATGTTAGTGTAATTACTTACAATGGTGTTCTAGAGAAGAGTACTTGATGATATGGAGTCCTATGAGGATGAAATCAGTTCTTGAGTCATTTTTGTGTTTTGTGGGGAGAGGGAAAATGATCAGTAATGGTTTTCAAAAGCGTATAGCTGTTTTCTGTCCCACGGTTCCCCCGGATCCCTTGTATTTGGGATCCGGCTAGTACAACTAGAGGGATCCGGCTACTGTGGACAGAAAAAGGGTTGTTTGGCATTATTTTTGTAGTAGGCTATAAACTAGCTTATGGAACAAAAATAGTTTTGAGGTTTCAAATGAAAAGATGTTTTGGTCGACGGGATTTGATATGTTAATTATCAAGGATCCATTTGTGACGACGCCGTTAGTTTGACGAAATCAAGAGGAATACTATTCCCGATGATGAGTAAGTCGGGAAAGTGACGAAAGAGAGACTCTTAAGAGACTAGCAAAACAAAAAAAATTATGATATCAACATAATCATGTAAGCTAGCTAATGAAAATTAAACACACCTCTATGCTCTTGGTTAGGTTTATGAAGACATAATACCAAAAATACTTCATGAGCTCTTAAAGTAATCCTTTGTACTTAGAGTAAGTAGGTTGTGATTACTTTTAGATCCTTTCTTGAAGGTTGACTTAATTATTCTTTGAATAGAAATGAAGGTTTTAGAGAGATCCTAGCATGAAGATTTCTTGAAACAAATATGTTAGAATAATCTATCAATTTCCAACATGAAAGAAAAAGTTTTAAAATATATCCTTCTTTGTAGTTTTCAAACATACACGGATCGTATCAAGTTTTTAAAGTACAACATACTCTAAGAAACTTGGCAATGAAGCTCTGATGCCAATTGTGGAAAACTAGAAGGGGGGGGGGGGTTGAATAGTTTTACCAATTTAAAACTTCCTTTTAAAATATTTAGATCAACTTATGTTAATCTATTTAGATGTGTATGTTGGACGTTGATAGATAGATATATAAAAGTATAATGAAAAATAAAGAGTAAGAAGCACATAACCACGACACGAGTATTTATAGTGGTTTGGCTACAAGGACACCTTCCTTTCCCTACTTCACTCCCCGAGTCACCTACTCGAGAGTTCATAATCACTACACGACACCAGCTCCTTATGGCGGAGAAGCCTTCACAACATCGCCTACTCTTTTTCCGGTACTAGGCTAACCACCATGTTCTTTACACCAAGGTGAACCACACCTACCACAACGTCGCCTACCCTTTATCCGGTACTAGGCTAAGTACCGAGTTCCATTACAATGGATGAACTACTACCCAACACTACACAACACCTAATCCCGAAGGAGACCCACTCCTTATTACAACACCATCAAGGATATCAACATCCTTTGAAACAAGCTATCACTATATGTATAACGATGCACCTCATCGATTATACGACCTTGGCATTCTTTAGTAATACCACTTGATTTGATTTCTAGGTATTCTTCACCAATACCCTTGACACAATGCTTGGCACCTTTAACTAATGCCTTCGACTTGACACCTTTAGCATTCTTCACAAATGCTCTTGACACAGAAGTTAAGCATCTTTCACTAAAGCTTTCGTCTTGATTCTTTCGGCATCCTTCACTAATGCCTTCGACACAACACTTCTATGGAGGAAGAAAGAACTATCAACAAGAGAACCTCAGTAGTCTTGATGATGATGAAGCATGGCAACTCATGGACTTGAGCTTGCTCGACTTCAAGAAGTGGTGATCTCGCCTTTAAGAGGAACATAGAGAATCACACAAAAACAAAAGACAAACTACATAGAAAGATCTTTTAGGATCAGTGGTTAGAGAGTTACAATACTTGGGTAAAGTATGTGTAAGAGTGGCAAGTCAAAAGGAAGAAATGACTCACTATTTATAGAGGAGAAATGCCTACTGTTCCACGGATCCCTCCCTTCAGGGATCCGTCTAGTGTAAAACTAGGGATCCCTGGGACGCTCCTCTTTGCCCATGGGTATTTTGGTTGTGGGTCATGGGTCATGGGTTACGGGTTGATCCATGGGTATTTCTTTAGATACAATGTATCTAATGAGTGCAATGTACCTAGTCAAATGGGTATGGGTCAATACCATGGGTTGTAGTTTTTACCCATTTATAATACATACTAGTTATGTATATATTTGCCCAATATGTAAACACTAGTTGTTGTACATATGTATTACTAAATCCTAAAATCACTTATACTTGTTTTAGTGTTTTATGTGAAAACGTAAGTGTGTTAGAAAACTATTGGCTCAAACCCTTTACGAATTTTATTTGTTTCGTTAAAATGATTTTACGTTTGTTATCGACAAAACATTAGAAGATCGTAAAATATAAATATACGTTTTTACGGCTTATTTGTATTAACAAATTTCATAACTAGGCTAACACAAAAGGTGTTTAGCTTATCATATTAAATAGGGATAATTGTTTGTAAATGTAATAAAGTTACCACTTTTTGCTAAGTTGTGTATGTATCTATTAATCCGTCTAAATAATACAAATATTTTACTAATCATACTATTATGTGTAAAGATTAAGGTTGCCTGTTTTTTTTGCCAACTTGGCATGGATTATCCTAATCTAATTGTTTATAAATGTATCGAAGTTTCCACTTTTTAATAATTTGTGTGTTGTGTCTATTTTGGTTAGAATTAATTACATAAATCTTCCTTGTTGTTAGGCCCAAATGCAAGTTTCGTACGTCATTCCAAAACGCAAGAAACCAATCCTTACCTTTTCTTCTTCAACCAACATTTTTTCCGGCAAGCCACGACCATCTCTTCTTTTTCTCTTTTTCTTTTCTATCAAAATAAAAATAAATAATTAAAAATACAAATATCAACCAAGACACAAAAACCAATACACAACCATCAAATAAACCTTCTCCTCTCCATCTCCATTTTTTCCGGCTACAACCATTGATTTCCGACCATCACCATTTTTAATCCGAAGTGATCTGATCACCTCTTTTAATCGCCAAGCAAAACTAACAATCCAAAACCCTCTTTGTTCTTTAATAATCCAACGTCACTTTCAACATAATCTTTTCCCATTTCTTATTGCATTATTTTAGTTTTAATACATTTTTTCATAATAAAAAAAAAACATTGATTAAAAAGAACACACATTCAACAATAGTAACCTTTGTTAACAATCATTCTTATTTTCTCCAAAAGTAAAACTCACATTAATCAACAATTTCAACATCTCAAATTCCACCATTTTTGAAACCAACACCATCTTAAAATTTACAACATATCACCTTCTTAAAACCAACCCCATGAATAGCAGTAGCTGGCCATTGATTCCGGCGAGCAACATCAGTGGTGGATCTTGTGGTTGCAGGTTAGATGGTAATGGTGGATCTGATGTTGACGGGTGGTGGTGGATCCGAATCTAGTCTTGGTAAGAATTATAGAGAGAATGTTGGTGATAGTGATTGTGTATGGTGTTGGAGAGAAAATAGAGTAGCAGATTTGAGGAAAAATATTGTGTTGGGTTAACAAGTGAGTGTTTGTTTGTTTGGTATGGGTGAGTTCTAAAAGTGACGGACGAAACTTGCAATTGGGCCTACCCAGAAGGACGATTTATGTAATTAATTCTAACCAAAATAGACACAATCACAACTTAGTAAAAAGTGGAAACTTCGATACATTTATAAACAATTAGATTGGGATAATCCATGCCACGTCAGCAAAAAAAATAGACAACCTTAATCTTTACAGATAATAGTATGATTAGTAAAATGTTTGTATTATTTAGACAGATTAATAGATACATACACAATTTAGCAAAAAGTGGTGACTTCATTACATCTACAAACAATTATCCATATTAAATAATGCAGCAAATTCAATGTTTAGAATCATAAAGAAAGACACTGAGTTAAATACAAAAGTTTGATACGCAATACTAAAACTTATGTAGCAAATGGCGTGAATTCTCCCTTGGAAATGCTCCGTATGCTGTTGAATATCGTCCCTATTGAAGCCCTTTTTCGTCCTTTGGTGCTGTGAGTTGGGAAGATGATATGAAAACGCAGAATTAGGGCTTGTATTTATAGCCTTGTCAAAGTTACAACGTAACCTTGTGAATTGGTTATGCCGTAACCATCGTATCTGAGACGATCTTATCCATAGTTAAATATTTATGGCATAACCTAAGAATGGGTTACGATCGTAAAACTCTCGTAGTGAAATTCATCCCTTTTACGCCGTAACCTTGCAAATGGGTTACGGCGTATCTTGACCATCAAAATTCTTCTAAGTATGGAAATATATACGAGATAACTATGTTGTGAAGTTATGCCGTAACCTTGAATTGCGTTGAATTTTGTATTCTAGTGTAAATCCTAGTTACGGCGTAAGTAGAGTATGGAATTACGCCGTAACTTATGTCTCGCTAGCATACTCTTGTATAATTACTTTAATAACCTTCCAAATCCGCGTCTCTTCATTCCTATACTCATTAATGACCTGAAAATGATAAATTAATAAATAAAAGTATATTTTAAAGTAAAACAATACTAATGATGAGCATTTTAGGCGGAAATTGACACTAAACTATCAGGACTATTTGATGTTATCAAATATCCCCCCACTTGAACTCTACTTGCCATCAAGTAGACTTTATCATAATTATTCTTAAAAAGATATCTCCCAAGTGACTTAGAAAATATGAGTCTAAAAACTTCCTATGCTAGAATTTATCGAAGTCGAACACCTCACGAAATGGAAACAAAACACTCATACTCTCTCTACTCTAAGTGTTAATTTCGGGGTGGTCACTCATTGCACAGTCATAACATGTATTCTATCATAGGCTTGGTGGTTACACAAATTTCTACCACTAGAGCTAAGGTCAAGACAATCCTTAAAGGAAATGTTGGGTGAACAAATTTAATAGGCTAGGTTGAATTGTCATTACTACATGCCACGACGAAGGGGACAAAACTAATGATATATGACCAAATCCATGGCCAAGACACCAATGATTGCTCGCTTCTTCACCTAGACACGATTCATGACTAAAGGGTAGGATAAGATATGGGATGCATAAATGGTGAAAAAAACAAACATAACAAGCAAATAGTCTTAGCCTACAACCAAGTCGTTACTGCCCGCCGTCCATCCAAAATCCAAGCTTCATACGTGAAAACTGGATCATAATGTAACAAGTTAGTGTGCCATAAGTAGATTTCATATAATGGTGCGCACAGTAACTCGGTCTTCAATCAACTCATGTCTTCAAATGAATGCGATCGAGGTAAACTCTTCGATATTAGTCAAATAAGCTTCATTATTACTAAGGAATAGTGCTTATATTGTTTGCACTATCCTTTACAATAAACAAACAAATACATTTTTTTTAACTAAGAACAAATAAATAAGTCATCCCCCCACTTGAGATGAATCATATATGAGGAATATAGAGGGTCTTCAATGAGCTTCAAAAATATGTCTTCTATGTAGGTGTGACTCTCGAATCTTTCTGCTCGAACCTCAAACTTAGAAAACAACACTTCCCAATCTTTGATCAAGACTACACGGTAGGCTAAGGCGAATAGTTGTAACGAAACAGTAAAATATGGGGTTAAGAAATGACAAGAATGACTTGAAAGGGTATATCTAAGGGTATCTTGCACTAAAGTGAGTGCAACAAAATGGTTTAACACGGGGGTTAAAAAGTCGAGGTGACTAATCGATAAACACACATAATAAAACACATATTGGCTATTTGGTGTAAATCCTAAAACATTGCCCTATTGAACTATCCCTCCTAAATGTATCAAGCTAACTCGACTAGTGCTGAGCAAAACCGACCGAAACCGACTAAGCCCGACTAACCGACCGAACCGATTGCACCCCGAAACCGAAACCGACATAAAGAGTTCGGGAGTTGGTTTGTAAATATGATATGTATCGGTATCGGGTTGGGTCGGGATAAAAACCGACTCCAACCCGAGTAAACCCGTCAGCCAGACTAAATAATACGGTTAAGTAAATACTGTAAAAGAAAGCGCCCCTTTTCCCACTTTATCACAAACAACAAACAGAATTCAAGAACTCAATAACTCAATCTCACAAAGGTCGTATGAATCAAGAACTCCAGAACTCAAGAAACACGAATGACCAATGTCATCTCACAAACACTAGGGGTGAATCAATCTCATCTTCTATACCAACATACGAATCATTCTCATCTCAATAAAACAATATAATGGAAGTAAGTATTTTTACATGTTTTATAGAGTATAGATTGTATTTTGAAGTAATTGATTATAGTTTGATTGGTTATAGAGTCTAGACTTATAGTTTAGATTAAAAAAACAAGCGTATAACTAATTATAGTGTTAACGATTATAAGAAAATGTTTGATGTATTCATTATTCTTTTGGTATTCATCATGAAAAAAAAGAATGATGAATTCATGATGGAATTTTGGACTGATTTGGCAGTAGAAAAAAAAAGAGAAGTGGGACACGACATCATGAATTAATGATTTGGAGTTTTGGACTGATTATGATTTATGAATATGTTAATGATTATAAAATATGTTACTGAATTATGAATATGTTACTGATATTATTTGGACTAATTATGAATTTGTTTGTTAACGTGTTTGTTTAGGATCAACCGATAGACGTTGAGACTCTTGAATCTGATGATAATAAACGCAAAAGGAAAGCCACATCCAAACCAAGAAAAACGAATTCTGAGTGTTGGAAATACTTTGAGCCAAAGTTTGAATCAGATGAAAATGGGGTAGTCATTAAGATGGCATACTGCAAATGGTGTGATGCGGTTTTCAAAGCCGATTCAAAATTACATGGTACGCGACACTTGAATACTCATTATGCAAACTGTGATAATAACCCCAATGTTGAGAAAATTAAGAAACCAAAAAAACTAGCTTTTAAGAAAAAGATTAGGGAGAATAATGAGGGTGGCAGTAGCATTGGGACTTTAGAAACCTAGAAGTATGATGAAAAGGTGATTAAAAAGTCGTTGATTGAGTTAATTGTTCTTGCTGAGCTTCCGTTTAAGTTTGTAGAACACCCGACATTCATTAAATTTTCCATGAACATGCAACCTAGATTTAATTTGCCCTATCGTTTTACTATTGCTAGGGATGTTTCTAAGTTTTTTCTTGATGAGAGGAAAAGCCTATTAAATTTCTTAAGAAACAAGGCCACCACAGTTCATTTAACCATCGATACGTGGACTTCAAGTTGAAAAAATGAACTTTATGGTATTAACCGCCCACTTTATAGATGATGATTGGGTAATGCACAAAAGAATTATTAATTTTAGATCAATTCATAGCCATAGAGGGGTGGATATTGGTAGGGCACTTTTGGAATATATAAACGGATGGGGTATAAAGAATGTTATGACCATTACGGTTGATAACATTGCTTCAAATGACAAAGCTCTTGAATACTTGGTAGGAAATTTACCAAGTAAGTATGATGGTGGTAAACATTTTCACATAAGATGTATGGCTCATACTTTAAACCTAGTTGTCAAAGATGGTTTAAAAACATTCAACAAGGAAGTGAATACCATAGGCTTGGCCGTGAAATACATAAAACATTCGAGCCAAAGAGTGACTAACTTTAAAGAAAGTGTTGAAAAGGCTTGTACTTCAAATAAGTTTTGGTTTCCGAATACCCTACAAGATGGAATTCCACACATGATATGCTGAAAACCGCTATTGAGTTAAAAGAAGCTTTTTTTTATTTTGATTTTAATAACTCTTGTTTTGCTCGAGACCTTGAGGAAATACCTAAGCAGGGTGATTTTGAGGTTTGTAAGAAGGTAGTTGCATTTTTGGAAAAATTTAAAGAAACAACCGAACTTGTGTCAAACGTATCATCTCCCGTAGCTCATTTGTGGCTTGGAGAGGTACTAGATATTGATAAGCATCTTCGTGAGTGGCAAGAAAATCCTTCTTTTAAGGTAATGGTTGAAGAAATGAGAAAAAAGTATTACAAATATTGGGGTGATTACAAAAAAATAACCATTATATGTACTTTGCCGTTATCTTAGATCCCACAATGAAGTCAGAAATAATAGGCTATGGGTTTAGACATTTGATTAAAAATGGTTGCATACCCATGGAGGTCAATGAAGATAGTGATGAGACGCCAATTGCATTTTTAACTGAAGATGAATTATGTGACAAATTGGTTAAGAAGGTTGAGAAAGATATGGGGGTCTTGTTTGCCATGTACAAAGAAAAATATGGCACAAACATATCAAGTGAAATACCAAAAGCAACGTCAAGTCAAAGTAGTAACACAAGTCGTCGTCATGGTAATTCTTTCTTAAATGCTTTTAAAGATAAAGTTGGAAATAAGTTGAGCGGGGGTGAAGACGAGTAGACCAAATATCTAAAAGAACCGCGTCTTGAGCTAGAGGATGATGAAGAATTCGACATACTTAATTGGTGGAAGGTAAATAGTCTAAGATTCCCAATTGTATCAAGGATGGCGAAAGGTAATAACTTATGTTTTTTTTTATTACATTTTAGATATCTTTCATTCTTTGTGCTTTGTTTTTTATAAACTTATGTTTTTTATTAACTTTGTTTTAGATATCTTGTGCATCCAAGTATCCACCGTTGCTTCCGAATTCGCCTTTAGCGCAAGTGGTCGCGTTTTAGACCCGTATAGGAATTCTTTAGCGCCTAGCATTGTAGAGGCTTTGGTGTGCACACAAGATTGGATCCGTACATCAAGTAGAAACCTGACTTTGGATACGTTAGAGGATTTAATGAAAGACGATGAGGTTGCTAAAGGTAAACTATTTATATATAAGTTTATTGGTTATTTAAGTAAATGTCATGTGAAATGCTATGTTAGACAAATGTTGTCATGTTTTATCTAGAAATTCAAGAGGCGTTAGACAAACAAAAAGGAGAACATGGAAAAGAGAAGAATGTTGCGCCGTGATTCAAGAATGGTGCCATCGAATTTGTAATGTTGAACATTAATTTGAAATTGTAATGTACTTTGTATTGTAATGAAATGTTTGCTCAGTAACTCAGTTTGTACTTTGAATTTGTAATGTATTTCTCAGTTAAATTTGCTCAGTTTGATGACTTTGATTCAAGTTTGCTCAGTTAAATTTGTAATGTTTTCTCAGTTTGTATGTTTTCAAATATCACTTTGTATTACAATGTTTGCTGGGCCCAGTCGTGTTTTCTGCTTGTGTTCCTAGATATCATGGTGATCCATGTTTTCTGCAATGTTGGATCAAGGTTTGCTGGGGCCAGGTTTGTGGGCTTTTCGGGCCAATAATGCAAATACCGAAACCCTGCCCGTTTATACCCGAACTATACCGAAACCGACTGACTAAGATTCGGGTCGGGAGTCAGTATGTTTTATTCACTTGTTTTGGTTTCGGGATCGGTCGAATCGGGTCGGTTCGGGTCCGGTTGGGATCCGGCCCGATGCTCTGCCCTAAACTCAACACACTACTCGTCTATGGTCTCAAAATGATGTAAAAGCCAAGGTCTAAAGTTTACAACACTACCGACACACTCAATATTTGGTGGATTTGAGTAATATGAGGAAAATGAAAGGCTAAACCTCACCAATGAAATCAAGGGGTATAGTGTGCTCGGCTAAGATCTATTCTAGTTCGGTTAAGAAAAACATGCCAAATTTTTTCAAAATGGCATAATTTTTCAAAATAAACTAGAAAAATGGGCAAATAAAGTTCAAGTTATAATTCTACTCCCGTCCCCCCACTTGAAATGTACCAAGTCCCTTTTGTACGCAAAAAATTAATAATAAAGGAGAGAAAAGTAGAATTAGAACGAGAACTCCCTTGAAATTTGCTCCAAAAATGGTAAAAGGATCACGTTTGAAAAGTAGTGCCTTTACTTGGCCTCCATGAGCAAACTCCAAATCCTTGAAATCACAACACTACCAACAAGCATAAATCTAAAAATGAAAAGGGAAAACAAATAAAAATTAACTAACTTTCGTAGGTATCATGTTTGCATTTACCGAATGCAACAAGCCTTTTAAACCACTCGGTGTCCCGAGTGGACGAATGAAGTCTCGTGAGGGTTTACATGGAACACACCCATAAAGTTCATTTAAAAACTAATATAAGGATATGGAATGCATGTCCTTTTTCGGATATTCTCCCCCATTACATCTCTCCATAAAAGGGTTGCAAGAAGGCCATGCTTGAACCGATCCCTTGTCCCTTAATATAATCAGTTCGCAAAAATGAACCATCCATCGTACTTCCTCTTTGAGCCAACCGTCTATGAAATTTGTACTCAACCAGTTTTCTTTAATCTTTTTTATTTTCCACAAAACACTACCAAACTTTTGTGGCTTCCTATAATTGGCTTATTTGCACCATTCTACCGCCATTGCATTGACAAATAAACGAATTGCATGATGGCATGGTGTGTTTTACCCCTTCATCCATAATTTCCATGCGCGAACAAAAGTGTAGTTTTTCTGTTGCAGTTACAGGAGCCTTTTTTATTTTCTCTCCTCCTTCTTCATCATCGAAATCAAACCAAAAAGATCCATCACTATCTTCGGGATTGCATTCATGTTCACAACCTATACACAGAGGAATTTTATAGGAGACAAGATCATTGGACATTTTAAGAGTATCCAATGATTTCTTCTCATCCGTAGAGTTGGTCACACAAACATTTGCTACCTCGTTAGTGCTTTGACACATAATTCCGTTCATATTAAAGGCTACCCTATCGTTATCTATTCCTAACGAGATTTCTCTTTCGAAAACTTTAGTTCGGGCATATGAGGTAACAAGAAAAGGTTTTCCTAATATGATGTTTTCCTTAGGCATATTCAACATAACCACAAAATCGGAAGGAAATACAAATTTGTTAAATTTAGAAAAATGATTGTTGTACCTACTAATCATGCCTACAAATGAACCTAATAATTTGATTGGTTGATTTAAAACATTGATTGGTGGGAATTTAGAGAGAGAAAGTACTTAATGCAATTGTACAAATGATTTATGCATTAGGTATATATTTAGGCTTGTGTTGTAGGTCTAAATAGCATAACTCTTAAATTTAATAAGTACTTTTTCAACTATCCCCACCGGAGTTGTCTTAGACATATCAGCCATTTCTACTATCAATTTAGTTTCTCTAAGCCTTGACAGCTTTAATAAGTACATTTTTCCGGTAATAGACTTAGTATAGCTCTATGTTCCTTAGTGTTATTCTGCAAAAAAGAAACCCCATAAAATTGATTTGTATTATGAGAGCATTTATTGGAGTTTTTTTTACCTCATTGTCAGCAAAGATTGCCTTGCAATATCCCACAGTCATCTTGCCTTGCACTGCAAGTTTTGAGTTGCTTTCTTCCATCAGATTCTTCTGGTGGATGTCGTCAGTTAGCTTTCCAATCATGGCTTCAATATTTTTAAGATATTCATCGTGATTAATGAGGCACTTGTTATTTTTCTCTTGAAAATTCTTTAACCATGCATCTTGTTTATCTGGATTTTTGGTGGAGCCTTCCAGGTACTTATTAATGATTTCCTTAAGGTTGGATCGTCTTTCCCCGTAAGGTGTTCTATTATAGTAACCAGGAGGTCCTACGCGATAACCATTTCTATTGATGTTGTTTCCTAGAAAAGGTCTACCTTCTCCATACTCGACCTTTTCAAATTTCTTATCTTTATTCAAAGGGCAATCTTTGGCAAGGTGAGCTCCTCCATAAGTTTTGCATCCTACTTGAATAGCATGCACATTTTATTTTAACTTCATCACGTCTCTACCAAGACTCTCAAGCGTGTTAGTGATCACCGAAATACCATCCATGTTATCGCCCATACTTCTATTACTACCTCCATCATGCCATTTTTGTGAATGGTCTGCCATATCTTAGATAACTTTAAGGGCTTGAATAGGAGTCATCCCAGGGATCAGCCTCTAGGAGTCAAGCATTTGCCTTGTGAGAATGTTGATACCTTTGTAGAAGATATTTACCATTTTCTGCTTGTTGAGGTCATGAGTCGGGCACCTATAAAGGAGATCATTGTACCTATCCCATGCTTGGTACAATGTCTCATAACCATCTTGCTTGAAGTTGTGGATCTCTTCTAGTTGCTTTGCCATCTTAAAAAGAGGGCAATATCATTAAATAAAAGCTCTCTTAAGGAGAACCCAAGTGTTGATT
Source organism: Chrysanthemum seticuspe (assembly GCA_019973895.1). NCBI lineage: Eukaryota > Viridiplantae > Streptophyta > Magnoliopsida > Asterales > Asteraceae > Chrysanthemum > Chrysanthemum seticuspe. Next base: position 34,131,507 of record BPTQ01000004.1, on the reverse strand, counting down.
GTTCCTGCGAGCAACATAAAATCCACCTTTTTGCGGCTCCAGTGAGTGTTAATGGAAACACTCAGAGGATAACCGCATCGTGAGAAACACCCGGTGTAGTGAATAGGCTCACGATGTACAAGACATTGTCGACATGCTCGTGAGCATTTTCGGTATTGCTTTTGAAAAAGGGGTCTTTTCTTAACTCTCGCATAAACTGATTCTTTATCTCAAAATGCACATCTGCTTCAATGACCGGCCTAACAATACCTGGCCCTTGTTACTCTCGCGTCAAAGCGAGGTATTCCTCGAGGGTAATCGTATCAATGTCAACTTCACCCATGGTACCTGAAACTAATGAAAAATAAATCATGAGATGAAAAACTTAAACAAAAAGTTTAAAACTCAAATAAAATCCTAAAATAGCTCCCCGGCAGCGGCGCCAAAAACTTTATGCTGGATTTACAGACCATGTTTTCATATTTATAAACTTGTCTACCTAAGGTCTACCAAATGCACTAACGGGCAGTGTACCCGGTCATGTGTAGTGTAGTAATCAGTAAAGCCAAGGTCGTCCCAAGAGCTATGTGTGCGGATCTAACTTAAGTTCTAATGTAATTGATTTTAAGGGGGGGGGGGGGTTGAGTTGATTAATAATAAACTAAATAAACGAAATGAAATGAATGCAAATAAAAGTTGTGAATAATCAATAGATAGAAACGTGCTAGCCTAATTACTAATCTTGTTACACCATAATTAAGTTTTCCTATTTATATTTTCTATCGCTCCATGTGTGGGTAAAAGTCACTAGACTCCTCGGGTAAATTTTTCTAGCCTATGTTCCATAAGTTCCTATTCTGTAATCATATGATAACAAGAGTTCGTGGGTTAACCTATGTAGAGTCATTAAGTACCATCTACAATCTAGACTTATTCTATGAAGACCCGGCCTCTCGGAACTTAGGTCTCCCCTTAACTTCTTAAGTATCTCCGTTTGGAAGGTGATCCTTTGGTCAATTCGTACGCAAAATAGTGGTATTCCTATGGTCAATTCTTACCACTACTCGCAACCTATTCGTCTAGGGTCCTTTGGTCAATTCTCCTAGCTTCCTAGATACTACCAAACATTAATTCTACCGAAACAAAGGTGTCCACGAATAAGAAAAGAGACTATGCACGTAAAGCGATACAAAAATAAGAAAACTAAATCATGGCAATAACAATTTTATAACTAGGCTAACACCAAAGGTGTTTAGCCGATCATATTAAATAATGCAGCGAAGTCAATGTTTAGAATCATATTGAAAGACACTTAATTAAATACAAAATTTTGATGCGAAATACTAAAACTTATGTAGAAAATGGCATGAATTCTTCCTTGGAAATGCTCCGTATGCTGCTGAATATCGTCCCACTGGAAGCCATTTTTCGTCCCTTGGTGTTGTGTGTTAGGAAGATGATGTGAAAATGCAGAATTAGAGCTTGTATTTATAGCCTCATCAAAGTTACGACGTAACCTTGTAAATTGGTTACACCGTAACCATCGTATCTCAGACGATCTTATCCATAGTTAAATATTTACGGCGTAACCTAAGAATGGGTTACGATCGTAAAACTCTCGTAGTGAAATTAATCACTTTTACGCCATAACCTTGCAAATAGGTTACGGCGTAAGTATCTTGACCATCAAAATTCTTATAAGTCTAGAATTATATACATCGTAACTATGTTGTGAAGTTACGCCGTAACCTTGAACTGCGTTGACTTTGGTCTTCTAGTGTAAATCCTAGTTACGGCGTAAGTAGAGTATGGAGTCACATCGTAACTTATGTCTCGCTAAAATAATCTTGTATAATTACTTTAATAACCTTTCAAATTCGCGTCTCTTCATTTCTATGCTCATTAATGACCTGAAAAATGATAAATAAAGAAATAAGAGTTTATTTTCAAGTAAAACAATACTAATGATGAGCATTTTAAGGGGAAATTGACACTAAAATATCAGGACTATTTGATGTTATCATAAATGCACAAAATTAGGGGGAAAATAACTGTAACAAAACAATGCAAATAACCAAATGTATTTCAACCCTTAGCGTCTTTAACAGTCTAACCAACAACCCATGTAAACCCTTCATTGATACTTACCACCAAGTAGCACAAAACAAACCCATATAGCAAAATATTTATAACAATCAGACACTACTGGAAATAAAGAATATCAATTGGCAATCAAATGCCTATTAATAAGTTACCCTGCCAAAATACACACATTTAAAATATATTGTGGAAAACTAGAAGGGGGGGGGGGGTTGAATAGTTTTGCCGATTTTAAGTTAAGTTCCAAAAACTTTAGATTCGATCTTATGTGAATTCGTATAGATGGATAGAAATTATAAAGCGATAAGTAAAGTAAATAATGAAAGCAAGTAAAGTAAAGGATAGAGAGTAGTGACACAAGTGATTTATAGTGGTTCGGCTACAAGGACACCTTCCTTGCCCTACTCCACTCCCCGAGTTCCCCACTCGAGAGTTCAAGTACTATGTCAACAAGCTCCTTCAACACGGCGGTGAAGCCTCACAACGTCGCTTACACTCTATCCGGTACAAAGCTAAATATGGTGTCCTTAACACGGCGGACGAAACCAACATAACTATTACACAACAACTATGTGAAATATGAAATACAAGATCTTGCTACAGAAATCTTGTGGAGGAACAAATCAATCAAAGACCCCTTGCTTGGATGACTTGTAGTATCTCGTGATCTCGCCTTTGAGAAGGACCTATATAAGAATCACAACAAAAGAAAGAAGAACTACTAGATAGATCAAGAGATCTGAGATTAGAAGAGAGAGATAATATATGAGAGAGTTTGTAAGAAGAGGGGTGAGTAACAATGAAGAAATGACTCACTATTTATAGGCAAAAATCTTTACTGTAGCCCGGTTCCGGTGGATCCCTCACTTGGGGGATCCGTCCAGTGCAATACAAGGGATCCGGCAAACTGGGTTGAACCAGTCGGGGTTTGGGGTTGCAAACCGGGTCATGGGTATGAGCCTTGGGTACCCAACAAGATACAATGTATCTAGACATTGGGTCATTGGTCTTGGGTCATGGGTTATGGATTAGCTCCATGGGTATGGGTCATGGGTCTTGGATATTACCCATCCTATTAAACTATTACAACAAATGAATTATTACAACATTTTATGTAAATGAATAAATGTATAGAGTTTACAAAAATAACATGTATTCTTATAATTTTACTTATGATAGTTTTATATTTGTTATCAACAAAACACAAAGAGATCGCTAATTATGAATAAACGTTTTTACAGTTTATTTGTATTAACAATCTCCCTCTTTTTGTTGATGATAAAACATAATGTTATGATGAGTAAAACTTAAGATTAGATGTATGTTTTGAAATCATATGTAAGTTTTACTTCTTCTCCTCCTTTTTGTCGAAACAAAAAGCGAACCTAACGAAGAAATAGATTGTGGAATAAAAAAATATGATCCACAAAGCACTAGCTCCCACTTGATGGTAGCTCCCCCTAGAATTGGGCTTCAAGTGAGAAAATATAAAACCTACAAAGAAAATGTTAGTAGTAACATGTAATATAATCTTGTGTGGGACGAAAAACAAGATGGAGAGCCAAGGTACATAAACAAATCCTTGTAATAAAATATCAAAGTGTAGTGGTATATAGGCCACATACAAAATGTAAAACTAAGAACAAGGTTTGTTCTTTAAAATGACTAAATAGAGAAAATAGTAATATCATTCCTTCCATGCTTGCATATGGTTAATTGTGGAGGTTTTGGTGTGTGATGATGTTGATGCAATCAATGATGTGGTTGAGTATGAATCGCATCTCGTCCTTTATTTCCATTGCAAGTTCCCTAGTGGATTGACAATGTTCGCAATGTAAATGGTGAGGGTAGTGTTGGTGGATGGTTTTCGGGTAAGTTTGATTTGTAGAAGGCGGAATATGTGGTGAAAATGTTGGAAAATATGGATCAAAGTCCATGATGTTGGTGAGTGGTAGAGGATAAGAACCTAGATGTTCTTGTAAGATAATGGGAGGTAGAGGTGGTGAAGTTACAAGCTCTTTGTAAAGTGTGTTTGGAGATGTTGGTGGTGTTAAAAATACTAGTTCTTTTGGGTTTAAGTTGGATGTTAGTTTGGTAGATTTGGATGTTTGAAGTGGAGTGGGTGGTGGACTAGACACGGATAGTGGGATTGTTTTCGGAGTCTTAAGGAGTTCCGATAGGTGAATTGAGTGGTAGGTAAAGACTTGGTAGGTGATTGTGGTGATGAGCTTGTGGGAGATGATGTAGGTGCTACAATGTAGTCATTTGGTGGAGAGTTAGTAGTTGGTGATGGGCTTTTTGACAAAGGTTTAGCTAAACAACAAGGCCGGATGCTAATCTGTGCGGTTCTTCTAGATTTGGTTTGTGGTGGCACTACGGAAGGTGGTAGGATGAAGTTTTGGATTTCTTGAAAAGGATTGTTTTTACTAGATGGTTCATCAATGTTGGAGGATCTTTTGGACGACATGATGATGATTGTTTGTGAGGTTGAGAGTGATGAATATGCAAGCATTTTGAAACCTTATTTATAGAGAAAATAATGCATTGCAATGAATGCTAAAACCAAAATGTGAACTAAAATCTAATGATTAGATATGAATTTAAGGCATGTGATCATGAGAACACAAGCATTAAGTAACATACTCATTAGTGAAAGAGCTAAAATGTTGAAAGTATTTATAGCCAAAGTGAGCAAAATAGAAGAAAATTTTTGCTTCTGTTCCACGGTTCCCACGGATTCGACCCTTTAGGGATCTGTCTAGCGTAAAAGCTAGGATCCGTGGTACTGGTGATCTCAAGCAGCTCAAATTTTTCCTTTTGGAAATAATGGTGCCTAGTGTGTGCCTATATGCAAACCATTTGGAGTTGCGGTTATCTCGACTCCTAAAAAGAGAAAAATAAATGAAGAAGTGAAAAACGCATATAATTATGTGAGATACCTGAGTGCTCCTTAATTTATTTTTTATTAAATGAATGTACCCGAAAACACATATTAGTTATGTGTTTCCTTTAGCATTCAAAAGACATGAGATGCAATGAAAAAGGTTTTTACTTTGTATTAAGAATGAAAAAAATTGTCCTAGACGTGAGAACTATTTTAGGAAAATGATACGGGGAGAAGTATCTTTTTAGAAAGCATTTCGAAAAGTTTCTTGTTTAGAAAGAAAATTTATCTTTAGTTTTGAAAATTCTCATATTGTTTGTGAGTTGTGTGTGAAATAGAGATCCTAGACTCAGAAAAGAAGGTAAGGCTAACGTTTACATACCTTGTAGAATGAGAAACATTTTACGACGATTGTTCCATGAGACCAAGACCAAGACGAAGCAAGTTGAATTGTTCCCGCTTCAACGGTTTGGTGAGGACGTCGGCTATGTTGTCTTCGGATGATACCTTCTCAATAGAAATGTTCCCCTTTTGAACATTGTCTCTTAAGAAGTGATGACGGATCTCTATATGCTTGGTACGAGAGTGCAACACTGGATTTTTGCTTAAGTCAATAGCACCTTTGTTGTCACATAAAATAGCTATGTTACTTAGATGAATGTCATAGTCAACTAACGCTTGTTTCATCCATAGTGCTTGTTGGCATGCTTTGCCGGCGGAGACATATTCGGCTTCAGTTGTTGAAATGGCCAATGCCATTTGCTTCTTCGAGAACCAAGATGTTAAACAACATCCCATAAAAGTACATACACCACTTGTACTCTTTGGTCAACATAATCACCTGCATGGTCAGAATCCGCATATACAATAGTTTCTACCCCTGTTCCCTTAGGATACCATAATCCCAATTGAGCAGTACCCTTAATGTATCTAAATATTCTTTTGACGGCTTCTAGGTGTGAAGTTTTAGGGTATTCTTGAAACCTAGCACAAAGACATACACTAAACATGATATCCAGCCGACTAGCCGTAAGGTAGAGAAGACTACCAATCATGCCACGGTATTTGGTGTTATCAACGGATTCACCGTCTTCATCTTTGGTAAGTTTAGTATCGGAAGACAGTGGTGTTCTTATGGGTTTTGACTCTTCTAAACCAAATTTCTTTAGCATTTCTTTTATGTATTTGGATTGATTAAAGAGATACCATATTATAGTTGTTTAATTTGTAGACCAAGAAAGAAACTAAGTTCTCCCATCATACTCATTTCAAACTCATCATGCAAGATTTTTGAGAAATTGATGCAGGTTTTACTGACCAGGTTTTAATATTTATAATGTCTCGTTATACCTATGGTCTACCCTAATGCACTAACGGGCAATGTACCCGGTCGTGTGTAGTGTAGTATTCGGTAAAACCGAGTTCGTCCCAAGAGCTATGTGTGTTGGATTATTACTAAGTCTAGGTGTCACAGATTTTAATATGATTTCGATATGGAATTAATTAATTAACTACTAAAGCAGATAAAAGCAAAGGTTGTGATCAATAAAGGAGAGTAGTGCTAACCTAGTTATTCCTCCTAGCTAGTAATGTCTACGTCTAATTACTTCCAGTTACTTCAGGTGGGGTCAAAGTCGAGAGGACATCATTTGGTCAATTCGCCCTTACCTATCAGCAAAGATGCCACCACTGGAGAAGTCAAGTGTCCCCTCATAAGTTCAGTTGTTCCTGGTCCCCTAAGCCGAGTCATTAAGTACCGCTACATGCTAGACTTATAATAGTGAGTGCCCGGGCGTTAGCAACTTAAACACTCACCCCCTAATTCTTAAGTTCATCCAAACGGTAGGTGATCAGTTGGTCAAATCGCACAAGTGGAAAGGGTCGTCAGTTGGTCATATCTTACCCTTCCCGTCTCAGTCTACTCACTTAGGGTCGGTTGGTCATATCTCCTAAGCAACCAGCCTCTACCGCCATTCAAAACTACCGAAACAAGGGTAGCTACCAATAAACTATGCATGCATACACTTAGAAATAATTATACGGAAGTAAAATAAACGCAAACAAAACAATTAAGGAATCATAACTAGGCCAGCACCAAGAGGTGCTTAGCTGCTCATATTAACCATACAAATCAATTCAAAATTCAATGTTACGAAATACATGAATCGAAAGTAAAGAAAAGATTAAAAGCTAATGCTTATCGTAGGGGAGTGATTTCTCCCTTGGAGACAGCTCCGTATGCTCCTCTAGACCTGCCTTTGGCTTCTTCCCACATTCTTTGGTTGTGGTGTGTGAAATGGGATGCTTTGTAATGTTGGAAATCATGGGGTATTTATAGGCCAGATCTGGGTTACGGCGTAACTAATAGAATAGTTATGCCATAATCTTCTATTTCTTCGTAATTTGCACTAGATCTGCTGGTTATGGCGTAACCTTAGAAGTAGTTACGCCGTATCTTCAAGAATTCATGGTTACGCCGGAGTTTATGCAAGAGTTACGGCGTAGTTATCAGCGGCGCGGAACCTCATTTGACATAATATAGTTACGTCGTAATCTTTTGGGAGAGTTACGCCGTAATCTTCTGATGAGTTAGCTTTCTGAGTCATGCTTTAATTACGGCGTAATGTGAGAGATGAGTTACGCTGTAACTTCTTCAAAGTGAGCATACTCTGATAAATCTTTGATAATTCTCCAATTCCGCGTCTCTTTAGCTCCAATGCTCGTAATTTACCTGAAAGTGGAAAATAATGGAAAACAAGCGTAAATCCATATAAATGATATAAATTACAAGCATTATCGGGGAAAATTAACACTTAATATTCAGGATTATTTGATGTTATCAGAAATCATCACACATGTCTTGACAAGTCGATCCGAATATAATATCGTCCACGTATATTTGAACAATAATTATATGTGATTCCTTTTTTTTTGTGAATATTGTATTATCAACTAACCTCATGGTATAATCGTTTTTGATTAAAAATGATTTGAGTCTATTATACCAAGCCTTTGGGGCTTGTTTAAGACCGTAGAGAGCTTTCTTTAGTTTGTACACGTGGTTAGGTTTTTCTATATCGATAAAGCCCGGAGGTTGAGCTACATAGACTTTTTCATTAATAAGACCATTTAAAAAAGCACTTTTAACATCCATTTGAAAAAGCTTAAGATCATGAGCACAAACATAAGCAAGAAGTATTCTTATAGACTCTAATCTAGCCACGGGAGCATAGGTCTCATCAAAGTCTATGCCTTCTTGTTGATTATACCCTTGGGCAACAAGTCTAGCTTTATTTCTAGACACTACACCATTTGCATCTAACTTGTTTTTATATACCCATTTAGTTCCGATTATGGTTTGGTTAGGTGGAGGGACAAGTGTCCAAACATTTTTAGAAACAAATTGATTTAACTCTTCTTGCATAGCTGATGAGTGTCTAAATACTCATCATTTTTGTACTGTTTAAACTGCAAAAACATCTGAAAACACTCAGAAACGCATCAAAATGATAAAAATATCACAAAGAAGTGTTTTATGTGTTTTAAATGCAAAAATATCAAAATCTGGTGAAAAACGTATCAAGTTTGCATAAATGGCAGTTTTAGTCCCCCAAGTTTCAAAAGTTGTCAAAAATAGTCCCTGGTAAATCTAAATAAAGAAAAATATCATTTTAAGTCCTTAGGGATTCAAAAGTTGTCAAAATTGGTCCTTGAGATTCAAATTTATAAAATTACAACTTTAGTCCCTGAACTTTGGAAATTGGCAAAAATAGTCCTTTGAAAATAGGAAAATGGCAAGTTTAGTCCTTGCACTATTGAGGGTTGTCAATTTTAGTCCTTATGGTAACTTTGATGAAATGGCAGAAATAGTCCCTTGAATTTCAGGATTTACACATTAGGTCCTTATAGTTATTAAACCTTTTAAAACCAATTGGACCTTGTCAATACCCATGGACCCCTGCCTTTTCCTTTTTGAGCCCCTGTCAAAAACCCCTTGACCCTTCCTTTTTGACCCTTTGGTCAAAGAAAGTCAAATAACCAAAAAGGGCGCCCATACTGTTTATCTTCTTCCACCTCATGCTTCTGCTTCCCCAGCTGTTACCTGCTCCATCCCATCACCTTTTACACCCCCATCATCATCACCTCCCCACTCAACCCCCCACAATAAATGCCACCCCCCCCCCCTACTTGCCTGTTACAGTGCCCTATAAGTCAAATAGGTCTTCCCGCCAAAAATAAGCTAACACTCAAAATACTTCCATTGGTCCAATTGAGAGGTGGGATTGCATAAGAAAGCCACGTGGATGATATTTGAAGCATAAAAGAGGAGGAAGAGTAAAAGAGAGAAGCAAGTTTTTAGTTTTTTTAATTACTGTATGTCGTATTTTTCTTAAATGTCTTAATTAGCTTTCAACTTTGTATTTTTAAGCTTCATGATACTGAAAACAAGTTATTTAGTTGATGTAATTCAGTTTGGATCTCTAAATCAAAAGTTCATTTCAGTTTTAAATTTCATGTATACTGTTTAAAATTTCAAGCTAAAATTCCTGTGTTCAAAGCTTCATTAAGCTTTATTTAAGCTCAACTCAACTTATTTAAGCTCTAAAATAGCTTTTTATAAGCCTGGGAAATCATTTCAATCAAGTTCTATTGAAAGTCAATGAAAGTCAACTACAGAAGCACATTTGGTTAAGCAGAATTGGAATTGGTTTTTGGGTATTGCAGACATGGAAATGGGGTTGTTTTGAGTTCAAATGAGGTGGTTCTGATAGGTTAGTGGTTCTGGGTTTCAGTAATAGCAAGCCACTGTGGCTAAAGTTCAATTTGTAAGTGATTTTTTAGTCTCATCAACATAATCTGTCCTTACCATTTTAAGTAGTTAAAATTAGTTTAATAAGTAGTAATTAGGTTATTAAAAGTCAGTTTGATTGCCTGCTTTGTTCATTGTAACAGTCAGCTTAAATTTGTTTGCAAAACAGTTGATACAGGTGTGTTTGGATTTACCTTTAAATCTGTCTCATAGTTTATGCAGTGGATTATAGTTGTTGGTTAATGTTTGTTGAGTCCAAATAAACTCCTTTCTGTCATAATATTGCACCTGCATACCATAAAAGTCAAAATAAGCTTTTGATCATAGCTTACACTTTATCTGTTGATTTCTAGACTGCATAATTATACAAGCTTGTTTGAAAGTTGTTTATTTAGCTTAATCTCACCTCATTGTAGCTTATTTCAACATATTCAGTCTATAAAATCAGTCCAAAGTTCAACAAAGTCAAGCTTTTAGTTTTCTTAAAAAGTCAAATAATGCCCTGTGCATAGCTTTGCCATCTTTTTCACAAGCTTGTAAAAAGCTTATCAGTTGGTCTCAGCTTGTGATACTTGGTTCTTGGGATAGCTAACCAAGCCAACTTAAGGTTCCAAGTTCACTTTTTCACTTTTTAGCTTATTTGAGTAGGCTGCTATAGCTTTTTAGTTTTTTCCAAAACTCAGCATTCACTGAGTCTTTACTCAGTGATTTTTTCAGTTTTCTAAAAGCTTCTCAAAAGCTCATTATTAAAAGCCAATCTTTGCAAATTAGCTTTTTGGATAGCTCACTTGGTCAACTACTTAAGTGCAGTGTTTGTTTTCATTTTGTGGCTTATTCAAGTGCTTAAAAAATAGCTAGAAGGTGCCTAGTGATTTAAAACATTGTACTGTGTAACAGTGATCACTTAGGCTTATTTACAGCTGAAATCAGTGCTTATTAGCAGTCTTTGTGTTTATTCAGTTATAAAACTAGCTTTTTAACAGTTAAGTAGCTTATTCCTAAGTTTCTTTTGGCTTATTCATTAGTTTACAAGTCTATTTAGCTTAAATCTTGTTCTTGTTTCAGTTTCATTAGTTAACTGTGATGAAATCTCAGCTTATATAAGTGCTTATTAGTGGTTTTGAAAAGAAGTTGCAGTTACAAAAAGTGCTTATCTTCTTGTGTTTAATAAGTTTGTAAAAGAAAAAGTTAAAAAAAAATAGTTTACAAAAAGTGCCACTGCTGGGATTTGATCTCTGGCCACCCAGCTCACCACACACACTCCTTACCAACGCGCCCTTGGGTCTTTCTCGTTAAAAGCTTACACAACTCATCTCTTATATACGTTTTTACAGTTTAGCTTATTAAGTTTAATTAGCTTATTCCTAGCTTATTTAGTATAGCTTTTTCCAGTTTAGTATTTTTATTAAATCTGTATTAGTATTAAGTATTTTCTGTAAAAAGTTGAGATTTTTCTAATTAGTTTTAATATTTTTAATCAATTAATTAGTGTTTTATAGTAATTAAATCATAATAAAAAATATAAAAGTCAAAAAAATATAAATCTTTTTTCTAAAAATTTCTTTTATCATATAGTAAGTAAAAAAATTAGTTTTACACTCGTAGGCTTTTTATTTCATAAATTTTACGTTTTTGCTTGCGCTCCAGCGTAATTTTTGCAAATAACGTACGTTTCCATTTTAAGTAACATTTTTAGATAATTTAAGGTTACGTTTTAGTTAAAATAGTTTATTTAAGTTATTTAGTTTTATAAAAACACAAAAACATTAGTTTAAAATTAGTGATAGCATTTATTTAATAGATTTTAACTTTTTAATTTCCTTTAATCTCCTGTAGTTTATAAAAATCTCAAAAACCTTACTGATCACTATCCTTAGTGATTACTCGACATCTGATTGTGTTAAACACCAGTCATCCTCCGTGGGATATAACGACCCGGGAATCCACTGTATTCTCCTGATCTTAAATTGCATTGGTGTGTAATCTGTTTTGAGTTTCTTACAGTTGGTCATTCACAAGTGGCTAGCTTGCGTGAGATAACTTGACGGTTCTGCAGCGATCAATAGCCATTACCCAACTTTCATCTTTTATGGCTTCTTGCGTATTTTTAGGTTCTATGGTTGAGACAAAACAAAATAAACTACTTTGGTTTTGCACTTGAGATCATAAGGTTCTTTCATTTAACTTTCCTATAACCTTTTCTACGGGATGATCTTTAGACTCTTTAATATTGATGATTTCATTGTTTAATGGTTCATATTCTTTATTTATATTTTCCTTGATTTCTATGGGTTCACTTTCGATTAACTCGTCATCGACAAGAGGTAGGGTAGGTTTAGGTGGACTTTCATCAAATTTTACATTTAAAGATTCTTCAACCTTCATGGTTTCTTTATTTAGTATAACATAAGCTTTACTATTAGGAGAGTAACCTAAGAAGATACCTTCAGTTGATTTAGGATCAAATTTAGTTAGGTAATCTTTAGTGTTAAGTAAGAAACATTTACTACCAAAGACTTTAAAGTGTTCTAGCGTAGGCTTTTTGCCTCGAAGTAACTCGTATGGATTTTTACCTAAGAATGGTCTAATTAGGACACGGTTAAGTATATAGGTTTATGTGTCGATGGTATATAGGTTTATCTTGTAGGGTTCTATTTTTCCTTTCGACTACCCCATTTGATTTTGGAGTGCAAGGAGCCGAGAAATTGTGAGTAATACCATTAGCATCACAAAAAGCTCCAAATTGCACTTCATTATCAAATCCCCTACCATGATCCGTTCTAACTGAAATTATAGGACTTCCAAGTTGTCTTTACATCTGGATCTAAGTCAACCTTTAAGCACACCTAAGAAAATAATTAACTCAAAAGTTTGGTCCCCATTTATTCATGGGTCCATTAGTGTTATACATTTCATTCATGTGAGGCATATATGAAAAATGTGAGAATGCATTCCAAGGTGTAAAGTTTTGAAATGGAAAACCGTTTTGTGCATTAGGATTCCATCCCATTTGACGATTGTTACTTCTTGGATAAACATTATTTGGTCTTCTTATAAATGTGTTTGGTTTATAAAATGACGGACATTTGTTTTTCATAAAACTTTGATTTTGTTTTAGTGGAGGTGGTTGTTTGACATTTCTAACAGTAGCATGGGTTGGTTTCTTTTTGTTAACAATAACAAAGTCGGTTCTAGATGATGTGGTTGCATTATTTCTACTGTTTGCTTGTACAGACCCACGGATCCCTGGATTTACACTAGACGGTTCCTTTTTCAAGGGATCCGTGACTACAATAGCTTGTTTTTCAATTGCTTTAACAAATTATGTTTCTTTAATCTCGCTAGTTGATGCAGTAAGTTCCTGAACACCTAAACCCTTTTGATTATTTCCTGTTTTAACACTATCAAGTATTATATCAAGAGTTTTAGTACTCATTCTAGCAATCTTGGAATCAAGATTATCAACTAACGTTTGAAGTTGAACACAAAGCTCACATTCACTATCTACTTTCTTCCCTTTTTTTAAACGTTTTAATTTATCTTTTAGCTCAATGACTTCCTTTTCTAAACGTTCATTTTTGTTTTTCAAAATCTTATTTTTGTTAATTACTTTTAGACTAATTTTTCAAAGTTTATCATATTCACGATGCAATGATTCATCATCTAATGATGAGCTACTATAATAAAGAGATTCGGGACATACCTCGTTTGAGTCATTTGCCATGAGACAAATTTCTTCGTTCTCCTCCTTACTCATTCCCCATGAACCACTTACGAACGCCTTTTGTTCGTCACGTTTGGGACACTCACTAATGAAGTGATTAGGGTCCCCACATTTAAAACATGTGCATTTGTCCTTTTCTTTCTTGTCGTCCTTGCCTTTTCGGAATCCCTTCTTGTCGTCATATGGTTGCTTGACATATCTTCCTTTTCTTCTAAAGAACTTCTTGAAATCCCGTACCGCCATGGCATACTCTTCTTCATCACTTTCCAAAGATGAGGTTTCTTCATCGCTTGAGACCTTCTTGGCTTTTAAGGCAAGATATTTTTGCTTCTCTTTCTTTTCTTTTTAGGCTTCGGAGTCTTTAGCGAGGACGAGCTCATAGAACTTTAAATTGCCTATGAGTTCGTCGAGAGTGAGGATTGACAAGTCTTTGGATTCTTCGATGGCCGTCACCTTTGATCTCCACTTAGATGGAAGCGCCCTTAGATATCTCCTGACATGATTACGACTAGAAAAAGACTCATCGATTGCTTGTAATGAAGTAATAATAGTATTAAAGTTAGCAAAAGAATTATCTATACTATCCTCATCCGATATTGAAAATTGTTCATATTGTTGAACAAATAAATCTATTTTGTTGTTTTTAACTTGTTGATTTCCTTGGTGAGTTACAACTAAAGACTTTCAAATTTCTTTAGAGGTTTTAAGCATAGAAATTCTTTCAAATTATATAAAACCATTTTTGCCTCACTATTTTTGGAAAGCTTTTTCTTTTGATCATCGGAGAGGCGATCATGAGGGATGTTTATTTCGTTGCCGATTTTATCATCTTTTGTAGTGGCTTGAAAGTCACCTTCAACAATGATGTACCAAAGATCAATATATTTTGACTTCACATAAGTTTCAAATCTATTTTTCCAATAAATAAAACCATTTGTTTCAAGTAGTGGAGGTCGTTGCATAGATTGCCCTTTATAATTTTCAAAACTCATTGTGATCGAAAAGTTTTTAAAATACAATTTACTTTAAAACTTTTGTAAACCTTGCTCTTGATGCCAATCGTGGAAAACTAGAGGGGGGGGGTTGAATAGTTTTGCCGATTTTAAGTTAAGTTCCAAAAACTTTAGATTCGATCTTATGTGAATTCGTATTGATGGATAGAAATTATAAAGCAATAAGTAAAGTAAATAAAGAAATCAAGTAAAGTAAAGGATAGAGAGTAGTGACACAAGTGATTTATAGTGATTCGGCTACAAGGACACCTTCCTTGCCCTACTCCACTCCCCGAGTTCCCCACTCGAGAGTTCAAGTACTATGTCAACAAGCTCCTTCAACACAGCGGTGAAGCCTCACAACGTCGCTTACACTCTATCCGGTACAAAGCTAAATATCGTGTCCTTAACATGGCAGGCGAAACCAACACAACTATTACACAACAACTATGTGCAATATGAAATACAAGATCTTGCTACAGAAATCTTGTGGAGAAACAAATCAATCAAGGACCCCTTGCTTGGATGACTTGTAGTATCTCATGATCTCGCCTTTGAGAAGGACCTATATGAGAATTACAACAAAAGAAAGAAGAACTACTAGATAGATCAAAAGATCGGAGATTAGAAGAGAGAGATAATATATGAGAGAGTTTGTAAGAAGAGGGGTGAGTAACAATGAAGAAATGACTCACTATTTTTAGGCAAAAATCTTTACTGTAGTCCGGTTCCGGCGGATCCCTCACTTGGGGGATTCGTCCAATGCAATCCAAGGGATCCGGCAAACTGGGTTGAACCATTCTGGGTTTTGTGTTGCAAACCGGGTCATGGGTCATGGCTATGAGCCTTGGGTACCCAATAAGATACAATGTATCTAGACATTGGGTCATGGGTTATGGATTAGCTCCATGGGTATGGGTCATGGGTCTTGGATATTACCCATCCTATTAAAATATTACAACAAATGAATTATTACAACATTTTATGCAAATGACCAAATGTATATACTTTACAAAAATAACATGTATTCTTATAATTTTACTTATGATAACTTTATATTTGTTATCAACAAAACACAAAGAGATCGCTAATTATGAATACACGTTTTTACGGTTTATTTGTATTAATATATATCATCACAGCCTCTTACATTACCATATGAACACGAACTATAAATAATATCAAAACACATTTCAAAGTTTGATTGACACAAATTTTTTACTTAACACTAAAATTTCAAGAACCCCAAAAAATTAATTTTTATTAATAGATATAAACTTACAATTATATACAAACATAAACCACTTACATGCAATTGAATCTATGTGAATAACATCCTTCTTGTTTCAACCCCAAAAAATATGCAACAAAACCAATAACATGCTGCGAATTTTCTACTCAACACTATTCCAACAACACCCAAAAAATAATTTTTAGTAGTAGATATAAACTTACAATTTTCGATAAAGATAAACCACCTACATGCAATTGAATCTCTGTGAGTAACCTTCCTCTTGTTTCAACCCTGAAAATTAGGCGACAATACAAAGAACATACCGCGAAACACACAATCTCACACATACAATCACATAATCACTCTCCCTCTCACTCTTACGCAAAGTCTTTTTTTGTAGGTTGAGCTGATGCACAAGGTGTAAGTTAAGTATGGACGGAGATTGTGTATTAGGCGGGAAAGGGAAAACCACTAAATGAACTCAGGGACCAACGATGTAAGTTAAGTATGGAAGACGATTGAGTATTAGGTGGGAAAGGGAAAACCATTAAATGCACTCAGGGACCAATGGTGTAAGCTAAGAAAATGACAAGGTAAACCACTATATACTACTAACGGTGAAATAGTCTTTTTGACTAAACAAACTCAAACCACAGTCTAAATTAGAAACCTATTTCAAGAATGTCCTCATATTCTTCCAATTATTCTATTCCCTATGCAAACGTTCCAGCAGAGTGTAAATGTCTTTTTCCTTTGATGACACTCACCTCTAGGACCAAATCAAACCCTGCTAGACGATTTCTTGTTTGCCCTACCAGATATGTTACCAAACCGTCAACTCTCCCTACTGCTTTTCTCTCTACCAGTTCCTCCACGTGGCATCAACATCTCGGTCATCCCGGTGACGAAGTACTACGGTCTCTTGTTTCACGTCAATTTATTTCATGTAATAAAGAAAAGTCTCCACACGTTTTTCATGCCTGTCAACTTGGCAAACATGTGAAGCTTCCTTTCTATAGTTCGGATTCCATTGTTGAACATTGTTTTGATATTATTCACTCTGATTTATGGATTTCTCCTATTGTCAATTCTAGTGGTTTTGAATATTATGTTCTATTTCTCGATCATTTCTCTCACTACTTGTGGATTTATCCTCTTCGTTCCAAATCTGACGTGTTCTCTATATTTTTACACTTTTGCACCTATGTTAAAAATCAATTTAAATATGAAATAAATAGTTTCCAATGTGATCATGGTGGTGAGTTCGATACTAACCGACTCCATGAACTTTTTGCTAATCATGGTATTCAACTTAGATTTTCTTGCCCAGAAACCTCTCAACAAAATGGCAAGGTGGAAAGAATGATACACACAATAAAGAACGTCATATGTACCCAAAAAAAAGAACGTCACAGGTAGTTGGCAGGGTGCAGGATTACTCCCCTTTACCCAAAAAAAAAGAACGTCATATGTACCCTTCTTTTTCAAGCACACCTACCAACTACCTGTTGGGTCGAGGCCCTCCATATGGCTACATATCTTCTCAACCTTCTACCATCAACCACTATAAATAATGAAATCCCTTACACAAGACTTTTTCACAAAGAACCCAAATACTCCCGATTACGCATATGCGGGTGCCTTTGTTGCCCACACCTTTACTCTCTTCACAAACTCGCACCACGAGCAATCCCGTGCATCTTCTTAGGCTATCCCGCCTATCACCGTGGTTTCCGTTGCCTTGACCTTGAAACAAACAAAATTATCCTATCTAGGCATGTCACTTTCGACGAAACACAATTCTCCTACCGCTCCATAACACCAACGACGCCACCCTCATACTCATTTCTCGAACCCACACCACCCCCCTTCTTAACCACATACTCACTAATCCCACATCTACACCTACCTGCCAATCACCAAATGTACCGAACTCTCCCTTACACACTCATCACGCAAGCCAACCCAATCTTAAAGCCCAAAATACAACCCATATCTCCCCTCCCTCACCTCTTATCCGCTCGCCTACCAACTCAAGCCCACAAATGCAACCCCATACCGTAACCCAACACCGCCACCATAGCCCACAACATCACCAAAGCCCAACAACATCAACATAGCCTACAACCACAATCAAATAACGCGCCTCCCCCGCCTCAGCCCAACATTAAAATGACATACCACACTTCCACGGCTCATTCACAACAGCCCAATATCGACACATCTTACTCTCACCCCATGGTCACTAGGTCTCAATCCGACATTGTAAAACCTATCGATTGTTTGTCCTTATATACATCTTCCATTTCTCCTATTCTTTAATCTCTGTTTCTAGCCTTGAAAGACCCTCAGTGGCGTAATGCTATGCATGATGAGTATAATGCATTCGTTAAAAATGGTACTTGGGTTCTTGTACCCATGCCCTCTGTGTTAATTTGGGGTTCGATCTATATTGTTATTTAAGCACAAGTTTCATGCTGACGGGACTCTGAGCCGCTATAAGGCTCGTTTGGTTGCTAATAGGAGTAGTCAGCAACTTGGTATTGATTGTGATGAGACCTTTAATCTGGTTGTCAAACCGGCTACCATTCGCATTGTCCTTAGCCTTGTTGTGTCTCGCAAATGGTCAGTTCATCAACTTGACATTAAGAATACTTTTCTTAACGGTGATTTATCAGAGACTGTATACATGCATCAGCCTCATGGATTTGTTGATTCTCGATACCCTCATCATGTTTTTCTTCTATAAAGATCTTTATATGGACTGAAGCAAGCTCCCCCGTCCTTGGTTTTAGAGATTTGCAGGATATGCCTCACAGATAAGGTTTTACCAAAGTCTATGTGATGCTTCATTATTTATTTTATGATAGGGTTCTCAAGTTGCTTATTTACTTATCACAACTTCTTCTCCTGCTCTACTTCAGCAGATCATTGCTTTTCTACATAGTGAGTTTAACATGCCTGACCTTGGGCACTTAACTATTTTCTTGGTATTTCTACTACTCGTCATTCAACAAAATTGTTTCTATCTCAGCGGAAGTATACTATTCGGCTTCTGAGCATGCACACATGACTAACTGTAACCCTTTTTGAACACCAATTCATACAAAGTCCAAACTGGGTCCCGAAGGTGTTCCACTTCAGGATCCTACCTTATATCACAGTTTTGATGGTGGTCTTCAGTATCTCACATTTACACGACCGGATTTATCTTATGCAGTGTTGCAGATTTGTCTTACATGCATGATCCCCGGGAGCCACATTTAGCTGGCCTTAAACGTATCCTACGATATATTCAGGGGACTTTGGATTTTGTTCTTCACTTATATTCATCTTCCACCACATCTCTTGTTGGTTATACATATGCTGATTGGGCGGGGTGCCCATCCACATGATGGTCCATTTCAGGTTATTGTGTTTTTCAAGGTGATAATTTACTGTCTTGGTCTTCCAAGCATCAGCAGACCCTCTCCCGTTCTAGTGCCAAAGCTGAGTATCGGGGTGTTGCAAATGTTGTGGTTGAGACTGTATGGCTTCGTAATCTTCTTCGTGAGCTACACTCTCCTCTGTCTACCGCCACCCTTGTCTACTGTGATGACGTTAGTGCTGTTTATCTGTCTACCAACCCTGTTCAACACCAACAGACAAAACATATTTTGATAGACATACATTTTGTTCGTGACATGGTTACTGCCGGTCAGGTGCGCATTCTTCATATACCATCTCGTTATCACTATGTCGATATCTTCACCAAAGGGCTACCTTCGGTTTTGTTTAAGGAGTTTAGATCCAGTTTGAGCGTCCGGCCTCCTCCCGCTCCAACTGCGGGGGAGTATTAGTAGATAGTTTTGTATTAGGCCCATTGGTGTAGGCCTAACCCATTCATAAAAGCTCTAGAACACTCCATTGTAATCTATATATTGCTTGTATGTTTTGATGTGAAGCAAGGCAACAATCACCTTCCAATATATGTAAGTTGTTTAATTTACAAGGTCTTTCTCTTTTGAACTAATTATAAATTTTTATTTTTTCAAAAATCTGGAATCAGGAAATGCAAGAAATAGGAATGGTTTGATCAGGAGTTAGATAATGGATGGTATAGAGCTCATATGTATGAGATGTATCGGCTTCTTAATCCATCTCAAAGAGAAGAACAAGAAAATGAAGTAAGAAGCCAAGAAGAACTTCCAGTCCTTAAAGTTGAATTTGCAGATATGGAAGGTCAAATGTAGCAACTCAAGAAAGAATCAAAGAAAAGTCAGAAGAATGGCTTCTTTTGGAAGTCAACTGTGATATTCTTTGTGGTAGTGGCTTGGTTTGTGTTTGTTATGAATTAGGGTTTATGTTTGTTATTGTACTGGCTTGTTGTTGTCATGTATTTTGTTGTTTTTGTCATGGTTAGACGCAGATCAGCTGTATGTTGATGTTCAAATGGAATGGATTTAAGGTTGCTGTCATTACAAATGTTGGATGAAGATGAATTAATTTCTTGAGGAAAATTGAACTTTTGGTTAAGCTTTTATGTGTTTTTGTTCTTGTTAGTGTACTGCTAAAATCTAAATTGTGTTTATGTTTTGTTAAAATCTTGTTTTGAGAAAACAAGTTGGCAAAAATGGCAAGTTGGGAAAGTGGAAAAAGAAAAAAAATGATCTCAGGGGCCAACGGTCTAATGGGAAAAAGACAAAAATTGGGAACAGCTTCGGTTACAGTTTTGAAGTAGGAGTCAGGGACCAACGGTGTAATCAAATTTTGGACGAAAAGACGTAAAAACCCATGGTTTGAAAGTCAAATAGGAGAGATAGCGTGTCAACATAACGACAGTTACGTATAACGGGGATCAAGGTACCAAACGGACACCAAAATACCCACCTTGGGGACCATTCCCACGGATCCCGTTATTTGGGACCAAATGCGCAACCCGCCCTAAGTTCAGGGACCAACGGTGTAATTTACTCTTTTATTTTTTACACACTTTGTATAGGATGGCTTCTTCTTTGGACCAATGGTACCTCTGGATATGTTTCTTTAACAGATAAATTTTATCTACAGAAAACTCCCTGGATGGATTCTAATTAATTTCCAAAGCAATTCACTACTGAAGAAGGTACGTATTATCTAACAACCAAATCTCACTAAAATAGTGTCCATTAAAGTCACTTAAAAATGCTATATCTTCACACCCATGCATAAACTCATAGCTTTATAATTCAATTCAAAGAAGATAGACAAATTTATACCCTTAAATAGATAATTAACTTTCATTAAATTAAACTGAAGAGAAAATTGCATTAGACATATAGAAATATCACTTTATTTAGGTAGACTATAATAGCACGACGACTGATTACATATTTCTTTAACCAGAATTTCAGATCGTCGTCGATTTGCCTTTCTTAATTCTCACGAGCTTTTTCTTTTAACTTGATCTGGCTATCAATTGCAGCTTTGAAAATCTCCAGCTCATTCAATTTCTTTTCCAAAGCAGCTATTTCATCATCCTCTGATTGGTACTTCACCGTTGAGCAAGTCATTTTGTTGAGTGAATGAAAAGCCTTCTGGTCAAGCTCAGGGTTTGGACTCGACATCTTTGCATCTTCATACTCCTGAATTAAGCGAAGCGCTTCAGAACGAGATGGCCAAACTTTGGCTGGAGTATCAGGTGTCTCATACATGACAAGACACACATCCACACCACACAAACTTTTCAGATCATTCATTATTTTTATCAAACCTGCTTTCCTTTTCTGGAAGGCTACTTTCCTTGCTCGTGGATCAAGCTTAAATTGCTTCACGGCTGGACGAGTCATTGTGTTTGGTGAATGAAAGAAAGTTTGGTGAGTGCAAGAAACATAAACACCAATGGATATATATATATACATACAAATCATATCTGGTATACTCAATCATGTTAAAGATATACACATATTAAAATGGTCAACGAATTAATACGACATTCATATATTTGAATTTATGAAGTTTTAGCTTTTCCAAATTAAGTTGACATATTATGAAAATACCTAAAAACGCGTCAAATTGAAGTCATGAAATATGTATAGGAATGCCATTACTGACATTGTCGTGTTCTATATCAATTCACGCGGCTTTCAGTATACATTGTCGGGTAAAGTATTACCCCTATATCCATAAAAATGGATAATCTATAATAACAATATAGGGTGTTTGAAATTGTGACTTAGAGTATATTACCCAATTATTTTTTCTTTAAAATGCAGATAATAAGAAAATGGTGTGTTTGGTTCTACGTTCTTTTAGAGGCAAAACATAGTTTTACAAACGCATAATCTGTTTGAGGAGATAGTGCATCAATATATATAAAGACTTCTTGAGTTGTGAAAAATACCAAGTAATATAGGCTTTTCCTGACTAAAAAAAAAATAGAACGCACTAGTGGTTCAACTAATTATCGACAAATATGCAGAAACAAGTTTAATTTATTGAGTTATAGAAATGTAACATTACCCATTATCCTTAGGTTTCAACTGCTCTTAGTTCTAATTCCGATTCTTCAAGTAACTAATTACTTTGCACGCAATGTGCTTTGATCATTTCAAAGATTGACGTTCGGACGCACCTATTATGAAGAGGGCAGCTACAGAACTACTAGAAAGAATGTGTTACGATAGCTAACATGTGTTTAAGAAACATTTTTTGTTATTTGAAGTCTATATTACAATCAGAAAGAGTGGTCTTCGTATGATGTACATTTGTAAATCGTGAGCCATAATATAATTTATCGCTGATATAAGTTTTACATAAGAGTAAATTACATAATTGGTCCTTGTGGTTTGTTGAAAATTGCAGAAAATGTCCCTGTGCTTTTTTTTTGACGCGTTTCGTCCCTGTGGTTTACAAATCTTACGGATTTTGTCCCTCGTCCAAAAATGTCCGTTAAGTGTTTTGCGCTGTTAGTCCTTCGTTAGTGCAGTCCGTTAAGTATTTTGCACTGTTAGTCATTCGTTAATAAATTTTGCACCGTTAGTCCTTATTTTTTAAAATATAGTTTTCCCCAATTAGTCCCTCCGTTAATAATAGTTTTCACCCGTTTCCCCCCGCTTTTTTACGTTTTTCGTCCGTTTTCTTTCGTTTTTTTTATAGTTTTTGTCCAATTTTCTTACGTTTTTATCGGTTTTCATCCGTTTTTGTCCGTTTTCTTGATTTTTTGTCCGTTTTTCTTATGTTTTGTCTGTTTTCTTTCGTTTTGTCCGTTGTTCTTACGTTGTGTCCGTTTTTCGTACGTTTTTATCGGTTTTTCTTACGTTTTTGTCCGTTTAAAAAAAATTTGAATAAAAAATTTCAAAAAAAAAATTTGAATAAAAAAAATATTTTTCAAAATATATATATTTTTTAAAAATATGTCCGTTTTTTTTCAATATTTTTCGGAAAATTTTTAAGATTTTTTAAAAAAAAAATATTTGAAAAAAAATATTTTTCGGAAATTTTTTTTCAATATCCGTTTTTTTTTTTTAAAATTTTTGTTCAAAAATTTTTTATTCAGTTTTTTTTTTTAAATTTGATATAAATTTTTTTTAAAACGGACAAAAACTTAAAAAAAACTGACGAAAACGAATAAAAATGTAAAAAAACGGTCGAAAACGGATAAACGGATAAAAAACATAAAAAACGGACGAAAAACATAAAAAACGGTGGGAAACGGATAAAAAACGAACGAAAAACATAAAAAACGGACGAAAAACATAAGAAAACGTAAAAAAACGGACGAAAAACATAAAAAACGGACGAAAAAACATAAAAAACGGACAAAAAAACATAAAAAACGGACGAAAAACATAAAAAACGGATGAAAAACGTAAAAAAAACGGGGGGAAACGGATAAAAACGAACGAAAACGGATAAAAACGGGTGAAAACTATTATTAACGGAGGGACTAATTGGGGAAAACTATATTTTAAAAAATAAGGACTAACGGTGCAAAATTTATTAACGAAGGACTAACAGTGCAAAACACTTAACGGACTGCACTAACGAAGGACTAACAGCGCAAAACACTTAACGGACATTTTTGGACGAGGGACAAAATCCGTAAGATTTGTAAACCACAGGGACGAAACGCGTCAAAAAAAAAGCACAGGGACATTTTCTGCAATTTTCAACAAACCACAAGGACCAATTATGTAATTTACTCTTTACATAATTTAAGTTATTTGCTTAGTATACATTCTAGTTAGTTTGTTATTTCCTTCATTATTGAAAATTTAGTGAGAAAATGAATTTTCACTAACTTTGCACATAGATAATTATTACTAATGATTATTATGATTAAAGATTTGTATGGTTACATAGTCTTTGGTGAGACATTCGTAACGATCCTTTACATGTCCAAAAGAGTGTTCGTGTAAATGAGATATTGAATCTCAAATGGTATTTAGAAACAAGCTTCAAATTTATAAACAAGAATTACCGATTAACTAGGAACACATTCAGGCAAGCATACCCTTATCGTGTGTAGTTAGGGGTTCCACTTAGAAGAGAAAGATTTCACTTAGAAGAGGAGGAAGTTTCTAATAGATGCACACTTAGCCTCATACTTGACACGTTTCTGTTGTGCCGCATCATTTACTGCATGACCGAGCACAAAATCATTTATCTGAGTTTACGTCAAAGGCGAAGACCCAACTAGATCCACACACACACACACATCAAACCATTTATCCAATGAGTAAAGCAACATATCCATGTAAGGGTTTGTCAGCCCGCATCCAGCCCAACATTAACCTCCTTACCATCTGATATCTCTGGCCGATAGCAGATGTTGACAAGGGTATGCGCACAGCATTATTAAGATGTTTAATAGCAATAATACCAACATGCGATATAACATGATCTCCATAAATATCCCTAGCTACCCTGGAGCAAGCTGAACAAGGCTTCAAAACATAAATAAGAGGACACCTAATTGATAACATAACACACAATGGTTAGTCTTACCGTTCATAGTCCATCCCAAAACAGAGATCGGAACCACCTGAATCAGTGTGATCTCCCAGTTGATATTTCCACAAAGCCATCTATCAAGATAAGGAAAAGGTGGATTCTCTAGTTTTAGTAACCCGTGTGAAATATATATCTGCCAATTGCTTCATGAGTTTGGGGTAAGCGATATCACTTGGATTACTCAAAAGGTTAGAGTCCATAGTCGTATTAAACACATACAAAGGATCATCAAAGGTAGGCCCATAACCGACAAAACTAGCATGTCGAAGCAGCTTAGTTTTGCAAGCCAACAGACTGCAATCATGACGCGGGAAAGGTATAATTCAAAACATCACATGCGGAATAAACACCAAGCCCCCCAAAATGCAAAGGGTAATAGTTGCCAAACCTTGGTCTAAAAGTAGTGACATACGCTCTAGAGAGGAATGAAGAGCCACCTCAATAGGGACAGAACTAGGGGGTAGATTTTTTCGATGTAGTGTTAACTTTTGAAAAAACATCGATTTTTCCAAAATGAATCTTAAATCCACCCGATCCATCAAAATGTGTTTATAGTATTATTTAGTTAGTATACTTACAAATAAAAATAAACATAAAACATAATAAAATCTCAATATAACAGTGTAAATTAAAGCCCAAAAAGATGAAACATATTTGTTAAATTAAACACAAAATTATACTTAATTCATCAGTCTAACAATTTGAGTTGTTTCCAAACTGAACCGACACCAAAGCGGTACTATCTAGCCCATTTCTCGTAACATATATCTTCACATTTCTAGGTTCTGTTTTGGTTGCGTTCTTTATGATTTATAAAATTTCTAAATAATTATCTCAATTCACAAAGATGAAACATTTTTGTTTGATTTTCTTTTTTTTCTTTTTTTAATTAGTCTTTAGATCTTTTAATGGTATGTTTAATTATCACAAAGATGAAACATATTTTTTATGTTATCAGAAAGATGAAACAAATTGTTAATAGAAGACTGTTATGAATTTTTTATGGTATTCGTTTGTGACTTTGTGTACTGAATAGAGGGCCAATTAAAGAGAAGAAGTTTTTCGAATGTATAATTGTATAAACTTGACTTGTACACTGTACAGTTGTATTTACTGAGTTACTTGGTTGTTGATCACTTGATCATTGAAACATATATAAAAACTTGTTAAACAATAATTTGTAATTTGTGTACTGTAGGCCAAAATTGAGAGTTATCTAAAAAGAAAGCTCCACACGATAACAATAATGATACTATCGGTGGAGAATGTTAGGGTCAAAATCCGACAAAATTATCCCTCACAAGTATTTGAAGCATTAAAACATCCGAAGTTAAATAGCTGATTAAATCAGAGAAACAATTCATTTCTCTGATAAAGTCAAACTGTAAACCATGAGCAAAGTTTACTCCCTGACAAAGATCAGCACTGCTGATCGTTATTGGCTATCTCGCAAAGGTATACACCTTAGCGAGAAAACCTTAGAAGAATTAAAGTCCAAGATCATTTGATATGATCACATGATGTTATAAAGAACAGCGGGTCTGACCAAAAGAACTCTCTAAGTATCTTCACATATCAGAGAATGAACTACTTAGATATGTTGTATACTTCTTGGTGAATACAATATAGCTTTATAAAAGTCGAAGACTAAATCTGAATGAATACTTTGTACCCTGATGCGCAGTCAGCTAGCAAAGTTGTTAAGACCAAAGATATACCAACCTTATCAAATACCCACGTTATGAACACAACAAGAACACGTGAAACAGAAACATATGTTATGCGTAGAGAAAGATAAAGAAAAGAACTTGGTGACTTGAATGATATTCGTATGTATGTATAGAGAGGTAGAGAGAAGAAAGATGAAACAATAAGATGTTATATTGCTTCAAGGGAAAACACACACACACACACTCAAGCACACCCCTCAATACGACAGTTTGTCATACTTGCATTTCTCTGTTTTTCGATCAAGCTATTTAAAATAGGACACGTTTTCTTTTTCAAGTTTCATAAGAGCTTTTTCATATTTTGAAACAATTGCGGAGGTCTCAGACTGGAGTCTTTCATGATCTTCAACAGAATATGTTTGCAAAATGATGGACATGATATCGGTAGTCATAACATCTTCGAAGAGAGAATCATTCAAATTTTCCAAAACTTTGATGTGTTCAATACTTTCATTAGCTTGCTTTACCAGGGATTTATGGTCCTTGACAAAGTCAGCTGTTTCTTTCAAAAACGCTTGTTCAAAAGGAATTACCCTCGCACTGATGCCAGTCAGCTGAGGGGCAATTTGAGTTTCAAAAAACTTTCTTTGTTCGATGTCAAAACTAGAGAACCAGTTGTTAGGTGTAATAGTGGTTTTAGTTTTAACAGTGTCTTGAAGATCCACAATTCTAGTTTTCACATTGTCTAAAATAATTCTCGTATCACTTGTGTTAAAAGGATTGTTTGAAGACATTTGTTCAATATTCGAAAGAGAATTTGAGACAACAACTGGTTTTGAAACAGATTTTGAAACATGTGTTGACTCTTTGTTTGAAACACTTGTTGTGATGGAGAACTTTGACTTTTCTTTTTGATTAACAAAAGTAATTCCGTTAATTTTGTTCCATTTGTTATAATCAATAGGTTTGATTTCCGGATTCTTTTGTTTCATTTTTGATCTACTCTCCTCAGATAGTTCCAACGTTTCAAGAGAATCACGAACAGTTATGGGTTTATGCAAAGCATTTCCATTGTTTAACACATTCTGAGATTTCTGAGCTTTCTTGAGGAACGAAGAAGGGTCGTTACCAAGTGCCATTCTATTATTAGTATGAAAACGTGGATTTACTTGATTAGAAAGCATCTTGATTGTTTGAGCAGAGTGACCCGTTTTAAGAAGCAAATTTTCCAAAGTTTGGATTTTCTCATTTTTATCAAGAATTTCATCAAGAAGAGAATCTTCTCGTTTTGAAAAATCAGTAATCAACGGCTTCTTATCTTTTTCAAGATTAGAAAACATTTCTTTTTGTTTAGAAAGTTGGTTATTTAAATCAGAAATTTCCTTGTTTAAAGATTTAATTTTTAAGTTCAAATTCACATCAAGTGTGTTATACTTGATTTGCAAAAGTTGTTCTTTAGAAACCAAATTTCGATAACCAATTTCTAATTCTGATTCTTTGTTTTTATGAAATTCGAAGGCTTTTGCGTTCTCCTTGTAACTCTCAAGCTCAGCGGTCAATTTCTTATTCGCGGCCTTAACCTCGCGACTGACCTTTTGGACTTTCTCAATCTCAATACCACAATTATTAATTAATGTTTCAAAGTAAGCACGTGTTTCCTCATCATTAGCACCATTCTGTGCAACTTGACCTCCATTAGGATCCATATATGGAGTTTCAGAGTTAACATTGCTATTAACTTGCTCTCCCACATATGTGTCATAATAAGGTTCGGGAGACACAGAATGTGGCTTCTCATGAGTAAACGAATTAGCAACATTACTATAATTTGGTACCTCATTGAGTGAATCTGTGTCATAGACGGGAGTTGTATCAAAAGTACCACTTGATGTTGTGTCCTGCTGGATGACTGTATGACTGGATGTTGCAAAATCGTTTGCTTTATCTGCCCGTCCTGGATACCAGAATTCGAATTCCTCAGCAGTCAACTCTATTCCCGATTCTTCTTTCTCGGCTATCATCTGCATGTACCTGAGCTTTTTAGCCGATATCCTTGGTTTGACACTGCATTCTGAATATCCTGAATCATGACTTTGGGGTTCGGAAGTAGCATTCTGAGCAGAAGTCATAAAGCAGTTATTCCCATTTTGATATCCCATATTCTTATTCACAATCTGACCCCCTTGATGTCCAACATACTGCCCTGCATATTGCATCTGATTCCCCATTTGTATACCCGTAGCAAATCCTTGCTGATTCCCGATAACATCTCCCATGTGTCCTTCTTGACTCATATGAATACTTGGTTGAGAAAACTGCGTATTGTACGATGAAATCCATGGGTTGTTGTTATTTGGTGTAGTGGGACTAATGTTTACTTCATTGAAGAATCCTCTTAAGAAAGCAGTTTTGAGACGATCTGTCAGAGTTGCCATTGATGAAGGTATGTTCTGATAAAGTTGATGTAGGATCGATTCAACGATAAAGGAGTTGTGTTTGAAGAAGATTAAGCTCGGTTGAGGTGTTTCCGAAAGTCGTACTCGTAAACTCGGTTCTTAAAAAATTTTCGCCCAAAATTTGAAATTCACTGTAAAAATCAATTCTAAGGTCGTATGAAAAATTTGAGTTATGACAATTTTGACGACAAATTTGACCCAAAAAATTTGAATTTAGGCCCAAAAATTTGAATTTTTGGCCAAAATTTTCACAGTCAAACCAAAATTTGAATCTCGCGTAAAAATTGAACGTTTAATCTCCCCTAAAAAATAAATTTTACTCAAATTTTCTCGCGTAATAAATTTTACTCAAATTTTACTCAAATAATTTTTTTTTTTTTTTTTTTTTTTTTTTTTTTTTTTTTTTTTAACCTTAGGCGTAGAAAGAGCTTAGGCGTAGACCTAAGAAGTTACGAGTAGGATATGGTTACGAGTAGGATGTAGTTACGAGTAGGATGTGGTTACGAGTAGGATGGCTTAGGCGTAGGATCTTATGCGTAGGAAGCTTAGGCGTAGGATTCCTTATGCGTAGAAACCTTAAGCGTAGGAACCTTAGGCGTAGAAAGTATCTTACGCGTAACCTTAAGCTTATGCGTAGACAAAAAGTTACTCGTAAACCTTACGCGTAATTTTGAAGTTATGCGTAGAGTTACTCGTAAGCTTTTAGCTTATGCGTAAACTATGGTTAAGAACCAAAAATCCTTTACACTGTCACAGCGTAAGAGATATCCACAAGTCGAAGTGTTCCACACACTTATCCAAGTGAGGGAAGCACTGAGTAACAGTTATAGCACGAAGATTCTTCACCAAAAAGTTACGAGTAGAAAACTTATGAGTAGTTGACTTTCTTACGAGTAGAACTAGGGTTTTGACCTACTCGTAAAAAATTTCCAACGATTCAAACAATTTCGCTTGCACAGATATCCTTAAAAACACTCGAATAACCCAAAAATGTTGATCTTTTTCACCCAAAGTGCTTAGAAAAGTTACGAGTAGAAATGACCAATAACCAAATACGAGCTTAAAATTGAAGAAAAACACGTAAAGCTACGAACGTTTTGCAAAAAACTGAAACTTTAGCACCAAATAAACCTTAAACCACAAGAATCTTGAATTTTTAAGTGCAAAAATTAAAGCTTTAAGCTTGACAACTATGAAAAACGTGAGCCTTTACGCGTACAATACCAAGCTTCAAAACAAACACAAACACTCCTAAATCATTGTTAGGCGATTGATACCAATTGTTATGACCAAAGATATACCAACCTTATCAAATACCCACGTTATGAACACAAGAATACCACGTTAAACCAACACAAACTATGCGTAAAGATGAAGAAGAAAAGATAGAAAGATGGTGACTTAAGATGTGTATTCGTATATGTATGTTTAGAGAGGTAGAGAAAAGAAGATGAAAACAATAAGATGTTATATTGCTTCAAAGGAAAACACACACACACACACACTCAAGCACACCCCTCAAATGACATACTTGAGGGGTATATATAGTACAAGATAAAGGATGCCCTAAGGCTTGGCCATGGGCCTTGAGATGGACTTGGATTGGGCTTGGAATTATACAAGGCTAGCTTAACATAACTTATGCCCAATTAGCTTAGCCCAATCCATGAGCCCGTTGACTATTCTATCATGATATCTAACACGCGTTACAAAGTTCCTAATCGTGAATGACCATCACTTCTAATAAAAACTATTAAGGCTAACAAAAGTACAAGGAGAATACAAACAACCAGAGTCTTGGAGGACTGACAAATGTCTCTAGGGCTCTGAAAGACTTATCAACTTAAGACATCCAGAAGAACCATGCAGCCTAACCAAACTAGATCTATCAGACACACTCAGAGTATACTTAAAGATACTTGCTAAAGTATGTCAAAGGATCTGGCTGAAGTTCTCAGAAACGCTTAGGCGGGAGTAATTTGAGATAAAGCAAAGCGGGAAAACCCTTGGAAAGATAAAGACTCATCAATAGAAGGGAAATAAACTTGCATGAGGTGTCAGCACAATAAAGCAACCCTAGCCATACGATTGCACGTATACCTTACTTCTAGTTTTGATATCATTGTTCTCTTGTGACTACTAACAGTGTATCTCCCTATTATATAGATGGAGGTTATTAGTAGTGATAAGCAATCGATTCCACCACTAAAAACTTCCTCCTCTCCTTGAAGAGTAATATTTGTTATTGACAGGGATAGTATTCCGCAACTATACCTCATAAAGACTTCACCTTAACCTCTAAGTGAGACTAATACAGTCGTGATGTACAAATGGGTATTTGTTAGTTGACTCAGCTCAAGATTGTGTAAACATTCTTTTATTTTTAATGAACATATGTTATTTTCATTTTATTAAACTCTTGTTCATAATTTTCATGGTTTTACATAAACATATCGGACCAACAAGTGGTATCAGAGCAAGTGGATCACTCCCATGATCTAGATACGTTCTAGAATGACGACTAATAATACAAAGCCGTTCTCGATTGACGGTTGATAACATTCGAACCTAACCATACTCTATTCCCACCTAAATCCACCACTTCGAAGATTTCTTTAGCCGTTTTTCAACAAGACGGAGTTTCTTCAAACTTCTCTTGTGTAGAATGTAGCTCTCTCAGCCTCTTATCCAACTATCTCAACCACACTTTTTTTAGCACTAGTTTCTTGCGAGTCTCGATGATCAGATAAAAGTCACCAGGACATCTTGTCTTGAGTAGATGATTTCATTTTGAAAAAGGCTCTGAAGAAAATGTGAGTGTCATTTCTCACAAGCTAAAAGTGTGGCAATACTTAAATGCTTAAAACGGTCACTATAGGTGGTCACTAGGATTTTGAAGAGATGACTACAAGAGGCTTTAAACTCGAGAATCATCAGAGGATATAAATTAGAGGAGATTCAGGGGTTGTATGAAGATGTCTTCAGTGAAGGTACATCAGGGAATCCTCATTTAACAAAGCAGTCCCTTATCCTCAAGAAACTTCACCAAGAGGACTTAAACATCAAAGAATTAGACTTCATGTATATTTACTTTATTCTTTGTTGTAAATTAGTTAGTAAGAAGAAGCATGCATGCTTACTTACTACTGATCAATATTAGGCTATGAATAGAATATCCTTGAGTGAGGAACACTGAATGCAAAATATTCTCAGCCCTTGATTTTGAAAATTTGATGCAATCTCAAAAACTCAAGGCTTCTAAGAATGTTTTGCTTCAGCGACATCAAAGAGTAAGCATTGTAATTCTTAATGCTCTACTCTTTGATGCAAAAAATAGTATGAGTTATAAAACTCAGGGATATCAATGCGGAATTGACCAGGGATAAGAAGGCACTATCAAAAAATAGTATGAGTTATAAAACTCAGAGATATCAGTAGCATGATAGATGTCAGGGATCGACGAGAATCAGAAGCCAGAAGACAATCAGAGAATGGGTGATGAAATGATACCACCATCAATGGTGTCTGAAAATTAAGTTGTCTAAAATAGTATACTAGTCAGTACTATCAACTTTACACTCAAACAAAAACCCTACCTCTGAACCAAATTCATTAACTTGATTGTAAAATTATTCCTGATACATGAGAACTTAGTAAAAAATTACTAACAGGATCATACCTCTTAACCAAACCTTCCATTGGCCACTGAAATTATCAAAATCAGATACTAAAAGGACTCAATCCTCAAAATGGAAGAAATGGTTCAAATCAAGAATTGATTGGCTTCCTTTCGAGAAGAAGTTCAATTACTTGGAAACATACATCCAAGAATGAATTTAAGGATAAAGCCAAGCATAAGAAAACCTCAGAAGAATCAGACATCTGTTTATAGTTACACATGTAAATACTTGGTTGTAAATCAGAGTGTAAGAAGAAGCCGTTATGCTCACTTGCCTCTGATAAACTTAGACCACCTTAAAATCAGATGTTTATGTTTTCATTCTTAACTGTAATTCAGAACGTAAGAAGAAGACGTTATGCTCACTTATTTATGATAAAACTTAGGCTAAATTTATGTTCAAATAGAGGGAGATTGTTAGGGTAAAAATCTGACCAAATTATCCCTCACAAGTATTTGAAGCATTAAATCAGCCTGATAAGGATTTAAAACGTACGCTTTTAGGGGGTCATTTAAGCCCTATTTCGACACATTTTATATTCGTTACTGCTTAATTTCGTTCCTTTTCACTTTTTAGGTCTTTTGGAAGCAAAATGCTGGAATGAAAGCATATTTGGACGAAAAGGAGCAAATACATGAAGAAAATGGCAAAGTCAAGATCGAAGCCACTCAAGACTGATCAGCAGAACCTGATGGCATCCCATCCAAAGGGCGACGCCATCCCTCTATGAAGACTTGATCAAAAAGTGCACGCGACGGCTCAGTGGAATTTCTGGTCCTAAAGCGTGACGGCGTCACGCCTTATTTCTGGAAGGCGTCACTCACAAAAACTACACCAGATGCCCAAGATCCAACACTCAGATGACGTCTTGTATGAAGACTGACGGCGTCACACATCTCAACTGACGCCGTCACAAGCTGATCAAGACTATCATAATATGCGCGCGAAGTAGCTGATACTGTTTTGGCCATAACTTTTGCATACGAACTCGGATTTAGGTGATTCAAAAGCCCACACGACCAGAACAAGAAAATCTACAGTTTAATGAAAAAAAGTCTTTGTGATGTCGTCACTCTATCGATATGACGCCGTCACCCTTTGCCGACCTAAAATCTGCCTATAAATATAACGTTATTACTTCACTTTTTGTAGGCTCTAAACCCTAAGTCTGATTCTAGGGTTTAGATAGGTGTTTTGAGAGGGTTTCAATCACTCCAAAAACATCTTGTAATGGTTTGTTTATTATATCTTAATTCATATCTTCAATTTATCATTTTGTCTACCACATGTTCAATTGATTGTGTGTATGCTTGCTTGTCTATCATGTCTAGCTAAATTATTTGTGTGTTTGATTAGATCTATGAAACCTAGTTATTGATTGTTGTTAGGTTGTTTCTTGTCTTAGTTGAAATTGGCTTAGGAGTGCAACTAGGTTATTGTTGTGTTTAATGCTTGAGTATGCTTTATGATGATATGGTTCATGGATGAAATAGCTTAGGCTTGCCGACTCCGTGAGTCATATACGAGAGATAACCTCAAAGAACTAGGGACCACGCATACCCTACGACCTTTAGGAATACAACGCGTTAAGATAAAGGACGTGACAACTCAACCAAACAATAAAAGATAACGAGGGAGTAATAGTATCTAGATGAACACATCTTTAATCATCATACGAGTACACTTCAATTAGACATAGCTACTCGTAGTAATTAGATAATTAGACAATTAGTTAAAGTAGAGTAATCGGTAGAAGTACTACCCCCAACCAATTGCCCCGAGATATTTACCTTAGCTTTCTAAAAAACCATAAAAAAAGATTTAAAAAAAAACAAATAAAAGAAAAAAAAAAAAAGAATCATCCTCAACCACACCTTCTCGTCATATATTTCTTACTAGCATTCCTATTCCCCTAGAGAACGATATCAATCCACGAGGCTTACCCCATACTCACTACAATGATTAGGTTAACTGCCTAGGAGGTTGAAAAACTTGCTCGAAGAAAAGGAAGTTTCCTTGACCCCGAACGCGCCTTCTGTACGCATCAAGTTTTTGGCGCCGCTGCTGGGGAATAGAATAGCTAGTTAAATCTCTATCTCGTTTGGGTTACCTTACTTGATTCCTATCAAGTAATATTTTTTCTCTGCTCATTAGCTTCCTTGTAGTCTATCCTCCTTCTTTGTGTTTGTGTTCATGAAACCCTTTTCATTTGTCGCTATGGCAAGTGAAGTTGTATTTGAATCATTAACAAATGAGGAACAATTGTATTTCATAGATAGAATTACTTCTTATTGTTCTAATGAATTTGTAAGTTATATTAGAGATATCCAAGAGGAGATGGGTGTAAAGTTAAATGGCTTTGATGAATTTTGTGCATGTGTAGCTTCTATTCAACAATCATGGTTAGGATCAACTCCTTTTAGTGAGACCATTTGGAAAAAAATTGAGAAAAACTTCATAAGCGTAACCCATAGTTTGAATGAAATCATAGGCTTGTCTACATCACAACTTGAGGGAACAGATAAGGAGGAATCCTTTAGGCAAATAGAACATTGTAATCAAGTTTTTGAGAACGATTCTTATGAATCGGACCAAGAATTTGAAATGGCCAAAGAAGGATTTGAGATGCTTAGGAGTATGTTTGGGTTAGATCATACTAAAACACATGATGAACATATAGGAGATCTAGATATAATGGAGAATAAGGTGAAAACTCCAAGCCCACAAGCCCTACCATCACTTGAGGAACACATACCGCCTATAACTTACCCGGAAGAAGTAGAAGAGACTATAGGAACCCCGATTGATATAGAAACTTTGGACCAAACACCACTAGAGAATGTAGGTTTAGATGCTTGTTGTCATGACCTCTCTCTTAGTTCTAGGAAAGTTCCTAATTTTGATAAACCGGAGCCTCAACCAAAAACCTTACCCAATTTTCCGTCTTTAGATGTGAATCTAGGAATTGAATTAGGCCCCAATCCACCCATCAAAATAAATAGTCTGGGTAGTTGCATGATAAAGGTAGTAGACTCTAGGCCATGTAGAGTGGAAGCTAATATAGGAGTAACCCATGACCTTACACACTTACATCACCCATTCATGGTTGATAACAAGAAACATTATGGGTTTAAACCGGGTTTATTAGGTCAAGATGGATCTTTAACTAAGAATATTTTGAAGTTGATAGAAGATGATCCAATTCTAGGAGAAAGATTTGATTCACCCGCTACACCAATAGAATTAGGTAAGGTTACAATGAATGTAGCACAACCCTTTGAGCATATAAATCACCCATCACCCTCTCCTCACGTGGCAAATTTCCACCATAAAGGTGTGTATCGCTACTATCACCCGCACTTAAGCTTAAGTGTAGGGAAAACTTCCCATTTATCCATTAAATAAGGGTAGAGTCAAGCTCGTGACTCGAACAAAAACAAGCGCTTCTTTGGAGGCAACCCATGTTTATTTGTTTGAATGTTTGTTTTTAATTTTTATTTGTGTGTTTATATATCTTTTTCATTGTTGTTTATTCTCATGTTAGACTTTGTGAAAATGCTTTATTTTATTTTTAACTTCGTCTTAATAGCATATAAAGGTATTTTACAAAAAGATAAGTGTAGGGAAGATCACATATATTTTTAAGAACATGAACATGAGATTAACAATAATTGAAATTGTATATATATGTGTGTTTGTTAGAGTCAAATGCTTGTATCGAGTCATAATAGATGTTTTGCAGGAATTTTTCCAGGTTTTAATGAGGTAATTTTTCTAGAAAACGTACCGGACCCTTTCTGTCAGGACAACCTGACGGCATCGGGATTACAACCCGACGGCATCAGGAAATGTGGAAACAGATTGTCAGTTTCGTTTTATGTTTAACTTGTGATTTTTGGAAACTTCCAATCCTTAATTTTTCAGAAAAACTGCAAACATCCATTCCACAAGCATTATATCTTATTTGATTTGTTTCTAAGTCTAGAGTTACATCTTGTTGTGATTTTTCTTTGTTCAGTTTGATGCTTTGGGTTGTCATTTTCTTATGAGTGTGCAGGTTATTTTGAACAAGAAGGAGAAACACAAATTAGATGAAGCTTATTACTCATGCATTCTTCTTGGAAGAGGATCTAACCGCAACTTCACATGTATCCTACCGAGCTAATCAGGGGAGTACTAGTTTCTTTTCCTTACTTACCTTCCTTTATCATAACTTTGATGCTTTCGGGGAACATTGGGGACAATGTTCAGTTTAAGTGTAGGGGGAGAATAAAACGGGAACTTAGAAACTATTCACTCGCTTGATCATTTGTCTTGTCCTTGGTAATTTGTGTAATAAACTATGAGAAATATTCGTTAGGGCAATTTTAGAGCCAAATTTAAATTTTTTTATGACATTTACGAGCTAAACTCTAGTCTTAATAAAGCGTCTCATGGATAGGAATTATATGACTAGCACAAAAACCGTTTACCACTCAAATTCCACTCAAAAAATGTGAGGTTCGCCCCTAGATCTTTAGGAATAAAAGCATTCACTTTTAATGCTTAGAGAGTGTACCGGTAGTATAATAGATTCTGGAACTTGTTTTGTGATGCATTCCGAGATCGCTAGTGAGACTACACTTGTGTAGTTAGGAGTAACTAAGTGATAAGAGGCATTAGGATAACCCTTGTTTGAAACCTGTATTATAATTACATCTTCCACATTGGTCGAGTAATTACCCCACACCCTTGCGATGTACTCATCTTTAGTACACGATACCCCTAGTTAACCCCTCAGAGCCTATCCTTTTGGTGGTTCTCATGATGTTTCGGTTTTCCGGAATATCAATGAAGAGCATTGTTTACAATCCACCCTCAAATGTACACCCAAATCGCCTTAGCCTACCTTGTATGCACTCATATTTAGTGCATTATTGTTATCATTACTAAACCCTTAGTTCAAATATCTAGTTACTTGCATGGTTGCTAAGTCGAGTCATATCTTTTGTACATAGTTTTGGGACGATTGGGACTCAGGGGTAAAAAGTAATATTTTATGGAGTAACGGGAAAGAACGGTAAATTCAAATTTCCTTTGTCTACGTAATTAAATACTCCAAGTGTTTTGATCTTTTCGAATCGGGTCAATTAGTGTTAGAGAAATAAAAACTCAAGTGTAGGGATGCTCCTATAAATCCCTTATATTTTGATGTTATTGTAGAGGATGGTAGAGTCAAAAGGTATGAAAAAAAAGTTTTAAAAAAAGAGTGTTAAAAAAAAGTGAAGAAAAACATACGGGCTACCATCCTACATCTATCTTTATGTTTATGTTTTTAAATTTATGTTTGTTCTGTTTCAAGTTATCTAGTTTAGTGAGTCGAGTCTTGGCTTAGCAACGCCATGCTTTACATGCTTGTAACATTAGATTTTTGACTTGCCACCACTAAAAATCCCCTATCCAACAAAACCCTTTGTTTCCCTACCCTAAGCCTAACGTTACAACCCTTATAAAGACCTCTTAGATAGTTGTTCCTAGGTGCTTACGCCAAAGTGGTGGAGGTTTGATCTATTCTCAAGCTTATGGTAATCTATGTACTATGCCAGGTAATGAGTGTTTATCTTCTATTCCATTCATATTATATTTCATATAAACCCGAGAGATGAGAGAATCCAAACACCACTTGTGAGGTGTTAGTGTATAATGTTCGTGCTTGTTATGACTATTGTGGCACTTTTACTTGTTGTAAACTATTTTAAATCAATGCTTCATGCCCCTTAACTTATAAATCGATTGGTCAAAAGCACATTTTCTTGAGGATAAGCAAGTACCAAGTGTAGGGATATTTGATAAGGATTTAAAACGTACGCTTTTAGGGGGTCATTTCAGCCCTATTTCGACACATTTTATATCCGTTACTGCTTAATTTTGTTCCTTTTCACTTTTTAGGTCTTTTGGAAGCAAAATACTGGAATGAAGCATATTTGGACGAAAAAAGCAAATACATGAAGAAAATGGCAAAGTCAATATCGAAGCCACTCAAGACTGATCAGCAGAACCTGATTGTGTCCCATCCAAAGGGCGACGCCGTCCCTCTATGAAGACTTGATAAAAAGTGCACGCGACGGCTCAGAGGAATTTCTGATCCTAAAGCCTGACCGCGTCACGCCTTATTCCTGGAAGGCGTCAATCATAAAAACTACACCAGAAGCCCAAGATCCAAGACTCAGACAATGTCCTGTATGAAAACTGACGGCGTCACACATCTCAACTGACGCCGTCACAAGCTAATCAAGACTATCACAATATGCGCGCGAAGTAGCTGATATTGTTTTGGCCATAACTTTTGCATACAAACTCGGATTTAGTTGATTCAAAAGCCCACACGACCAGAACAAGAAAATCTACAGTTTGGTGAAAAAAAGTCTTTGTGACACCGTTACTCTATTGATCTGACGCCGTCACCCTTTGCCGACAGAAAATCTGCCTATAAACAGAACATTATTACTTCACTTTTTGTAGGCTCTAAACCCTAAGTCCGATTCTAGGGTTTAGATAGGTGTTTTTCCAGCAACTTAGAGGGTTTCAATCACTCCAAAAACATCTTGTAATGGTTTGTTATTTATATCTTAATTCATATCTTCAATTTATCATTATGTCTACCACATGTTCAATTGATTGTGTGTATGCTTGCTTGTCTATCATGTCTAGCTAAATTACTTGTGTGTTTTCTTAGATCTATGAAACCTAGTTATTGATTGTTGTTAGGTTATTTCTTGTCTTAATTGAAATTGTCTTAGGAGTGCAACTAGGCTATCGTTGTGTTCAATGCTTGAGTATGCTTTATGATGATAAATGGTTCATGGATGAAATAGCTTAGGCTTACCAACTCCGTGAGTCATATACGAGAGATAACCTCAAAGAACTAGGGATCACACATACCCTACGACCTTTAGGAATACAACACGTTAAGATAAAGGACGTGACAACTCAACCAACCAATAAAAGATAACTAGGGAGTAATAGTATCTAGGTGAACGCATCTTTAATCATCATACGAGCACACTTCAATTAGACATAGCTACCCATAGTAATTAGATAATTACATAATTAGTTAAAGTAGAGTAATTGGTAGAAGTACCACCCCCAACCAATTGCCCCGAGATATTTACCTTAGCTTTCTAAAAAACCATAAAAAAGATTAAAAAAAAAAGAATCATCCTCAACCCCACCTTCTCGTCATATATTTCTTACTAGCATTCCTATTCCCCTAGAGAACGATATCAATCCCCGAGGCTTACCTCATACTACACTACAACGATTAGGTTCACTGCCTATGAGGTTGAAAAACTTGCTCGAAGAAAAGGAAGTTTCCTTGACCTCGAACGCGCCTTCCGCGCGCATCACAACCTAAGTTAAATAGCTGATTAAATTAGAGAAATAATTCATTTCTCTGATAAAGTCAAACTGTAAACCATGAGCAAAGTTTACTCCCTGACAATGATCAGCACTGCTGATCAGCTATCTCGCAAAGGTATATACCTCAGCGAGCAAAACTCAAAAGAGTTAAAGTCCAAGACCATTTGATATAATCAAATGCTGTTATAAAGAACAACGGGTCTGACCAAAATAACTCTCTAAGTATCTTCACATATCAGAGTATAAACTACTCATATATGTTGTATACTTCTTGGTGAATACAATATAGCTTTGTGAAAGTAGAAGACTAAAACTGAATGAATACTTTGTATCCTGATGCAGATTCAGCTAGCAAAGTACAAAGAGAATACAAACAATCATAGTCTTGGAGGACTGACAAATGTCTCTAGGGCTCTGAAAGACTTATCAACTTAAGTCATCCAGAAGAACCATGCAACCTGACCAAACTAAATCTATCAGACACACTCAGAGTATACTTAAAGATACTTGCTAAAGTATGTCAAAGGATCGGGCAAAAGTTCTCAGACATGCTTAGGCGGGAGTAATTTGAGATAAAGCAAAGCGATAAAACCCTTGGGAAGATAAAGACTCATTAAGAGCATGGAAAGCAA
This sequence comes from Chrysanthemum seticuspe, assembly GCA_019973895.1. Lineage (NCBI taxonomy): Eukaryota > Viridiplantae > Streptophyta > Magnoliopsida > Asterales > Asteraceae > Chrysanthemum > Chrysanthemum seticuspe. The sequence continues at coordinate 34,090,975 of BPTQ01000004.1, read as the reverse complement.
CTTGCATGAGGTGTCAGCACAGTAAAGAAACCCTAGTCATACGATTGCACGTATGCCTTACTTCCAGTTTGCTTCTAGTTTAGATATCACTATTCTCTTGTAACTACTAACATTGTATCTCCCTATTATATAAAGGGAGGTTAGTAGTAGTGATAAGCAATCGATTCCACCAATAGAAACTTCCTCCTCTTCTAAGTGGAATCTTCCTCTTCATAACTTGAAGAGTAACATTTGTCATTGCCAGGGATAGTATTCCACAACTATTCCTCGTAAAGACTTCACCTTAACCACTAAGTGAGACTAATACAGTCGTGATGTACAAATGGGTATTATTAGTTGACTCAGATCAAGATTGTGTAAACATGGTCTTATTTCTAATGAACATCAGTTATTTTCATTTGTTCAAACTGTTGTTCATATGTTTCATGGTTTTACACAAACATATCGGACCAACAAAGAATCTACAAGAGGAAATGCGACAAATGATACTTCACAAGGACCTCAAACTACATCCGCAACTGATATTCCTTCGGTTTCAATACTAATTATAATTGCTTTAGACACTCTTCCCTCGGATCCCGTTGATAGATCTCAAAATTTTGATTATGATCCAAACCAAAAAATGATGGTGTACGTAAGCGTTTTTTTAGGTAAAGGGGCTTACCCCGGTAAAATATATATATAATCACAAAAATTTGAAGTACAATAGAATGTAGCTGAAGTACCACATTAACCTCAAGCCAGCGCTTGTACGTAAGCGTTTTTTTGCTATGAAAGATCGTAGAATCCCTGATTAGAAGTTAATATATTTATTTATTTATCGTTTTAATGAATTCTTCATTTTCATTAACTTTTTAGCTCTATTATATTACGGTTTAAATTTTTTTGTGCACTCGATCATATATTTGGTCATGGTTTCGTCCCTGCACGTCAAAAGAACGTTGGGCCGACTCAAAGACACAGGAAAGGCATGTACGCATAGCAAAGTAAAGTTTTGAAATACCCGTACAAGCACGAGAAGCATCAACTCACGTTGAGGGTCTTTAATCTTAGCAATTGCATCCATATGCACAATGTTTTTGGCCACTCTCATCATCACAAGCTCACTTTTTTATCCAACCCGGTAAAATACCATTATAAAATTTATGACATTTCCTCACTAAAACTTTTGCCTACTAATACTCTTAAAAGTCACTAAATAAAAATAATAATAAAAAAATAAAACAAAATATATAAGTTGTATACAAAATTTATAAACAACCCTATAAATACGAAACCAAACCCAATGAACACCAGTACTTGAGAAAATGAATAAACCTTCATATAATATGATCACAATTTGTTCATAGATTAAATGAACACTCCATTCTCTTTTGATCCAATGGTTTATATTATTTCTTAAATTTTTGTTATTCTTTACGAAAGAATGGGAGGGATGACCCAACCTGACACAGCCGGGTTTGATCGATGCTAAAAAAGTACCATGTTGCCACCCTAGGAACATATAAATAGAACATGATTTGTATCAGTTAACCAACTCATATCGATTTGGACCAGTGGTACCTCTCGATATGTTTCTTTAACAGATAAATTTTTTATCTACCGAAAACTCCCTGGATGGATTCTAATTAATTTCCAAATTAATTAGTATGTATATTATCTAAAAACCAAATCTCTCTAACATAGTGTCCATTAAAATCACTAAAAAGGCTATATCTTCAGTTCTTCACACCCATAAGCTGATAAGCTCATAGCTTTATAATTCAATTAAAAAAAAGATAGACAAATTTATACCCTAATTGATAATTAACTTTCATTAAACTGAAGAGAAAATTGCATTAGACATATAGAGATGTCACTTTATTTAGGTAGACTATAATAGCACGACGACTGATTACATATTTCTTTAACCAGAATTACAGATCGTCGTCGCTTTGCCTTTCTTAATTCTCACGATTTTTTTCTAACTCTAAATTGATCTGGCGATCAAGTTCTGCTTTGAAGATCATCAGCTCATTCCTCTTTTTAAGCAAAGCAGCAATTTCTTCATCCTTAGATTTGTACTTCATCGTTAAGCAAGTCCTTGTGTTGAGGGAATGAAAAGCCTTGGGGTCAAGCTCAGGGTTTGGACTCGACATCTTTGCATCTTCATATTCCTGAATTAAGCGAACCGCTTCAGAATGAGATGGCCAAACTTTGGCAGGAGCATCAGGTGTCTCATACATGACAAGACACACATCCACACCACACAAAATTTTCAGATCGTTCATTATTTTTATCAAACCTGCTTTCCTTTTTTGCAAGGTTACTTGCCTTGCTCGTGGATCAAGCTTAAATTGCTTCATGGCTGGACGAGTCATTGTGTTTTGTGAATGAAAGAAAGTTTTGTGAGTGCAAGAAACATAAACACCAATGGCTATATATACACATACAAATCATATTTGGTATACTCAATCCTGTTAAAGATATACACACATTAAAATGGTCAACGAATTAATTCGGCATTCATATATTTGAATTTATGAAGTTTTAGCTTTTCCAAATTAAGTTGACATATTATGAAAATACCTAAAAACGCGTCAAATTAAAGTCATGAATCATGTATAGGAATGTCATTACTGATATTGTCGTGTTCTATATCAATGCACGCGGTTTTTCAGTATACAATGTCGGGTAAAGTTTTACTCATGTATCTATCAAAAATGGATAATCTATAACAAAAATAGAGGGTGTTTGGAATTGTGTTTTGGAGTAGATTACCCAATTACTTTGTCTTTAAAATGCAGATAATAAGAAAATGGTGTTTGGTTCTACGTTCTTTTAGAGGCAAAACATAGTTTTACAAACGCATAATCTGTTTGAGGAGATAGTGCATCAATATATATAAAGACTTCTGGAGTTGTGGAAAATACCAAGTAATATAGGCTTTTCCCGACTACAAAAAAATAGAACGTACTAGTGGTTCATCTAATTATCGACAAATATGCAAAAACAAGTTTATTGAGTTATAGAAATGTAACATTACTCATTATCCTTAGGTTTCAACTGCTATTAGTTCTAATTCCGATTCTTCAAGTAACTAATGTACTTTATAAGCACGCAATGTGCTTTGATCATTTCAAAGATTGACGTTCGGATGCACCTATTATGAACAGGGCAACTACAAAACTACTAGAAAGAATGTTGATGCATAATCTGGCGTGGGCAGGATTCAACGACTCTCCTTGGCCGTTAGTCGTCTTCTCGAGCCCTAGTAGACCTGTCAACAAAGAGAACCCGTTAGGAGTGGACCCGAGGCCGTAGCCCCGGGGTCCACCTCCGACGGTCAAGTTAGTATCGGCGTGATGTAGCCGATATATCTTAGGGTTGAAGATTGTGTACCGTTAATGAGGAGATCCAGCCATGTATTTATAGGCATGGATTAGGGTTTAGGCGTAGAGTGGGCCGCATCTGCCGGGCCTGACTCATTCCTGGCCCAGTCCGGACCATACGTCCACAAGCCCCCCAAGTCTAGTATGAGATAGCGCATGGCTATGTTATGCTAGACTTAAGTTCTGATGGCCGCGTAGGTGAAAGTGGATCCCGCATGCTGCATCCTGGGTAAGGGCGTACCTTTTGTACCAGTAGCGACGCAGCATGGTGCGACAGAAGACGTGCTTCTGTAGCAGAAGTGCGCGCTGTGCGCGAAAAAGAGGTGCGACAGAAGACGTGTTTCTGTGCATAGGTGCGCAACAAAGAGATGCGACAGAAGACGTGCTTCTGCGCATAAGTGCGCAACAAAGATGTGCGACAGAAGACGTGCTTCTGCGCATAAGTGTGCAACAAAGATGTGCGACAGAAGACGTGCTTCTGCGCATAAGTGTGCGCTGTGCGCGAGTCATTACAACCGACAGAGGACGTCTCCCCTGCGGCATGTTGGTGCGGCAAGTTGATGCAAATACTCAAATCCGTCTTCGATCTGCTTCCAAATATACCTGCGTACGGAAACAGTAGTAGGATGTACCCTGGTAGCCCCCCAAGTTTGATGGTGCTACTCGTGTAGGAGCATTAAACTTATTTAATCTGCGAAAAACACTTAATACAAAGATTAAAAGTATATGCCGCGAATCGCAGCATATAAAACCTAATGTATTGAAACAGCACATAGCATGAAAAATATATAGTGCGCATAGCATAAATAATATAAAACCTATCGTGAGGTTTTTTTTTTTTTTTTTTTTTAAATATATAAAAAAAACTTGGATGGATGCACCGTGACCGCGACTGATAGACGCAGATGGATTTATCTTAACCGCATAGACTCGAACGTTTCTGGATGATCGCAGATGTTTATACCACGGGCTTTTGGTCCAGTGCGCTCATGGCGATTGACTAGCAACGTGGTGTTCGCGCGTACGCGTTCTCCGCGAAAATGTCTGAACGCACGGTCTTACGCGGGTAGATTTATCGCGACTGCGTTGTTTGAGCGCGAACAGGCGTACCAACCGTAAAAACAGTATCTGCGCGAATTTATCGCGGCTAAAAGATAAAATAACTCCGATCGTGCGGGTTTTTCTGAGGTCCAATCGTGCGGACTAAAAAATAAAATAGGTCCGATCATGCGGATTAAAGGATAAAATAGGTCCGATCGTGCGGACGATTTATCATGTTTTAGCATTTAGCCAAATCAAAGAATATATTAAATTTCAATACTCAATTAAACAATGATATTTTAAGCGAAGATACATTGTAACAAATCGTATTGTAAATTCCAGCACTTATCATGTTACCACTTATCGTGAGAACACGGATGCTTTAAAATAAAATAATAACTTGATATTAAATGTTACCGACTTGATGAGAAAGCAAGTTGTACGAGCTTTATGCTTTTCGGTAATATGAGAACACGAAACATAGTTTATTCGGGGTCCCACGGATGGCGCCAACTTGTTGATGCATAATCTGGCGCGGGCAGGATTCAACGACTCTCCTTGGCCGTTAGTCGTCTTCTCGAGCCCTAGTAGACCTGTCAACAAAGAGAACCCGTTAGGAGTGGACCCGAGGCCGTAGCCCCGGGGTCCACCTCCGACGGTCAAGTTAGTATCGGCGTGATGTAGCCAATATATCTTAGGGTTGAAGATTGTGTACCGTTAATGAGGAGATCCAGCCATGTATTTATAGGCATGGATTAGGGTTTAGGCGTAGAGTGGGCCGCATCTGCCGGGCCTGACCCATTCCTGGCCCAGTCCGGACCATACGTCCACATGTGTTACGATAGTTAACATGTGTTTAAGAAACATCTTTTGTTACTTGAATTATATATTACAAACAGAAATAGTGGTTGTGGAAAACTAGAAGGGGGGGTTGAATAGTTTTACCAATTTAAAACTTCCTTTTAAATATTTAGATCGACTTATGTCAATCTATTTGGTTGTTTATGTTGGACGTTGATAGATAGATATATAAACGTGTAATGAAAGATAAAGAGTAAGAAGCACATCACCACGACACAAGTTATTTATAGTGGTTCGGCTACAAGGACACCTTCCTTGCCCTACTCCACTCCCCGAGTCACCTACTCGAGAGTTCGTAAACACTACACCAACTCCTTATGGCGGAGAAGCCTTCACAACGTCGCTTAACCTTTTTCCGGTACAAAGCTAAATACCGAGTTCCTTCACACCAAGGCGAACCACACCTAACACAACATCGCCTACCCTTTATATGGTGCTAGGCTAACCACCGAGTTCTTTCACACCTTAGGAGAACTAATCCTATCACAACGTCGCCTACCCTTTATTAGGTACTAGGCTAAGTACCTAGTTCCATTACTATGGAGGAACTACTACCTTTCACGACACAACAACTAATCTCAAGGAGATCTACTCCTTGTTACAACACCATCAAGGATATCACCATCCTTGTAAATAAACAAATACTTATGTGTATAACGATGCACCTCATCGATTATACGACCTAGGCATTCTTCCCAAATGCTACTTGATTTGATTCTTCGGCATCCTTCTCTAATGCCTTTGACACAACGCTTGGCACCCTTCACTAATGCTTTCGTCTTGATACCTATAGCATTCTTCACTAATGCTCTTGACACGAACGATAAGCAACCTTCACTAATGCTTTCGTCTTGACACTTTCGGCATCCTTCACTAATGCCTTTAACCCAACATCTATGGAGAAAGGAAGAACTATCAACAAGAGAACCTTAGTTGCCTTGATGATGACGAAGCTTGGCAACTCATGGACTTGAGCTTGCACGTCTTCAAGAAGTGGTGATCTCTCCTTTAAGAGGAACCTAGAAGATCACACAAAAACAAAGGACAAACTACATAGATCATTTGGATCTGAGGTTAGAGGGTTAGAATACTAAGGGGAAGTATGTGTGTCAAGTGATGGATAGAAAGGAAGAAATGGCTCTCTATTTATAGAGAAAATTCTCTACTGTTTCCCCGGATCCCACGGATCCCTTCCACTTGGGATCCGGCTAGCACAAAGCTAGGGATCCGTGGAACGCTCCTCTTTGCCCATGGGTATTTTTGGTTATGGGTCATGGGTCATGGGTTATGGGTTGATCTATGGTTTTCTTTCTAGATACAATGAACTTGGTTAAGTGGTATATATAAAACCATGGGTTATGGGTCAATACCATTTGCTAGTTTTTACCCATTTAGTATATACTTGTTTTTACCCATTTTAGTATACTTAGTTTAAGTATATGCTAACCCAATATGTACACACTAGTTGTTGTACATATTTATTTAAATCATAAAATCACTTATACTTGTTTTAGTGTTTTATGTGAAAACGTAAGTGTGTTAGGAAACTATTAACTCAAACTATTTACGTATTCTATTTGTTTCGTTAAAATGATTTTACGTTTGTTATCGACAAAACATTAGAAGATCGTAAAATATAAATAAACGTTTTTACGGCTTATTTGTATTAACAATCTCCCCCTTTTTGTTGATGACAAAACATAAAATTATTTTAAGGAAAAACTAAAATTCGTAAAAGTTTAAATTTGTAGTTTTTACTTTCTTCTCCCCCTTTTTGTCGAAACAAAAAGTGTTAAAAGAAACTAACACAATTTTTATAAAAAAATGTAAAAATGTAAAGAGAGCAAGTGACGGGAATGGTACTCGTCTTAACTCCCCCTTGACGAGTCCATCCATTTGAAATGGCGTCAAGGACATGACGTAAAATAAATTAATTGTGTTTGCAATTAAGTTTGCAAATGGTTCGTCTAAGTGACGAAAACGTGCTCCCCCTTGAAGATTGCAAAGATGCAATGGGGTATCATGAAGTATAATCCAAAACCGGATTAATGTTGCAAATGTTTTGCAAATATCGTTTGACACAAAGCTCCCCCTAGCTTTATGGTGACAAAATCTTCATGTGTTATTTTGAAAATCTACAAAGTAAAGGTTAGAAAACAAGAGTATAGTGCATAATTTCCTGCAAATAAAACTCAAGTTAGTAGAAATTTGTGCTTCTGATCCACGGATCCCACGGTTCCCTTCTTGAAGGGATCCGTCTAGGCATTATGGAGGGATCCGGCTGTCTGTTGACAGTTTCTTCAGCAATGAGAGTGTTTCAATCAATGCTAGTGTGGAGACAATATATGTGTGCAATAAAGAGCACAACGCACATAATAATCAAAACATATAAATGTTCATTCAATAAAACAAGAGATAACCAACCAAATCTCTAAAAACTAAGAGAATGAACTAGGACATACAAGTACCACTAAATACTAACTAGATACTAGACTTAAAATGCTACAATGTACTTGAGTCTAGGGATGAGAGGACTTGTTGATTTGATCCAAATTTGCAAGAAGATGATTAAACATGAAATGTATCTCATTTCGTACTTCTTGAACAAGTCCTTGAGTGTTTAGACAATTTGAACAATTATTGTCTTGGTTTGGACCCGGAGGGAAATGGATACTTTGAGGAGGCTCTATGTGTGCTTGTGGGTCTTCATTTTGAGGAGTAGGAAGAGGTTCTAAAAATGAAGGTGGTAATGGAACTTCTTCCATATGATCAAGGTTATTCCTTGTCTCCCATGATGGGCTAGTTGGTGTTGTGGGTGGTTCCCTATTCAATGAAAAGGTTGGTGAATGGGAGGTTCTTGGTGGTGAGTTATATGTTCGGTGAGGAAGAGGCTCATTCAAGGATTGTAGTCCATGCTTAATGAGTGATGGTTTTGATGGCTTGCTAGAACTAGCCATGTTTGGTTTTGAACTAGATGACCCTTTTTCTAGTCCGAAAGGTTTGATACTAATCCTTGCGGTTCTCTTAGCCTTTGGATGGGTTTGATGAGGTGAGATTCTAGCTTCTTTATCTCTAATGGGAGATGTTTCGGTGGACGAGATTTCATGGATCATTTGACCTTTTCTCTTGGATGATCCTATGGTTGAAGAGTTGTTGCTAAGAGCCTTAGTCATAGTGATGATGGTGCTTGTAAGAGCTTCTTTAGTTGCTGATTTTTGAGATGTGATTGAGAGTGGTGACTTAATCCTAAAGTTGTTTGGTTTATAAAGGATAATTTGAATTAGGAAATTAAATCCTTGGCCACTTAGAGGACTAAGCATGCTCTTGGGGTTTTGATCAGCTCTAGGAGGGTAATTAATGAATGCTAAAAGTGGTTTAGAGAACCAAAAGGTAACTTGAATTTGAATAAGGAAGCTGATTTATTCTTTCTGAATGTACGGATCCCGCGGATCCCTCTCAGCAGGGATCCGCCTGGTTATAGACCAGGGATCCGGCTATCAGACAGGATTTAGGTGAAGTCATTATGCTTTTGTAAGGTTTATCATTAATGGATTTCGAGGTTTTGACTTAATTTTGAAGTCTTTAGCTGTTGGATATCTCAAATCCTCAACCATAATAAGTGATGGTGCTTAATGATGGTTTTGGCCAAGAAATTTGACCTTGGGTAGTCTAACTATATGTTTGACAAGTATTCCATTAAATTTGATGTGGAGAAATGCTGACAACAAGTCCTAGAAGTCAGATGATGTTCTAAGAGGAATTTACAAAAATCTTTAAAAATAAAGAGAAATGAAAAACTAATATTTGACCCTAATTTCGATTTAAAGATGATTGAGATCAATTTGCTAAAATCAAAAGACATACCTAACTAAGTGCTATCAAAAGTGATAGATAATGTGTGAGTGTTGGAGCGGAATTATGGTGAATTTTGACTAGTTAAAAAATATTTCGAAAATATATCCTAGATAAGCAATGGATGAGAGTAAGGTTTTCAACTATAAGCGGAAGAATTAGTTGGCTTTAGTATCTTATGTTTGACTTGTTTGAGGTGATGTAGTAGACTATTATGATGTAGCCAAATCTGTATTGCATATCAGATACCACGGATCCCACGGTTCCTGATCTCGTTGTGAAGTGAGTGGTGAAAAACACAATATCAACGTATATCAAAATAACCGTAAAATTCGACAAATTAACCCTTTAGGAAATAGGTCAACGTGCCAAACCTCACGGGTGTGATAAAAGTGATACCGGGAAAGTGATTTCCCCGGGTCGTGTCCCAACGAGGTGTGAAATTGACGGGATCGTTGAGTTTTGTGATAAGGACTTGAATGGTTAAACGAATTTTGGATTTTGATTACACTACAAATTAAAGAACGGAAATGAAAATAAAGCATGTAAAACAAAGAAAACACTAAATAAAATACGACTAAGCCTAAGAAACAATAAAACAACGCTAAATTACATCCTAGGGTGCTAAAATGCGAAAATGCTAAAAACCGGCAACCACCCGAGCCAAAAACGTAAAACTTTTGCAATTTAAGGGCTACGGGTGTGAAAACAATTTTCATACATCCTAAATGACTAAAAATAATTTTAGGAAAAAGCCGGGTATTTTTTTGACTTTTTAAATTAATTTCTACGAATTAAAATCTATTTTACTCTAATTAAATGATTAAAAATATTAAACTAATATGGAAAAATCTGGAAAAATCACAAAAACTACTTCAAGGAACACTGATTAAGAGAAAATTAAGAAACGTGGGTGGTACTATTGAAAATAAGCTAGAAATAAGCTAAAAAGGGCTTATAAGCTAAACTGCCTAAGGTGTCCTTAAGAGATCAATTATGCAAACTATGACTGATAAAAGTCCCAAGGGCGCCTGGTAAGAGTGTGGTGTTGTGAGGTGGATGGCGCGGGTTCGAGTCCCAGCCATGCCATTTTTTGCAAAACATTTTTTTTTTTTTTTCAACTTTTCTTTTTGAAACTTACAAAGCTTATTGAAATGAAGGTTTTTTGTAAAGAATTTTTTTGTTTATTAGCTTTTAGAATAGGCAGTCTTTACTGCTTATCTCAAACAGTTTACCAATTGAGCCAAGCAAATATTCTTTTGAAATTACTACAGGCCTTCACCCAAACACCCTTTTAGCAGTTAAAAGGCAAATAAGCACAAAAAAAAAAAATTGAAAGTCAACTCAGCTATACTGATGTGAACACATATACTGCGAAATAAGCTACACTTTATAAGAGTAAACACAACAACAAGGGGCAATAAGCAGTTTGACTAATGGGAGGTCCTAAACTAACTAAGTGGGCAATTAAGCAGTGGATAAGCACAAGCAAACATCAAATAAGCTGTAAGTAAACTAAACCTAAACTAAAGGCACCTAGAGAATCTAAATAAGCTAAGTTCAAGCACTAATAAGCACAAAAAAATGGAAACTACAGCTGAGATACTAGTGCAGCAAACATGCCTGGGGTCTCTGTTTGCAGCTTAATCATGAGCTGAAAAATGAGCTTCCAATCAAGGTGCAAGCTGCAAAATAGAGTTAGGCAAGTGGAGATGTAGTGCAAACCAAGTGGAACCCAAAAACAACTGTTTAGCAGCTTAAAAAGAAGTCGAGATCAGATCTTGGGGGGCTGTTTTAGCTGCTGGTGCAGAAAACAAAACAAGGAAAAATGGACTTTTGAAATTCAATGTTGACTATGTTAGAAGCTATTTCGACACTTGAAACTTGAACTAGAGTGAGTTGGATACAAAAAGATTAGAGAAAGACCAAATCTTCTAATTTTGAAAACTAAATAAGCTATAAAATAAGTTCGAGAACAGCACCCGTGGCTGCTGTTACAGTAAGTTTTTCTTTTCTTTTTCTTAACTCAATTCCCACACAATCTATTCAAACCAAAATGTAGCTAGTGTAACTTGACTAATTATGTCAAAAGGAATATGACTTCAAAAGTCAAACGGGTAAAAATGCTATTTTTGACCATTAAAGATCCTGACCCAAACACTCTTAACTGGTACAAGTACTTGAGACTCTTAGATAAAAAAAAACTTAGAACTTGGAATTTCTTTCAATAAAAACTACAACGCAACTCAGTAACTTTACTTTGGAAATCTAAACTTCTACTAAATGAGCACTAAAAGACTGTAACAAAAAAAAAAGCTTTCATTGATTAAAAGGAAACATTACAATAAAACTTAAAAAAAACATAAACTGATTTAAAACTAAAAACTAAAGGGTGCCTCTAAATGGCTAACAAAGTCCCTATTTATACTACAAACTACTAAGGTCTTCCACTCTTTTTTCTTCTGGTCTTCTCTTCTTGTGTTTCTTTTGTGAGTGCAAGGCTAAAGATCCACATTTGTGCTTTCTTGAAACTGAATCCTGACCCTTCAATAGTTAGGTATCAAATGAGGAGCAATCAGGGCCATCCACTGTGCCTTTTAAAGCTTGGATTGCCACAGTGGCAAGTCTTGGGGGAAGGGGCAGTGGGTTTGGGAAAAGGTGATGTTGGGTAAAAGGGTTACAGCAGGTTGAGTGTTTGGGAAGCAGAGAAAGAGTTTAGGGAACTGTGTTCTAGGGTTCTGGGTTTGTGATACTTGGGCGGGAAAGAGAAGAAGACAGGGGTGTGGGTTGTTATCTCATTTGACCGGGTCAGGGTTGAGAGGGTTGACCGGGTTACTGGATTGGGTTGGATGTTTGTATTTTGGGCTTGGTTAGTTAGTATTGGACTTAGGATATAATTTGAAACCCATTGCAAATATAGGGACTAATTCTGCCCAAACTGAAACTCCAGGGATCAAATATGTAGAATCTGAAAATGTAATCCAAGGTCTATACTTGTGAATCTCAAATAGGTTGAGGACCATTTTTGCCAAAACTGAAAATCCAGGGACCGTTCATGAAATTCTGAAAATGTAATCCAAGGTCCATACTTGTCACTCTCCAACATACAAGGGACCAAATCTGTCATTTTTTTAAACTCGAAAGACTGAAATTGCAATTTTCCAAAATTTATCAAAATGACAAAATTTGACAAATTAGAATTACCAAAGGACTAAAAAAATGTTAATTTTCCAATTTAAAATGTCCAGGGGTGAATTCTGTCGTTCTTTGAAATTCCAGGGACTAAAGTTGCCATTTTTTAAAAGTTGGGGGGACTGAAACTGCCAATTATGCAAACTTTGTTTGTTTTTCATTTGTTTTGCATCTGAAACATATAAAACACGATTTTGAGATATTTTTAGTATTTTGATGCATTTCGGAGTGTTTTTAGATGTTTTGCAGCTCAGATTTGACCAAAAAGGATGAGTGAATAAGCACTCATCAAATCCCCCACACTAAAACATTGCTAGTCCCTAGCAATCTTTTGAGAAAACTTAATGGATTTGAGTCTCTTTACCAAAAGCCATTACTTCTGGAGTAGCCAAATGTTTCAGTTCAAGTAAGAACCATGGTACACTGATAACCATGTGATTTTGAGCAAACCACCAGCTTTCAACGGATTTGATTTTGTCTTTACCAGAAGCCGTACCCTTCTGGACTAGCCAACTCTTAGATAAATTATCAATATTATCTTTGGTGAGCTGATTACCAATTATGGATTTTCCACTGCCTTTACCACAAGCCATAACCTTGCGGGCTAGCCAACTCTTCACTTTTTAGGATATGGTGAGTTGAGAACCATACAATTTTGGGCAAATTGCAAGCCATATAAACGGATTTGAGAAATCTTTACCAAGAGCCGTTTGCTCCTGGATTAGCCAATCCTTTTGTCTTAGAGACATGGCGGACTGATAACCAAATGAGTAAGTGTAAAACACTTACAAAAAAAATTTTGGCCAAAAACGGGGGAATTGGGTAGATAATACATTAAATTCGTGAGAATTCCCCCCCACACTTAGAAATGAATATTGCCCTCAATATTCAAAGTACCGGCGGTTATGCCGAAACAAAGAACGTGAAAGGGAAATACTACGGCCATTATTTAGAAAGAAGATTTTTTTTTTTTTTTTTTTTTTTTTTTTTTTTTTTTTTTTTTTTTTTACAACATGTGGGGCAACCCCCCCACACTAGGGTGGTACACACGGGTGAAAACCCATGTTATGCTACTGTTTTTGTTAACCGAGTCGCTAGCTTGACTCGACCCCGTATTCATTGGTCCATGGGGAAGCAAGTGGAAGAGAAAATCTTCATCGGACTTTCATTCAAATGGTTTAGATAAACATTGAATGTGATGAAAGTTCCACTCCGATGAGATACAACCGGCTAAGAAGAAAGAGAAATGCCGGGATCAAAGATAATGTCTTCATTCCCGAAGGAGTGAAGAACAGGAGAAATCACGGGATAGGTGAAGAAGAGATAGAAAATCATGATAATCATCATGACTAACTCATCTTCATCTATAGGAGGATCCATAATTTCAGGATTATGAATCTCATCATTTAAGCTTATGTGATCAAGACAAATCTCGGGAGTGTCTAGATCAAAGTAGAATTTATCATACTCCCGCGGAGATATGATATGAGTGAGTTCACCGGAGAACTCCTCAAAAGTGAATGAATCATATTCAGAATTGATATGAGTGAGTTCACTGGCGAACTCCTCCACTGTAAATGATTCAAAATCGGGGAGAGAATTATGAGAATGAGAAGTGGTACTGCCACTAATCTTCTCTCCCATAGTATCAAAACATAAGGCTTTCATTTCCGGAATCGAATCATCGGAAAGAATGTCACTACCCTTAATGGGGATAGGAGATGAAATCGGTTTCTCTTTGAAAGCCTCGATTTTTGAAATGAGAAGACTGACATTCAATAATGTTGCTCTAAGAGCTTCATCTTTGATTTCAGTGTCAGTAACTTCATCATTCTCTTCTTCTAAGCTAACAAGCTCAGAAGGTGAATCTTCCACATAAATGATGTCTCCACAAGATAATGAATCATCATCATCAGAATCGGAGGACATCTCAACATGATCATTTTGGAAGACAAGAGGAGGAGGGATATCACACACATGATCAAGAATTCCCTGTGACTCTCTTGGGATTGGGACAAGGTCCTCAACACTAGACTTTATGAATTCGTCCGATTCCTTTTCAGGAACAGTGTCAAGATGCTCGTCCCCCATAATAAGAGAGTGAGTGTGAATCTCGGGTGTGATAGCAGTTGTTTGAGATGGAATCTCAACTGCTGGAATATCAACTGACTGAGGGGGTTGAGAAATATTACTTCTAAAAGGATAAAAACCCTCCTCGTCATCATCATATAGAGCTGCCTTAAGAAATTGGGAACGTCTTAGAGCTGCTTGCTCTAAGGCTAATAATTCTTCCCTAGATTTGCGGGCCTCTCGCTCTTCGGCAAGCAATTCTCCTATGGTCTTTTCACCACTCACTCGATTCTTAAAATTACTCATCATATCCTCAAGTGTTTTCATTGCGGTTTCAAGATCCTGGGAGATTTCATGAGACGACGGCTCAGGTGGAGTTTGAGCCGTATGGTGCTGTGGAGGTTGAAAATTGTCAAACATGTGAAAGTCATGATTGTTACAAGGAACTGGGTTCCCTATTTGACAATCAGAGCTGAAATGGGGACCTCCACAGTACTCACAACAGTAAAACTGTTGAGTCTGGAATGGTGAATCATATGGATTTTGGTCATAACCAAAGTTCTGAGCATCACTGGAAAACTGTTCATAGACAAACGTGTTTCCGGATTGACACTCAAATCCTTGGTGAGGACCTCCACAAAATTCACAGCAGAAGTGTTGATTGTATGAAGATAAGTCGGGCTGGTGTGGGTAATTGGAAAAGTTTGAGGAGTCGTTAAATGAGTTCTGATTAGGATCATAATCAAATGAATTCCTTGAACCACAAAACAAACAACTCCCGTTATGGATATCATTACCACATTGTACACATGTACACCAACGACAGGGTGAACCAAAGAGAGGCTCACCACAACCGACACAAGGAATAAACGATTGCATTTGATAGTTATGAAGAGGAATCGGTTTATCCAAAGAATCAACAAAACCAACATTGTGATCCGAATGACTATCAAGTCTCGAAGAACATTCAGAAAAATCCGGAGGTGGGACAAGTGGTGTGCTCTGAGAGCTAGCAATTTCCACCACTTCCGTTATGGTCTCCGGTTCTGGTTCTTGAGAAACATGAAGATTAGGCAAGTCATTCTTGCTAATCACCGGTGTTCGAACGGGTTCATCGTAATCAATTCTAATTCTCGACCTGTTTTCGTTGGCTTGAATTTGTTCGATTAGATTACGGGCTCTATCTTCAAAGAAAGTGTCCTCGTAATCCTCGATGGGTGCTTGGGGAAGCTCCGACGTTTGAACTGGTTTGTCAAGATTAGAATGTATTTCAGGTTGTGGCGGGTGGTCGAAATAACTTTGGAAAGAATTTTTGATGGATAATTCGCACGAATTGCAAAATTCGCTTGAACTAGGCCCTCCACACCGCTCACACACATTTCTGACGATGAAGTCGACATAAGAATTAAACATATAGAGGATTTAAGAGATAGAATTAAACGGTTTTGAGGTTAAAGAAGAATAGAATCAAACGGTACGAGGGGGTAAGAGAAAGAGAATCATACGGATAAGAGGAATGAGAAGAGTATTTTTGGTTTTTTGTATTTTTCAAAAACGGTAACTTCACGAGGAAGGTTCTTCAAGTCACTAATCGCAAAAACTTCACGAAATTGTCGCAACACACCTCCCCGGCAGCGGCGCCAAAATTTGATCTCGTTGTGAAGTGAGTGGTGAAAAACACAATATCAACGTATATCAAAATAACCGTAAAATTCGACAAATTAACCCTTTAGGAAATAGGTCAACGTGCCAAACCTCACGGGTGTGATAAAAGTGATACCGGGAAAGTGATTTCCCCGGGTCGTGTCCCAACGAGGTGTGAAATTGACGGGATCGTTGAGTTTTGTGATAAGGACTTGAATGGTTAAACGAATTTTGGATTTTGATTACACTACAAATTAAAGAACGGAAATGAAAATAAAGCATGTAAAACAAAGAAAACACTAAATAAAATACGACTAAGCCTAAGAAACAATAAAACAACGCTAAATTACATCCTAGGGTGCTAAAATGCGAAAATGCTAAAAACCGGCAACCACCCGAGCCAAAAACGTAAAACTTTTGCAATTTAAGGGCTACGGGTGTGAAAACAATTTTCATACATCCTAAATGACTAAAAATAATTTTAGGAAAAAGCCGGGTATTTTTTTGACTTTTTAAATTAATTTCTACGAATTAAAATCTATTTTACTCTAATTAAATGATTAAAAATATTAAACTAATATGGAAAAATCTGGAAAAATCACAAAAACTACTTCAAGGAACACTGATTAAGAGAAAATTAAGAAACGTGGGTGGTACTATTGAAAATAAGCTAGAAATAAGCTAAAAAGGGCTTATAAGCTAAACTGCCTAAGGTGTCCTTAAGAGATCAATTATGCAAACTATGACTGATAAAAGTCCCAAGGGCGCCTGGTAAGAGTGTGGTGTTGTGAGGTGGATGGCGCGGGTTCGAGTCCCAGCCATGCCATTTTTTGCAAAACATTTTTTTTTTTTTTTCAACTTTTCTTTTTGAAACTTACAAAGCTTATTGAAATGAAGGTTTTTTGTAAAGAATTTTTTTGTTTATTAGCTTTTAGAATAGGCAGTCTTTACTGCTTATCTCAAACAGTTTACCAATTGAGCCAAGCAAATATTCTTTTGAAATTACTACAGGCCTTCACCCAAACACCCTTTTAGCAGTTAAAAGGCAAATAAGCACAAAAAAAAAAAATTGAAAGTCAACTCAGCTATACTGATGTGAACACATATACTGCGAAATAAGCTACACTTTATAAGAGTAAACACAACAACAAGGGGCAATAAGCAGTTTGACTAATGGGAGGTCCTAAACTAACTAAGTGGGCAATTAAGCAGTGGATAAGCACAAGCAAACATCAAATAAGCTGTAAGTAAACTAAACCTAAACTAAAGGCACCTAGAGAATCTAAATAAGCTAAGTTCAAGCACTAATAAGCACAAAAAAATGGAAACTACAGCTGAGATACTAGTGCAGCAAACATGCCTGGGGTCTCTGTTTGCAGCTTAATCATGAGCTGAAAAATGAGCTTCCAATCAAGGTGCAAGCTGCAAAATAGAGTTAGGCAAGTGGAGATGTAGTGCAAACCAAGTGGAACCCAAAAACAACTGTTTAGCAGCTTAAAAAGAAGTCGAGATCAGATCTTGGGGGGCTGTTTTAGCTGCTGGTGCAGAAAACAAAACAAGGAAAAATGGACTTTTGAAATTCAATGTTGACTATGTTAGAAGCTATTTCGACACTTGAAACTTGAACTAGAGTGAGTTGGATACAAAAAGATTAGAGAAAGACCAAATCTTCTAATTTTGAAAACTAAATAAGCTATAAAATAAGTTCGAGAACAGCACCCGTGGCTGCTGTTACAGTAAGTTTTTCTTTTCTTTTTCTTAACTCAATTCCCACACAATCTATTCAAACCAAAATGTAGCTAGTGTAACTTGACTAATTATGTCAAAAGGAATATGACTTCAAAAGTCAAACGGGTAAAAATGCTATTTTTGACCATTAAAGATCCTGACCCAAACACTCTTAACTGGTACAAGTACTTGAGACTCTTAGATAAAAAAAAACTTAGAACTTGGAATTTCTTTCAATAAAAACTACAACGCAACTCAGTAACTTTACTTTGGAAATCTAAACTTCTACTAAATGAGCACTAAAAGACTGTAACAAAAAAAAAAGCTTTCATTGATTAAAAGGAAACATTACAATAAAACTTAAAAAAAACATAAACTGATTTAAAACTAAAAACTAAAGGGTGCCTCTAAATGGCTAACAAAGTCCCTATTTATACTACAAACTACTAAGGTCTTCCACTCTTTTTTCTTCTGGTCTTCTCTTCTTGTGTTTCTTTTGTGAGTGCAAGGCTAAAGATCCACATTTGTGCTTTCTTGAAACTGAATCCTGACCCTTCAATAGTTAGGTATCAAATGAGGAGCAATCAGGGCCATCCACTGTGCCTTTTAAAGCTTGGATTGCCACAGTGGCAAGTCTTGGGGGAAGGGGCAGTGGGTTTGGGAAAAGGTGATGTTGGGTAAAAGGGTTACAGCAGGTTGAGTGTTTGGGAAGCAGAGAAAGAGTTTAGGGAACTGTGTTCTAGGGTTCTGGGTTTGTGATACTTGGGCGGGAAAGAGAAGAAGACAGGGGTGTGGGTTGTTATCTCATTTGACCGGGTCAGGGTTGAGAGGGTTGACCGGGTTACTGGATTGGGTTGGATGTTTGTATTTTGGGCTTGGTTAGTTAGTATTGGACTTAGGATATAATTTGAAACCCATTGCAAATATAGGGACTAATTCTGCCCAAACTGAAACTCCAGGGATCAAATATGTAGAATCTGAAAATGTAATCCAAGGTCTATACTTGTGAATCTCAAATAGGTTGAGGACCATTTTTGCCAAAACTGAAAATCCAGGGACCGTTCATGAAATTCTGAAAATGTAATCCAAGGTCCATACTTGTCACTCTCCAACATACAAGGGACCAAATCTGTCATTTTTTTAAACTCGAAAGACTGAAATTGCAATTTTCCAAAATTTATCAAAATGACAAAATTTGACAAATTAGAATTACCAAAGGACTAAAAAAATGTTAATTTTCCAATTTAAAATGTCCAGGGGTGAATTCTGTCGTTCTTTGAAATTCCAGGGACTAAAGTTGCCATTTTTTAAAAGTTGGGGGGACTGAAACTGCCAATTATGCAAACTTTGTTTGTTTTTCATTTGTTTTGCATCTGAAACATATAAAACACGATTTTGAGATATTTTTAGTATTTTGATGCATTTCGGAGTGTTTTTAGATGTTTTGCAGCTCAGATTTGACCAAAAAGGATGAGTGAATAAGCACTCATCAGTTCCCTTCTGGGAGGGATCCGTCTAGTACAAGTGCTGGGATCCGCCTACTGCAGATCAGAAGACTTTTAGCAAATGTGCAATTTTGCACTTCTTAGTAAATGCTTCTCCTAGTTGTTTCTATGGGGACCAATATGCAAGAACTCAACTACTATGATGTATGGCAAAGTAGGAAGAGCTAAAGTTCCTAGAATGAGTGACGACGACCACTCAAGTCGTAAAATCTCATTTTTCAAATACTTAAGTTAGAGTTGTTTAGTGCCAATATATGGCCATACCTACATACTACGAGCATAATTAAAAGTGTTTACAAACCATTGTTTGAAATTGTTCATCATACACTAGAGTCCTAAGACCTTACCTTTCTTCTCCTCCTTTACTTCTTCACCCATCCTCCACTCTTTAACGAACTATCTTCACTTCTTCTTCCTCAAGAAATTGGCGAAGCATTTGAAGATTCCCTTGGTTTGTTGCCATTCGGGTGATTCATTAGGGATGTTTGGCAATTGGTTAATGTAGTCCAAGGGGTCAAGATCGATATTTTCAAGTGGGTTGCTACTACTCCCTTCACCTTCACCTTCTCTTTGCCTTTCCCTCTCGTCCGAGGAATCTGTGGGTGGGTGTGGCCTCTTGCCTTCCACCATAAACCTTGTTGTTCTACCCTCGGTTAATGGTACCATAACCTTATTGCAAAAGCTATGATCCAAGGATTATGGAGAAGGGTCTAATGCAAAGATGAATTTGGCAAGCCGGGTTAGAAGCATTGCATATGGAAGCACCATTTTGTCCATGCTTCTCACACTTGCCATTCTCTTGATCATGTAGTAGGCAATGTTGAAGCTGGTCTCGGTCACAAGACAATAGATCATGAAGCTTAGACATGCGTTGGGGTGATCCTTGTTTCCTACTAGACACACCACATTCTCCCTTATCACAACTTCCCATTTTCTATATAATGCAAACATCTCCGAAAGCTCCATTTGAAAAGGATCCCTATAGATCACTTTTGACTTTCTAGTCACCCTTGAAGGGGATGCTCTTGGCATAAACACGGTGTCCCTTACCGTGGTTGCTTCCGGGATTATTGTGTGATAAATGTCGAGATGATCAACCATAGAGTGTAATTCCTGCAACGACCATTCATTAGAATACATGCGAACACCATCGGATGGGACCCCTATTATTCTTCCAAACTCCTCAAGTGAAAGAGTGTACTCATGTCCATTTATGGTGAATTCAATTGAGATGGACCCATCATCATTTCTAATTATACCCATAGTCTTGTAGAACTCAAGCACAAACACCGGGCAAATTTGCTCGTTTATATCCAATAAACAATCAAACCCAATAGTTCCAAATACTTTCCTTATGTCAGTATTTACAAGGAATGATGGATCAACAACTCTACCTTCATGAAAGAGTCTCCTTTCAAATAACTTAAAGGCTTTTCTATCGTCTGGACTTAATCCATTTTTCCTATGGTACATGGGTATGTAGTGAGCAGTGTCTTGGTAATCTTGTTGCTTGTTGCTTGGCATGATGTTCCTAAACAACACATCCACAATGTGGTGTTAATTGTGAATAGTAACCTAGAGGGTTTGATCACAATTTTTCTCTCATCATCTTTGTTGAATTCAAGAAATGTGTTTAATTTGTATTAACAATGTTAATTCTTTGATTTAGATTATCTTAGAAAACAATGTGGTGACAAATTATGGTAAACCCATTTGAACCCAACTCTTAAAGATGAAGAAATTGTAATCTTAGAAATCAAGGAATTAAATTAACAATGTAGTGAAGAATGTACTTACACAAGTGATTGTTAAACTTGAGAGGAATGATCGAATTGCTCCTATGAACAGTACCTGAGTTTTTGTTCGTGAGTCTTTGAGGTGAGTATAATTGTGGAACATCCACAGTGATCATTCTTGAGCATATACTGTCTTCTGTTGCACGGATCCCGCGGATCCCTCTCATTTGGGATCCGGCTAGTATAAACGAAGGGATCCGGCATGACAGAAAAAATCAGCTCAAACATTCCTTGATAACTTTGGTTTGGAAGTTCTAAAACGCCTAGTGTTTTGATGTTAAGGCTCTAAAACTTGTGGTTTGAGGTTTTAAAGATTAAGTACTATTTCTATTAGACGAGGTTCCCTTTCTTTAAAGAATTGGTTATAATTCTTTGGGAATATTATAATAAAATCCCATTTTATT
Organism: Chrysanthemum seticuspe; assembly: GCA_019973895.1. Lineage (NCBI taxonomy): Eukaryota > Viridiplantae > Streptophyta > Magnoliopsida > Asterales > Asteraceae > Chrysanthemum > Chrysanthemum seticuspe. The sequence goes on along the minus strand of BPTQ01000004.1, from coordinate 34,069,511 downwards.
ATAATGTAAGAAGTTTCACATAGTTTTTATTGACGTAGATGGAGTGTCAATAAATCCTTTGTGATGAATAATGATAATGGTTATCAAATAACCAAAATGTCATTATTACGAATTCATAGGTAGTCTATACAAATAAGTCGAAGAATACAATTTATGGTGATGACTTTAATATAGATAACTAGTAAAGCAAATACTAATAAATCATGCAACTAAGATTTCAATAATAAAATTAAAAGTAAGTGATTAGTAATCATACCTTTGCTAACTATGAAAAGAAGTATTTAGATGTCTTGTGATCTTCTTGGAATCTCCAGATTTACGTTGTAAGAGTACTAAACATTCTTTTTGCAAAAAGAAATATTTAGATAAACTCTTTATGCTCTTCTTGGTAACTCCAAATCCAAGTATTGATAATGCTTAAGAAAAAAAAATGTTAGAGCATTCTATCATTGTCCAACAATAAACAATATAATGATTTTTAAACTATGACAAAAGTAATCCTTCTTTGTAGTTTTCAAACATGCACGGATCGTATCAAGTCTTTAAGTACAACATACTTTAAGAAACTTGGTAACGAAGCTCTGATGCCAATTGTGGAAAAATAGAAGGGTGGGTTGAATAGTTTTACCAATTTAAAACTTCCTTTTAAATATTTAGATCGACTTATGTCAATCTATTTGGTTGTTTATGTTGGACGTTGATAGATAGATATATAAACGTGTAATGAAAGATAAAGAGTAAGAAGCACATCACCACGACACAAGTTATTTATAGTGGTTCGGCTACAAGGACACCTTCCTTGCCCTACTCCACTCACCGAGTCACCTACTCGAGAGTTCGTAAGCACTACACCAACTCCTTATGGCGGAGAAGCCTTCATAACGTCGCTTAACCTTTTTCCGGTACAAAGCTAAATACCGAGTTCTTTCACACCAAGGCGAACCACACCTAACACTACGTCTCCTACCCTTTATACGGTGCTAGGCTAACCACCGAGTTCTTTCACACCAAGGAG
>BPTQ01000004.1:33854813-34065547 GCA_019973895.1 Chrysanthemum seticuspe | reverse complement strand
AATGTAATCCAAGGTCCATACTTGTCACTCTCCAACATACAAGGGACCAAATCTGTCATTTTTTTAAACTCGAAAGACTGAAATTGCAATTTTCCAAAATTTATCAAAATGACAAAATTTGACAAATTAGAATTACCAAAGGACTAAAAAAATGTTAATTTTCCAATTTAAAATGTCCAGGGGTGAATTCTGTCGTTCTTTGAAATTCCAGGGACTAAAGTTGCCATTTTTTAAAAGTTGGGGGGACTGAAACTGCCAATTATGCAAACTTTGTTTGTTTTTCATTTGTTTTGCATCTGAAACATATAAAACACGATTTTGAGATATTTTTAGTATTTTGATGCATTTCGGAGTGTTTTTAGATGTTTTGCAGCTCAGATTTGACCAAAAAGGATGAGTGAATAAGCACTCATCAAATCCCCCACACTAAAACATTGCTAGTCCCTAGCAATCTTTTGAGAAAACTTAATGGATTTGAGTCTCTTTACCAAAAGCCATTACTTCTGGAGTAGCCAAATGTTTCAGTTCAAGTAAGAACCATGGTACACTGATAACCATGTGATTTTGAGCAAACCACCAGCTTTCAACGGATTTGATTTTGTCTTTACCAGAAGCCGTACCCTTCTGGACTAGCCAACTCTTAGATAAATTATCAATATTATCTTTGGTGAGCTGATTACCAATTATGGATTTTCCACTGCCTTTACCACAAGCCATAACCTTGCGGGCTAGCCAACTCTTCACTTTTTAGGATATGGTGAGTTGAGAACCATACAATTTTGGGCAAATTGCAAGCCATATAAACGGATTTGAGAAATCTTTACCAAGAGCCGTTTGCTCCTGGATTAGCCAATCCTTTTGTCTTAGAGACATGGCGGACTGATAACCAAATGAGTAAGTGTAAAACACTTACAAAAAAAATTTTGGCCAAAAACGGGGGAATTGGGTAGATAATACATTAAATTCGTGAGAATTCCCCCCCACACTTAGAAATGAATATTGCCCTCAATATTCAAAGTACCGGCGGTTATGCCGAAACAAAGAACGTGAAAGGGAAATACTACGGCCATTATTTAGAAAGAAGATTTTACAACATGTGGGGCAACCCCCCCACACTAGGGTGGTACACACGGGTGAAAACCCATGTTATGCTACTGTTTTTGTTAACCGAGTCGCTAGCTTGACTCGACCCCGTATTCATTGGTCCATGGGGAAGCAAGTGGAAGAGAAAATCTTCATCGGACTTTCATTCAAATGGTTTAGATAAACATTGAATGTGATGAAAGTTCCACTCCGATGAGATACAACCGGCTAAGAAGAAAGAGAAATGCCGGGATCAAAGATAATGTCTTCATTCCCGAAGGAGTGAAGAACAGGAGAAATCACGGGATAGGTGAAGAAGAGATAGAAAATCATGATAATCATCATGACTAACTCATCTTCATCTATAGGAGGATCCATAATTTCAGGATTATGAATCTCATCATTTAAGCTTATGTGATCAAGACAAATCTCGGGAGTGTCTAGATCAAAGTAGAATTTATCATACTCCCGCGGAGATATGATATGAGTGAGTTCACCGGAGAACTCCTCAAAAGTGAATGAATCATATTCAGAATTGATATGAGTGAGTTCACTGGCGAACTCCTCCACTGTAAATGATTCAAAATCGGGGAGAGAATTATGAGAATGAGAAGTGGTACTGCCACTAATCTTCTCTCCCATAGTATCAAAACATAAGGCTTTCATTTCCGGAATCGAATCATCGGAAAGAATGTCACTACCCTTAATGGGGATAGGAGATGAAATCGGTTTCTCTTTGAAAGCCTCGATTTTTGAAATGAGAAGACTGACATTCAATAATGTTGCTCTAAGAGCTTCATCTTTGATTTCAGTGTCAGTAACTTCATCATTCTCTTCTTCTAAGCTAACAAGCTCAGAAGGTGAATCTTCCACATAAATGATGTCTCCACAAGATAATGAATCATCATCATCAGAATCGGAGGACATCTCAACATGATCATTTTGGAAGACAAGAGGAGGAGGGATATCACACACATGATCAAGAATTCCCTGTGACTCTCTTGGGATTGGGACAAGGTCCTCAACACTAGACTTTATGAATTCGTCCGATTCCTTTTCAGGAACAGTGTCAAGATGCTCGTCCCCCATAATAAGAGAGTGAGTGTGAATCTCGGGTGTGATAGCAGTTGTTTGAGATGGAATCTCAACTGCTGGAATATCAACTGACTGAGGGGGTTGAGAAATATTACTTCTAAAAGGATAAAAACCCTCCTCGTCATCATCATATAGAGCTGCCTTAAGAAATTGGGAACGTCTTAGAGCTGCTTGCTCTAAGGCTAATAATTCTTCCCTAGATTTGCGGGCCTCTCGCTCTTCGGCAAGCAATTCTCCTATGGTCTTTTCACCACTCACTCGATTCTTAAAATTACTCATCATATCCTCAAGTGTTTTCATTGCGGTTTCAAGATCCTGGGAGATTTCATGAGACGACGGCTCAGGTGGAGTTTGAGCCGTATGGTGCTGTGGAGGTTGAAAATTGTCAAACATGTGAAAGTCATGATTGTTACAAGGAACTGGGTTCCCTATTTGACAATCAGAGCTGAAATGGGGACCTCCACAGTACTCACAACAGTAAAACTGTTGAGTCTGGAATGGTGAATCATATGGATTTTGGTCATAACCAAAGTTCTGAGCATCACTGGAAAACTGTTCATAGACAAACGTGTTTCCGGATTGACACTCAAATCCTTGGTGAGGACCTCCACAAAATTCACAGCAGAAGTGTTGATTGTATGAAGATAAGTCGGGCTGGTGTGGGTAATTGGAAAAGTTTGAGGAGTCGTTAAATGAGTTCTGATTAGGATCATAATCAAATGAATTCCTTGAACCACAAAACAAACAACTCCCGTTATGGATATCATTACCACATTGTACACATGTACACCAACGACAGGGTGAACCAAAGAGAGGCTCACCACAACCGACACAAGGAATAAACGATTGCATTTGATAGTTATGAAGAGGAATCGGTTTATCCAAAGAATCAACAAAACCAACATTGTGATCCGAATGACTATCAAGTCTCGAAGAACATTCAGAAAAATCCGGAGGTGGGACAAGTGGTGTGCTCTGAGAGCTAGCAATTTCCACCACTTCCGTTATGGTCTCCGGTTCTGGTTCTTGAGAAACATGAAGATTAGGCAAGTCATTCTTGCTAATCACCGGTGTTCGAACGGGTTCATCGTAATCAATTCTAATTCTCGACCTGTTTTCGTTGGCTTGAATTTGTTCGATTAGATTACGGGCTCTATCTTCAAAGAAAGTGTCCTCGTAATCCTCGATGGGTGCTTGGGGAAGCTCCGACGTTTGAACTGGTTTGTCAAGATTAGAATGTATTTCAGGTTGTGGCGGGTGGTCGAAATAACTTTGGAAAGAATTTTTGATGGATAATTCGCACGAATTGCAAAATTCGCTTGAACTAGGCCCTCCACACCGCTCACACACATTTCTGACGATGAAGTCGACATAAGAATTAAACATATAGAGGATAGAGATAGAATTAAACGGTTTTGAGGTTAAAGAAGAATAGAATCAAACGGTACGAGGGGGTAAGAGAAAGAGAATCATACGGATAAGAGGAATGAGAAGAGTATTTTTGGTTTTTTGTATTTTTCAAAAACGGTAACTTCACGAGGAAGGTTCTTCAAGTCACTAATCGCAAAAACTTCACGAAATTGTCGCAACACACCTCCCCGGCAGCGGCGCCAAAATTTGATCTCGTTGTGAAGTGAGTGGTGAAAAACACAATATCAACGTATATCAAAATAACCGTAAAATTCGACAAATTAACCCTTTAGGAAATAGGTCAACGTGCCAAACCTCACGGGTGTGATAAAAGTGATACCGGGAAAGTGATTTCCCCGGGTCGTGTCCCAACGAGGTGTGAAATTGACGGGATCGTTGAGTTTTGTGATAAGGACTTGAATGGTTAAACGAATTTTGGATTTTGATTACACTACAAATTAAAGAACGGAAATGAAAATAAAGCATGTAAAACAAAGAAAACACTAAATAAAATACGACTAAGCCTAAGAAACAATAAAACAACGCTAAATTACATCCTAGGGTGCTAAAATGCGAAAATGCTAAAAACCGGCAACCACCCGAGCCAAAAACGTAAAACTTTTGCAATTTAAGGGCTACGGGTGTGAAAACAATTTTCATACATCCTAAATGACTAAAAATAATTTTAGGAAAAAGCCGGGTATTTTTTTGACTTTTTAAATTAATTTCTACGAATTAAAATCTATTTTACTCTAATTAAATGATTAAAAATATTAAACTAATATGGAAAAATCTGGAAAAATCACAAAAACTACTTCAAGGAACACTGATTAAGAGAAAATTAAGAAACGTGGGTGGTACTATTGAAAATAAGCTAGAAATAAGCTAAAAAGGGCTTATAAGCTAAACTGCCTAAGGTGTCCTTAAGAGATCAATTATGCAAACTATGACTGATAAAAGTCCCAAGGGCGCCTGGTAAGAGTGTGGTGTTGTGAGGTGGATGGCGCGGGTTCGAGTCCCAGCCATGCCATTTTTTGCAAAACATTTTTTTTTTTTTTCAACTTTTCTTTTTGAAACTTACAAAGCTTATTGAAATGAAGGTTTTTTGTAAAGAATTTTTTTGTTTATTAGCTTTTAGAATAGGCAGTCTTTACTGCTTATCTCAAACAGTTTACCAATTGAGCCAAGCAAATATTCTTTTGAAATTACTACAGGCCTTCACCCAAACACCCTTTTAGCAGTTAAAAGGCAAATAAGCACAAAAAAAAAAATTGAAAGTCAACTCAGCTATACTGATGTGAACACATATACTGCGAAATAAGCTACACTTTATAAGAGTAAACACAACAACAAGGGGCAATAAGCAGTTTGACTAATGGGAGGTCCTAAACTAACTAAGTGGGCAATTAAGCAGTGGATAAGCACAAGCAAACATCAAATAAGCTGTAAGTAAACTAAACCTAAACTAAAGGCACCTAGAGAATCTAAATAAGCTAAGTTCAAGCACTAATAAGCACAAAAAAATGGAAACTACAGCTGAGATACTAGTGCAGCAAACATGCCTGGGGTCTCTGTTTGCAGCTTAATCATGAGCTGAAAAATGAGCTTCCAATCAAGGTGCAAGCTGCAAAATAGAGTTAGGCAAGTGGAGATGTAGTGCAAACCAAGTGGAACCCAAAAACAACTGTTTAGCAGCTTAAAAAGAAGTCGAGATCAGATCTTGGGGGGCTGTTTTAGCTGCTGGTGCAGAAAACAAAACAAGGAAAAATGGACTTTTGAAATTCAATGTTGACTATGTTAGAAGCTATTTCGACACTTGAAACTTGAACTAGAGTGAGTTGGATACAAAAAGATTAGAGAAAGACCAAATCTTCTAATTTTGAAAACTAAATAAGCTATAAAATAAGTTCGAGAACAGCACCCGTGGCTGCTGTTACAGTAAGTTTTTCTTTTCTTTTTCTTAACTCAATTCCCACACAATCTATTCAAACCAAAATGTAGCTAGTGTAACTTGACTAATTATGTCAAAAGGAATATGACTTCAAAAGTCAAACGGGTAAAAATGCTATTTTTGACCATTAAAGATCCTGACCCAAACACTCTTAACTGGTACAAGTACTTGAGACTCTTAGATAAAAAAAAACTTAGAACTTGGAATTTCTTTCAATAAAAACTACAACGCAACTCAGTAACTTTACTTTGGAAATCTAAACTTCTACTAAATGAGCACTAAAAGACTGTAACAAAAAAAAAGCTTTCATTGATTAAAAGGAAACATTACAATAAAACTTAAAAAAAACATAAACTGATTTAAAACTAAAAACTAAAGGGTGCCTCTAAATGGCTAACAAAGTCCCTATTTATACTACAAACTACTAAGGTCTTCCACTCTTTTTTCTTCTGGTCTTCTCTTCTTGTGTTTCTTTTGTGAGTGCAAGGCTAAAGATCCACATTTGTGCTTTCTTGAAACTGAATCCTGACCCTTCAATAGTTAGGTATCAAATGAGGAGCAATCAGGGCCATCCACTGTGCCTTTTAAAGCTTGGATTGCCACAGTGGCAAGTCTTGGGGGAAGGGGCAGTGGGTTTGGGAAAAGGTGATGTTGGGTAAAAGGGTTACAGCAGGTTGAGTGTTTGGGAAGCAGAGAAAGAGTTTAGGGAACTGTGTTCTAGGGTTCTGGGTTTGTGATACTTGGGCGGGAAAGAGAAGAAGACAGGGGTGTGGGTTGTTATCTCATTTGACCGGGTCAGGGTTGAGAGGGTTGACCGGGTTACTGGATTGGGTTGGATGTTTGTATTTTGGGCTTGGTTAGTTAGTATTGGACTTAGGATATAATTTGAAACCCATTGCAAATATAGGGACTAATTCTGCCCAAACTGAAACTCCAGGGATCAAATATGTAGAATCTGAAAATGTAATCCAAGGTCTATACTTGTGAATCTCAAATAGGTTGAGGACCATTTTTGCCAAAACTGAAAATCCAGGGACCGTTCATGAAATTCTGAAAATGTAATCCAAGGTCCATACTTGTCACTCTCCAACATACAAGGGACCAAATCTGTCATTTTTTTAAACTCGAAAGACTGAAATTGCAATTTTCCAAAATTTATCAAAATGACAAAATTTGACAAATTAGAATTACCAAAGGACTAAAAAATGTTAATTTTCCAATTTAAAATGTCCAGGGGTGAATTCTGTCGTTCTTTGAAATTCCAGGGACTAAAGTTGCCATTTTTTAAAAGTTGGGGGGACTGAAACTGCCAATTATGCAAACTTTGTTTGTTTTTCATTTGTTTTGCATCTGAAACATATAAAACACGATTTTGAGATATTTTTAGTATTTTGATGCATTTCGGAGTGTTTTTAGATGTTTTGCAGCTCAGATTTGACCAAAAAGGATGAGTGAATAAGCACTCATCAAATCCCCCACACTAAAACATTGCTAGTCCCTAGCAATCTTTTGAGAAAACTTAATGGATTTGAGTCTCTTTACCAAAAGCCATTACTTCTGGAGTAGCCAAATGTTTCAGTTCAAGTAAGAACCATGGTACACTGATAACCATGTGATTTTGAGCAAACCACCAGCTTTCAACGGATTTGATTTTGTCTTTACCAGAAGCCGTACCCTTCTGGACTAGCCAACTCTTAGATAAATTATCAATATTATCTTTGGTGAGCTGATTACCAATTATGGATTTTCCACTGCCTTTACCACAAGCCATAACCTTGCGGGCTAGCCAACTCTTCACTTTTTAGGATATGGTGAGTTGAGAACCATACAATTTTGGGCAAATTGCAAGCCATATAAACGGATTTGAGAAATCTTTACCAAGAGCCGTTTGCTCCTGGATTAGCCAATCCTTTTGTCTTAGAGACATGGCGGACTGATAACCAAATGAGTAAGTGTAAAACACTTACAAAAAAAATTTTGGCCAAAAACGGGGGAATTGGGTAGATAATACATTAAATTCGTGAGAATTCCCCCCCACACTTAGAAATGAATATTGCCCTCAATATTCAAAGTACCGGCGGTTATGCCGAAACAAAGAACGTGAAAGGGAAATACTACGGCCATTATTTAGAAAGAAGATTTTTTTTTTTTTTTTTTTTTTTTTTTTTTTTTTTTTTTTTTTTTTTTACAACATGTGGGGCAACCCCCCCACACTAGGGTGGTACACACGGGTGAAAACCCATGTTATGCTACTGTTTTTGTTAACCGAGTCGCTAGCTTGACTCGACCCCGTATTCATTGGTCCATGGGGAAGCAAGTGGAAGAGAAAATCTTCATCGGACTTTCATTCAAATGGTTTAGATAAACATTGAATGTGATGAAAGTTCCACTCCGATGAGATACAACCGGCTAAGAAGAAAGAGAAATGCCGGGATCAAAGATAATGTCTTCATTCCCGAAGGAGTGAAGAACAGGAGAAATCACGGGATAGGTGAAGAAGAGATAGAAAATCATGATAATCATCATGACTAACTCATCTTCATCTATAGGAGGATCCATAATTTCAGGATTATGAATCTCATCATTTAAGCTTATGTGATCAAGACAAATCTCGGGAGTGTCTAGATCAAAGTAGAATTTATCATACTCCCGCGGAGATATGATATGAGTGAGTTCACCGGAGAACTCCTCAAAAGTGAATGAATCATATTCAGAATTGATATGAGTGAGTTCACTGGCGAACTCCTCCACTGTAAATGATTCAAAATCGGGGAGAGAATTATGAGAATGAGAAGTGGTACTGCCACTAATCTTCTCTCCCATAGTATCAAAACATAAGGCTTTCATTTCCGGAATCGAATCATCGGAAAGAATGTCACTACCCTTAATGGGGATAGGAGATGAAATCGGTTTCTCTTTGAAAGCCTCGATTTTTGAAATGAGAAGACTGACATTCAATAATGTTGCTCTAAGAGCTTCATCTTTGATTTCAGTGTCAGTAACTTCATCATTCTCTTCTTCTAAGCTAACAAGCTCAGAAGGTGAATCTTCCACATAAATGATGTCTCCACAAGATAATGAATCATCATCATCAGAATCGGAGGACATCTCAACATGATCATTTTGGAAGACAAGAGGAGGAGGGATATCACACACATGATCAAGAATTCCCTGTGACTCTCTTGGGATTGGGACAAGGTCCTCAACACTAGACTTTATGAATTCGTCCGATTCCTTTTCAGGAACAGTGTCAAGATGCTCGTCCCCCATAATAAGAGAGTGAGTGTGAATCTCGGGTGTGATAGCAGTTGTTTGAGATGGAATCTCAACTGCTGGAATATCAACTGACTGAGGGGGTTGAGAAATATTACTTCTAAAAGGATAAAAACCCTCCTCGTCATCATCATATAGAGCTGCCTTAAGAAATTGGGAACGTCTTAGAGCTGCTTGCTCTAAGGCTAATAATTCTTCCCTAGATTTGCGGGCCTCTCGCTCTTCGGCAAGCAATTCTCCTATGGTCTTTTCACCACTCACTCGATTCTTAAAATTACTCATCATATCCTCAAGTGTTTTCATTGCGGTTTCAAGATCCTGGGAGATTTCATGAGACGACGGCTCAGGTGGAGTTTGAGCCGTATGGTGCTGTGGAGGTTGAAAATTGTCAAACATGTGAAAGTCATGATTGTTACAAGGAACTGGGTTCCCTATTTGACAATCAGAGCTGAAATGGGGACCTCCACAGTACTCACAACAGTAAAACTGTTGAGTCTGGAATGGTGAATCATATGGATTTTGGTCATAACCAAAGTTCTGAGCATCACTGGAAAACTGTTCATAGACAAACGTGTTTCCGGATTGACACTCAAATCCTTGGTGAGGACCTCCACAAAATTCACAGCAGAAGTGTTGATTGTATGAAGATAAGTCGGGCTGGTGTGGGTAATTGGAAAAGTTTGAGGAGTCGTTAAATGAGTTCTGATTAGGATCATAATCAAATGAATTCCTTGAACCACAAAACAAACAACTCCCGTTATGGATATCATTACCACATTGTACACATGTACACCAACGACAGGGTGAACCAAAGAGAGGCTCACCACAACCGACACAAGGAATAAACGATTGCATTTGATAGTTATGAAGAGGAATCGGTTTATCCAAAGAATCAACAAAACCAACATTGTGATCCGAATGACTATCAAGTCTCGAAGAACATTCAGAAAAATCCGGAGGTGGGACAAGTGGTGTGCTCTGAGAGCTAGCAATTTCCACCACTTCCGTTATGGTCTCCGGTTCTGGTTCTTGAGAAACATGAAGATTAGGCAAGTCATTCTTGCTAATCACCGGTGTTCGAACGGGTTCATCGTAATCAATTCTAATTCTCGACCTGTTTTCGTTGGCTTGAATTTGTTCGATTAGATTACGGGCTCTATCTTCAAAGAAAGTGTCCTCGTAATCCTCGATGGGTGCTTGGGGAAGCTCCGACGTTTGAACTGGTTTGTCAAGATTAGAATGTATTTCAGGTTGTGGCGGGTGGTCGAAATAACTTTGGAAAGAATTTTTGATGGATAATTCGCACGAATTGCAAAATTCGCTTGAACTAGGCCCTCCACACCGCTCACACACATTTCTGACGATGAAGTCGACATAAGAATTAAACATATAGAGGATTTAAGAGATAGAATTAAACGGTTTTGAGGTTAAAGAAGAATAGAATCAAACGGTACGAGGGGGTAAGAGAAAGAGAATCATACGGATAAGAGGAATGAGAAGAGTATTTTTGGTTTTTTGTATTTTTCAAAAACGGTAACTTCACGAGGAAGGTTCTTCAAGTCACTAATCGCAAAAACTTCACGAAATTGTCGCAACACACCTCCCCGGCAGCGGCGCCAAAATTTGATCTCGTTGTGAAGTGAGTGGTGAAAAACACAATATCAACGTATATCAAAATAACCGTAAAATTCGACAAATTAACCCTTTAGGAAATAGGTCAACGTGCCAAACCTCACGGGTGTGATAAAAGTGATACCGGGAAAGTGATTTCCCCGGGTCGTGTCCCAACGAGGTGTGAAATTGACGGGATCGTTGAGTTTTGTGATAAGGACTTGAATGGTTAAACGAATTTTGGATTTTGATTACACTACAAATTAAAGAACGGAAATGAAAATAAAGCATGTAAAACAAAGAAAACACTAAATAAAATACGACTAAGCCTAAGAAACAATAAAACAACGCTAAATTACATCCTAGGGTGCTAAAATGCGAAAATGCTAAAAACCGGCAACCACCCGAGCCAAAAACGTAAAACTTTTGCAATTTAAGGGCTACGGGTGTGAAAACAATTTTCATACATCCTAAATGACTAAAAATAATTTTAGGAAAAAGCCGGGTATTTTTTTGACTTTTTAAATTAATTTCTACGAATTAAAATCTATTTTACTCTAATTAAATGATTAAAAATATTAAACTAATATGGAAAAATCTGGAAAAATCACAAAAACTACTTCAAGGAACACTGATTAAGAGAAAATTAAGAAACGTGGGTGGTACTATTGAAAATAAGCTAGAAATAAGCTAAAAAGGGCTTATAAGCTAAACTGCCTAAGGTGTCCTTAAGAGATCAATTATGCAAACTATGACTGATAAAAGTCCCAAGGGCGCCTGGTAAGAGTGTGGTGTTGTGAGGTGGATGGCGCGGGTTCGAGTCCCAGCCATGCCATTTTTTGCAAAACATTTTTTTTTTTTTTTTCAACTTTTCTTTTTGAAACTTACAAAGCTTATTGAAATGAAGGTTTTTTGTAAAGAATTTTTTTGTTTATTAGCTTTTAGAATAGGCAGTCTTTACTGCTTATCTCAAACAGTTTACCAATTGAGCCAAGCAAATATTCTTTTGAAATTACTACAGGCCTTCACCCAAACACCCTTTTAGCAGTTAAAAGGCAAATAAGCACAAAAAAAAAAAATTGAAAGTCAACTCAGCTATACTGATGTGAACACATATACTGCGAAATAAGCTACACTTTATAAGAGTAAACACAACAACAAGGGGCAATAAGCAGTTTGACTAATGGGAGGTCCTAAACTAACTAAGTGGGCAATTAAGCAGTGGATAAGCACAAGCAAACATCAAATAAGCTGTAAGTAAACTAAACCTAAACTAAAGGCACCTAGAGAATCTAAATAAGCTAAGTTCAAGCACTAATAAGCACAAAAAAATGGAAACTACAGCTGAGATACTAGTGCAGCAAACATGCCTGGGGTCTCTGTTTGCAGCTTAATCATGAGCTGAAAAATGAGCTTCCAATCAAGGTGCAAGCTGCAAAATAGAGTTAGGCAAGTGGAGATGTAGTGCAAACCAAGTGGAACCCAAAAACAACTGTTTAGCAGCTTAAAAAGAAGTCGAGATCAGATCTTGGGGGGCTGTTTTAGCTGCTGGTGCAGAAAACAAAACAAGGAAAAATGGACTTTTGAAATTCAATGTTGACTATGTTAGAAGCTATTTCGACACTTGAAACTTGAACTAGAGTGAGTTGGATACAAAAAGATTAGAGAAAGACCAAATCTTCTAATTTTGAAAACTAAATAAGCTATAAAATAAGTTCGAGAACAGCACCCGTGGCTGCTGTTACAGTAAGTTTTTCTTTTCTTTTTCTTAACTCAATTCCCACACAATCTATTCAAACCAAAATGTAGCTAGTGTAACTTGACTAATTATGTCAAAAGGAATATGACTTCAAAAGTCAAACGGGTAAAAATGCTATTTTTGACCATTAAAGATCCTGACCCAAACACTCTTAACTGGTACAAGTACTTGAGACTCTTAGATAAAAAAAAACTTAGAACTTGGAATTTCTTTCAATAAAAACTACAACGCAACTCAGTAACTTTACTTTGGAAATCTAAACTTCTACTAAATGAGCACTAAAAGACTGTAACAAAAAAAAAAGCTTTCATTGATTAAAAGGAAACATTACAATAAAACTTAAAAAAAACATAAACTGATTTAAAACTAAAAACTAAAGGGTGCCTCTAAATGGCTAACAAAGTCCCTATTTATACTACAAACTACTAAGGTCTTCCACTCTTTTTTCTTCTGGTCTTCTCTTCTTGTGTTTCTTTTGTGAGTGCAAGGCTAAAGATCCACATTTGTGCTTTCTTGAAACTGAATCCTGACCCTTCAATAGTTAGGTATCAAATGAGGAGCAATCAGGGCCATCCACTGTGCCTTTTAAAGCTTGGATTGCCACAGTGGCAAGTCTTGGGGGAAGGGGCAGTGGGTTTGGGAAAAGGTGATGTTGGGTAAAAGGGTTACAGCAGGTTGAGTGTTTGGGAAGCAGAGAAAGAGTTTAGGGAACTGTGTTCTAGGGTTCTGGGTTTGTGATACTTGGGCGGGAAAGAGAAGAAGACAGGGGTGTGGGTTGTTATCTCATTTGACCGGGTCAGGGTTGAGAGGGTTGACCGGGTTACTGGATTGGGTTGGATGTTTGTATTTTGGGCTTGGTTAGTTAGTATTGGACTTAGGATATAATTTGAAACCCATTGCAAATATAGGGACTAATTCTGCCCAAACTGAAACTCCAGGGATCAAATATGTAGAATCTGAAAATGTAATCCAAGGTCTATACTTGTGAATCTCAAATAGGTTGAGGACCATTTTTGCCAAAACTGAAAATCCAGGGACCGTTCATGAAATTCTGAAAATGTAATCCAAGGTCCATACTTGTCACTCTCCAACATACAAGGGACCAAATCTGTCATTTTTTTAAACTCGAAAGACTGAAATTGCAATTTTCCAAAATTTATCAAAATGACAAAATTTGACAAATTAGAATTACCAAAGGACTAAAAAAATGTTAATTTTCCAATTTAAAATGTCCAGGGGTGAATTCTGTCGTTCTTTGAAATTCCAGGGACTAAAGTTGCCATTTTTTAAAAGTTGGGGGGACTGAAACTGCCAATTATGCAAACTTTGTTTGTTTTTCATTTGTTTTGCATCTGAAACATATAAAACACGATTTTGAGATATTTTTAGTATTTTGATGCATTTCGGAGTGTTTTTAGATGTTTTGCAGCTCAGATTTGACCAAAAAGGATGAGTGAATAAGCACTCATCAGTTCCCTTCTGGGAGGGATCCGTCTAGTACAAGTGCTGGGATCCGCCTACTGCAGATCAGAAGACTTTTAGCAAATGTGCAATTTTGCACTTCTTAGTAAATGCTTCTCCTAGTTGTTTCTATGGGGACCAATATGCAAGAACTCAACTACTATGATGTATGGCAAAGTAGGAAGAGCTAAAGTTCCTAGAATGAGTGACGACGACCACTCAAGTCGTAAAATCTCATTTTTCAAATACTTAAGTTAGAGTTGTTTAGTGCCAATATATGGCCATACCTACATACTACGAGCATAATTAAAAGTGTTTACAAACCATTGTTTGAAATTGTTCATCATACACTAGAGTCCTAAGACCTTACCTTTCTTCTCCTCCTTTACTTCTTCACCCATCCTCCACTCTTTAACGAACTATCTTCACTTCTTCTTCCTCAAGAAATTGGCGAAGCATTTGAAGATTCCCTTGGTTTGTTGCCATTCGGGTGATTCATTAGGGATGTTTGGCAATTGGTTAATGTAGTCCAAGGGGTCAAGATCGATATTTTCAAGTGGGTTGCTACTACTCCCTTCACCTTCACCTTCTCTTTGCCTTTCCCTCTCGTCCGAGGAATCTGTGGGTGGGTGTGGCCTCTTGCCTTCCACCATAAACCTTGTTGTTCTACCCTCGGTTAATGGTACCATAACCTTATTGCAAAAGCTATGATCCAAGGATTATGGAGAAGGGTCTAATGCAAAGATGAATTTGGCAAGCCGGGTTAGAAGCATTGCATATGGAAGCACCATTTTGTCCATGCTTCTCACACTTGCCATTCTCTTGATCATGTAGTAGGCAATGTTGAAGCTGGTCTCGGTCACAAGACAATAGATCATGAAGCTTAGACATGCGTTGGGGTGATCCTTGTTTCCTACTAGACACACCACATTCTCCCTTATCACAACTTCCCATTTTCTATATAATGCAAACATCTCCGAAAGCTCCATTTGAAAAGGATCCCTATAGATCACTTTTGACTTTCTAGTCACCCTTGAAGGGGATGCTCTTGGCATAAACACGGTGTCCCTTACCGTGGTTGCTTCCGGGATTATTGTGTGATAAATGTCGAGATGATCAACCATAGAGTGTAATTCCTGCAACGACCATTCATTAGAATACATGCGAACACCATCGGATGGGACCCCTATTATTCTTCCAAACTCCTCAAGTGAAAGAGTGTACTCATGTCCATTTATGGTGAATTCAATTGAGATGGACCCATCATCATTTCTAATTATACCCATAGTCTTGTAGAACTCAAGCACAAACACCGGGCAAATTTGCTCGTTTATATCCAATAAACAATCAAACCCAATAGTTCCAAATACTTTCCTTATGTCAGTATTTACAAGGAATGATGGATCAACAACTCTACCTTCATGAAAGAGTCTCCTTTCAAATAACTTAAAGGCTTTTCTATCGTCTGGACTTAATCCATTTTTCCTATGGTACATGGGTATGTAGTGAGCAGTGTCTTGGTAATCTTGTTGCTTGTTGCTTGGCATGATGTTCCTAAACAACACATCCACAATGTGGTGTTAATTGTGAATAGTAACCTAGAGGGTTTGATCACAATTTTTCTCTCATCATCTTTGTTGAATTCAAGAAATGTGTTTAATTTGTATTAACAATGTTAATTCTTTGATTTAGATTATCTTAGAAAACAATGTGGTGACAAATTATGGTAAACCCATTTGAACCCAACTCTTAAAGATGAAGAAATTGTAATCTTAGAAATCAAGGAATTAAATTAACAATGTAGTGAAGAATGTACTTACACAAGTGATTGTTAAACTTGAGAGGAATGATCGAATTGCTCCTATGAACAGTACCTGAGTTTTTGTTCGTGAGTCTTTGAGGTGAGTATAATTGTGGAACATCCACAGTGATCATTCTTGAGCATATACTGTCTTCTGTTGCACGGATCCCGCGGATCCCTCTCATTTGGGATCCGGCTAGTATAAACGAAGGGATCCGGCATGACAGAAAAAATCAGCTCAAACATTCCTTGATAACTTTGGTTTGGAAGTTCTAAAACGCCTAGTGTTTTGATGTTAAGGCTCTAAAACTTGTGGTTTGAGGTTTTAAAGATTAAGTACTATTTCTATTAGACGAGGTTCCCTTTCTTTAAAGAATTGGTTATAATTCTTTGGGAATATTATAATAAAATCCCATTTTATTATAATGTAAGAAGTTTCACATAGTTTTTATTGACGTAGATGGAGTGTCAATAAATCCTTTGTGATGAATAATGATAATGGTTATCAAATAACCAAAATGTCATTATTACGAATTCATAGGTAGTCTATACAAATAAGTCGAAGAATACAATTTATGGTGATGACTTTAATATAGATAACTAGTAAAGCAAATACTAATAAATCATGCAACTAAGATTTCAATAATAAAATTAAAAGTAAGTGATTAGTAATCATACCTTTGCTAACTATGAAAAGAAGTATTTAGATGTCTTGTGATCTTCTTGGAATCTCCAGATTTACGTTGTAAGAGTACTAAACATTCTTTTTGCAAAAAGAAATATTTAGATAAACTCTTTATGCTCTTCTTGGTAACTCCAAATCCAAGTATTGATAATGCTTAAGAAAAAAAAATGTTAGAGCATTCTATCATTGTCCAACAATAAACAATATAATGATTTTTAAACTATGACAAAAGTAATCCTTCTTTGTAGTTTTCAAACATGCACGGATCGTATCAAGTCTTTAAAGTACAACATACTTTAAGAAACTTGGTAACGAAGCTCTGATGCCAATTGTGGAAAAATAGAAGGGTGGGTTGAATAGTTTTACCAATTTAAAACTTCCTTTTAAATATTTAGATCGACTTATGTCAATCTATTTGGTTGTTTATGTTGGACGTTGATAGATAGATATATAAACGTGTAATGAAAGATAAAGAGTAAGAAGCACATCACCACGACACAAGTTATTTATAGTGGTTCGGCTACAAGGACACCTTCCTTGCCCTACTCCACTCCCCGAGTCACCTACTCGAGAGTTCGTAAACACTACACCAACTCCTTATGGCGGAGAAGCCTTCACAACGTCGCTTAACCTTTTTCCGGTACAAAGCTAAATACCGAGTTCCTTCACACCAAGGCGAACCACACCTAACACAACGTCCCCTACCCTTTATACGGTGCTAGGCTAACCACCGAGTTCTTTCACACCTTAGGAGAACTAATCCTATCACAATGTCGCCTACCCTTTATTAGGTACTAGGCTAAGTACCTAGTTCCATTACTATGGAGGAACTACTACCCTTCACGACACAACAACTAATCTCAAGGAGATCTACTCCTTGTTACAACACCATCAAGGATATCACCATCCTTGTAAATAAACAAATACTTATGTGTATAAAGATGCACCTCATCGATTATACGACCTAGGCATTCTTCCCAAATGCTACTTGATTTGATTCTTCGGCATCCTTCTCTAATGCCTTTGACACAACGCTTGGCACCCTTCACTAATGCCTTCGTCTTGATACCTATAGCATTCTTCACTAATGCTCTTGACACGAATGATAAGCACCCTTCACTAATGCTTTCGTCTTGACACTTTCGGCATCCTTCACTAATGCCTTTAACCCAACATCTATGGAGAAAGGAAGAACTATCAACAAGAGAACCTTAGTTGCCTTGATGATGACGAAGCTTGGCAACTCATGGACTTGAGCTTGCACGTCTTCAAGAAGTGGTGATCTCTCCTTTAAGAGGAACCTAGAAGATCACACAAAAACAAAGGACAAACTACATAGATCACTTGGATCTGAGGTTAGAGGGTTAGAATACTAAGGGGAAGTATGTGTGTCAAGTGATGGATAGAAAGGAAGAAATGGCTCTCTATTTATAGAGAAAATTCTCTACTGTTTCCCCGGATCCCACGGATCCCTTCCACTTGGGATTCGGCTAGCACAAAGCTAGGGATCCATGGAACGCTCCTCTTTGCCCATGGGTATTTTTGGTTATGGGTCATGGGTCATGGGTTATGGGTTGATCTATGGTTTTCTTTCTAGATACAATGAACTTGGTTAAGTGGTATATATAAAACCATGGGTTATGGGTCAATACCATTTGCTAGTTTTTACCCATTTAGTATATACTTGTTTTTACCCATTTTAGTATACTTAGTTGAAGTATATGCTAACCCAATATGTACACACTAGTTGTTGTACATATGTATTTAAATCATAAAATCACTTATACTTGTTTTAGTGTTTTATGTGAAAACGTAAGTGTGTTAGGAAACTATTAACTCAAACTATTTACGTATTCTATTTGTTTCGTTAAAATGATTTTACGTTTGTTATCGACAAAACATTAGAAGATCGTAAAATATAAATAAACGTTTTTACGGCTTATTTGTATTAACAGTGGTCTTAGTACATTTGTGAATCGTGAGCCAGAAATAATTTATCGTTGGGATAAGTTTTACATAAGTTAAGTTATTTGCGTAGTATACATTCTAGTTAGTTTGTTATTTCCTTCATTTTGGAAAATTTAGTGAGAAAATGAATTTTCACTAACTTTGCACATAGATACTTATTACTAATGATTTTTTTTTAACGGCAACTTTTTATTAAAAACTAGCAAGGCGCTAGAAAAATTACATCAAAATTAAATAAGGGTTCTTATACCAAATTTTTTTAGAAATACAACTAGAACACCGATTGGAGCACCAATTAAAGGAACAAGAGACTATGTCGTCGAAGATCCTTAAACGCCTTGGAGGAACCTCATCAAATAAAAGCCTATTCCGAAATGACCAAATAAGCCACCAAATTATAAGAAACACAGCCTCCAATAAAGATTTAAGCTTAGACGAAAGACGGGTTGAAAGAAACCACGCATCCCAATCTGAAAAAAGAGCCCATCGTTGTCCATGGGAGATTCCACCATCGACAAATCAGAGACGAAAGCTCCTGAGCCATCGAGCAGCCAAAAAATAAATGATGAACATATTCATTAGACGAATCACAAATTGGACAAGTAATGGAATTCGTAAGGATACCCCTTTTACTCAAGTTAAGACGGGTAGGAAGCCGATCAAGGCGAGCCCGCCAAGCAAACACATTAACTTTAATAGGAACAAATCTGACCCACCGCGTTTCCACATTCAAAGAAGGGAGATAGATGTCATCAAGTATTAACCGAATATCTTTGACACGAAACGTACCTTCACCATTAAGATCACACGACCATCTGTCTGGAGACGAAGATAAGTTAACCGAATCAATAACATGTAAGAAATCAAGCCATTGTTGTCTCTCTACCCCATCCCGAATCGGTCTACGAAAAGAAGCACATAAAGAGCTAGCATCCATCTTTGCAGCTACCGAAATATCCTTGACAGTTTCTAAAGCAAAGATACGAGGAAATCGATCACACAGGACCATATCCGAAGACCAAAAATCCAGCCAAAACTTGGTCCGAATACCATTACCCACGTGCATTTTACAATGAGATAAAATATTAAAACCTTTATCGTCTAAAACACGAACTTCTCGAATGATGGAACTCCAGCAGGATGAAGATCTGGAACCAAGATTGTCAATCGAGGTACCATACAAAGCTCTAATAATATGGTACCATAAGGACCCATCTTGAGATATAAAGCGCCAAACCCATTTAAGGAGTAAAGCCCGGTTAAGAGCATAAAAGCTCGAAATCCCAAGACCCCCACTTTTTTTCGCAGCCAAAACCTGATCCCAAGCAACCCACGTCATTTTCCTGTCAGAATGATTAGCACCTATAAAAAACTTACTTCTGAACCTCTCAAGGTCTTGGAGAACACCCAACGGGGCCTTGTAGATAGACATCGTAAACAAAGGCACGACACCTAGGGGTGGCAATCGAGTCGTGTTCGTGTTAACCTATTCGGGTTCGCGTGTTGGCGGGTTAGTATAGCCTTAACCCAAACACGACCCATTTATTAATCGTGTCAAGAAACTCAACCCTAACCCACACCTGCATAACACGTGTAACCCATTTGTGACCCGTTTAACCCATTTAAGTAAATAGGTCAAGCAGTGAATAAAGCTGGTTGTTTGTCGATTTAACTAGTTTAAATGCTAAAAATGATATAAAGATCTAAAATATGATAAGAATAACATACAAATAACTCTGCGACAATTTTCATAATTATAAACATCAATTTTCAAGATATCTAAGGTATAAAATTATAATTCACTCATACTAAGTAAATAACAAAATATATTTAATCCACATCCAACATAAAAACCAAGTTATATATTTTATTTTTAAGATTTTATATATTTAAACGGGTTCACGGGTTGACCTGTTTAATACTTACTCAACCCAAACACGACCCGTTTATTAAACGGGTTAGACGGGTTGACCTGTTTTTGACCCAAACCTATTTATCCTCAACCCAAACCTGTTTAACTTCGTGTCGGGTTCGTGTCGTTTATCGTGTCGTGTCGAGAATTGCCACCCCTAACGACACCTAACACAGATTTTAAAAGGGTAAGTCTTCCACCTATGGAAAGAGTTTTGGCTTTCCATCTAGATAGGCGGGACTGCACTTTCTGAATGACAGAATACCAAGCAGAATGCCGAGTCATACGATCACCAACAACCACGCCTAAGTATTTGAAAGGAGTATGTAACACCGTACAGCCAATAGAAGCAGCGCCATGAGAAACGATCACCTCTGGGACACCTACTCCCATCAAATGGCTCTTATAAATATTGATCTTCAACCCTGAAGCAAGATGAAAACACTTGAGGATTTTAATTAAATTAGCCAAGTTTGAGTCCGACCATTCCCCTACGAAGACCACATCGTCCGCGTAAAAGAGATGAGATAAATTCACTTGATCATTGAGCTGCAGACCTTTAAAAGTTCCATCATTTACCGCTCTACATACGGATAAGTGGAGTGACTCCATGACCAAAATAAAAAGCAAAGGAGCCAAAGGATCTCCTTGTTTAAGACCACAAGATATAGGGAATTCTTTAGTAGGAATACCGTTGACAAGGATCGAAGACATGCTAGAAGAAAATATGCCACGAATCCAAGAGCACCATCTAGGACCAAAACCAAAAGCTTCAAGAACTTCCAACAAGAAGTCCCATCTAACTGAGTCGTAGGCCTTAGCAAAATCAACTTTAAAAATTAAGGATTGTTTCTTCTTCCGTTTACACCAAGCAATTATCTCATTCAAAATAAACGGACCGTCAAGAATTTGACGATTCTTAAGAAACGCTGATTGGGTATTAGAAACTAAGTCCGAAATAACGAGCCCGAGACGATTAGCCAGAACCTTGGTGATGACTTTATAAACACTCCCTATTAAGCTTATAGGCCTGAAATCCGAAACAAATTTGGCATCTGCCACTTTAGGAATCAAAGCTATGAACGAAGAATTACAACCCCTCGAAAACGAACCTTTCTCAAAAAAATGTTGGACCGCTGCACATAAATCTGAACCAATAAGATTCCAAAAATGTCTAAAAAACTCAAAAGTAAATCCATCAGGACCCGGGGATTTGTTTTCGCCACAATCCCAGACAGCAGCTTTAATCTCATTTGAAGTAATGGCACAATCCAAATCACCTCTTTGGTCAGCAGTAAGACGATTAGGAAACGGGAAATTAAGCTTGAACCGGGTTGAAACCGGCTGCTCAAAACGCGAAGCAAAATGCGAAAGAAACGACTCTTTAACCATATTTCGATCTGTACACCAAGTCCCATTATTAAAAACTCCCCGAATAGCAAGCTGAGCACGTTTTTTGTTAATGACCCCATGGAAAAATTTAGAATTTTCATCTCCCTCGACAGCCCACTTAATTTTGGCATGTTGCGCTGTGTCTTTGATATCAGACTGATTAAGGTTAAACAGTCTCTGAGAAACCTCCAAACGACTCAAAAGGATCTCATCAGAAATGATGCCACTATCTAGCACTTATTACTAATGATTATTATGATTAAAGATTTGTATGGTTACATAGTGTTTGGTGAGACATTGGTAACGATCCTTTACATGTCCAAAAGAGTGTTCATGTGAATGAGATATCGAATCTCAAATGGTATTTTGAATGAAACTTAAAAGAAAGAAAATGTGTTAAAGGTTTCCCATGGGAGAAGAAACTACTTGCTAGTTTATAATTGGGAATATGAGGTCCATATTTAAATTGATTTATGCTGATTAGTTGCAATTTGTGTAGGCAATATTGAAAGTATTTTTAAATAAAAGTAGACTCAAATGACTCTAAAATGACACGTGGCATGACTCTTAGAGACTTACCGTTGATTTTATACAAAATTTGGAAGTTGACCATGAGGTCCATCTTAATATTTTTCTCTATTTATTCAATATTTTTCACTTGGATTTATTCGATTTTTTTCTCACATTAAGTTTTAAATTTGAGAAGATACAAAAAATGAATTTTTCTGTTGACCAATAGAAAAACTCAAATTTGAATTTGTGCCTTTTGATTGGCCAATAAAAGTCATAAATTTGTTTCAATTTGGTCAAACCATCTAAATTACATCAAAGAAAGTAAATATGTATAAAAACATTTTATAAAAGAATAAACTTAAAAAAGATGGGGTAATTACTAAAACTCTAGTTGTTAAACTTTAAATAAATCATAAAGACTTGAGCTATGTTTGGTAAAACTAGTTGTAAACTAACAGTTGTAAGCTGATAATTTGTAATTGTAAGCTGATAACTAGTAGATGAGGATGATAACTACAAGCGGTTACTTTTTTGTTATATGCTATTGTTTGGTAAGGCGGTTGTAGCTTTATTTTTAAAATATAAAAAGGCGTAAAATGACATTTGCATAATTTGAAAAGAAAAATCGTTAATTATTGATAATATGTGTTCCTTATAATGAAGGTGCCATTAAGTGATTACTTCATTGCAATGAACATCATGAGTGCATATAGTGGTATGTGAGATAAATGATGATGGAATAATGATGTTGCAAGTTTAACTTGCAGGCGTATTTGTTCTTAAAAAATAAAACAAACTGAATAATATAGAATATGATTTAAGATCATTTGATGACAAAAGATTATTTACATATCAAGGGATCAATCTCCACCCTCCATTTTTGTTTGATCTAATGGATGAGATTAATCTCAACAATTTAAAAAACACACTTTCATCTATTTTTTTCAAATATTAATATCTTTCAAACCGTTAATTGTTAAGCGAAAAAAAATATATCATTGCGACGAGCATTTAATTATCTTTCTATAGATAGGCACTTTGATATACTTTCGACAATTTTTTTTTTTCGAATTTTTCACTTTTTTTTTAAGTTTTTTCGTTTTTTTTACGTTACTGAAATTTGCATTAAAAAATCATATATGATAAAACACTAATTTGAATATCACATGTGATATTAGTGTAATATCATATATGATATGTAATATCACATGTGATATTAGTGTAATATCACATATGATATTACATATCATATATGATTTAACACTAATATCACATGTGATATTCAATTTAGTGTTTTATCATATATGATTTTTTTCATTCAAAATTCAGTAAAGTAAAAAAACGAAAAAAATAACGAAAAAAGGTGAAAAAACGATTTTTTTTTCTTTTTTCGAAAGTATATTTAAGTGCCCGTCTATAGAAAGATAATTAAATGCTCGTCGCGATGGTGTAAACATTTTCACTTAACGATTAACGATTTAAGAGATATTTAAATTATAAAAAATAGGTGAAATAATAAAATGCTTTTAATCTCAGTCATTGATTTCTTTTTAGATGAATGGTGGAGATGAGTCCCTTAGTATGTGAGAAAAGTTTGGTATGTAAAATAACTCTCCTCTATAGAATATAATATATAGTATGTCGGTATGTTATAAAAAGTGGAGATAAAAGCGAAGTTTAGTTGAGTGATAGAATAGAGGAACATGTAGTCATATGTTAGTTAAACAAAGGGTAAGCAAGTATTTTTAATTTAAACATCACTATAAACTTCAGAAAAGTTTATTTGTTAGCTTTTTGTTTAGTAGCTACATGTTTAATAATATAGCTTCAAATTTGTGTTACCTAACAAAGATTTTTATTTTGGGTGAGCTTGTTTTTTAAAACAAAAAGCTTACAGCTTTTAAAAACTTCATCCAAACAGGCCCTTAAGTAAACTATAAATTTGCATGTTTTTTTAATAATTTTATAAATTTAATAAATACCTCGTAGACTTTATATTCTTTAATATATATATATATATATATATATATATATATATATATATATATATATATATATATATACGTTTATTAATAAATATAATTATCATTATATGTTAAATTAATGTATATGCACGCGATTAAAAATATCAAATGAAAGCACGAGTTACTGTGATATTTAAATGAATACACGAGATTGTACATGTACGAAGGAATCATGTTATTCCTCTTAATGAAATTACGTAAGGAGATCCACAAACCTTTTTTTTACTAATGGCCTTCAATAAAGACTCATATTATTCCTCTTTAAAAGTTTAAGCCACACGTACACGGATTTAAATATTAAATACGGCTAAAATTATTATTAACACGAATATAACTATCAAAATAAAGGCATGGCCGAACAGATTACTGTGAGATGAAAATAAATACACAAAATTGTACATATATCAACGACGCATGTAATTCTTCTTTAAAAAGATTAAAGAATGATATACAGAAAATCATTTTTTTAAGAGTCATTATATGCTATTAAACACACATAGTGTCTAGAATACGACATCAAAAGTTAAATTTAGACAACATCAACATCAACACCTTATCAGTTAAATAAAGTCAAATATTTCGTCCAACAAAGATATTAGTCAATATTAATAGATAGTGAAAATTTTGTGTAAAAACTCGTACTTACATGAGTACTATAACTGTACAAGTATAAAAGATTTTACATAATTTTATAGAAAAATCTTATATAATAGCTATGTGTATATGAGTATATGTGGGGTTAAAAACTAGTTTAAGTTATATAACGCTTATGTCCATCTTTTTCTCAAGTTAAATCCGAAACTTTTAAGCCAAGTTTACAAGTTAAGTTACATAACACTTATAACTTTGAAAGACATGTTTCTATAAAGAGAATTGTTACAACAATTTCAATGACTATTAAAATTGTGGGTTTTTTTTTTTTTTTTTTTTTTTTTTTTTTTTTTTGATGATTTTTTTTTTTTTTTTTGTGGTTTAAAATTGCGCTATAAGTAACGAAGTCTTTCTAATATTCCAATACAACCAAAACAAATACCTACTATTTCTATCTCAACCTATTCGCAAAATTTTCAACAATGTCCGCCTATTTAAGCAGACTAAACTGTCCAAACACTATTTTCATCCTCTTAACTATTGAAATATACCAAATGTTTTTGCATTTTTGTGATATTTTCTTACAGGAATATGAAGTTATGTATTGAAAATGCTTATAAGCTTTGAAGTCATATTAGTGTTAAAGAAGGTTATGATACTATTTGATAGTATGAATTTTGAATCAAATTAATATACATGCGAGACTTTGGCGTAAATCTTGCTTTGTGTTTTAACATAAGTAACAAATATTTAAATTTTAATTGTTAGTGCATAAATATTGCATTATAGAACTCATATTTGTCATAGAACAAATGAACCAATCATAACCCTCCATTTTTTATCTAAATTAATACAAAATCATTTTCCACATTTTTTTTTAAAACAACATATCTTACAAACGGTAAATCTTCAAAACATAAAAAATACACCATTGTGACGAGAATTAAATTATCTTTCTATAGATATGCACTTTTACATATTTTCGACAAACATTTTTTTTCAAAAATTCCGTCCGAAAAAATCATATATGATTTTTACAAATCATATATGATTTTAAAAAATCATGTATGATTCGATTTTTACAATCATATATGATTCTCGAAAATCATATGTGATTCGTAAAAATCGAATCATATATGATTTTCACAAATCATATATGATTTTTGTTGACCGAAATTTTGAAAAAAAAAAGTTGTTAAAAATATATAGTAGTGCATATCTATAGAAAGATAATTTAATTCTCGTCACGATGGTATAATTTTTATCGCGTAACGATTAACGGTTTACGAGATATTTAATTTTTTTAAAAAGGGTGAAAGTTTATCATAATAAAAAAATGAATGGCTATTATTGGTTGATTGGATCTATGGTAAATTTTGGTTCTATATTGAACTTTTGCCTATGATGCAATATGATCGAATCACTATACTTGTCAAACATAATATGAGTATTAGTTTGTAATTTTTTGTGAATGTAGCATTGCTCATTTATAGATTACCCCACCTTATTGACCAATAAGAATACAACATTTTTTTGAAAAGTTTAACAAAATTACATTTTCTTTTACGATTTTGTGAATAATTTTCTTGAAACCCAATTTAAGGAATTTTTGACCAATTGAGTATTTACTTTTGACTTCAGTGGTCAAATTTGTTTTTTGATCATATATTAAGGTTTCTAGAATAGCTTCACGATGACGTTTTCCATAAAAGATTTGCTGAGATTTATAAAAGTTATCTCGTCTCTACTACTTATAAAGAATATAATTCTTATTTTAAAATTTAAATGACTTAAAATGGAGTAATATTAGTGGACTAATATATACTTTATTATATATGGTAACAACATATACTACTCTATTAAATAAATACTTTAAATATTGTTTAATCCTCAAACTTTTATCATTTTTTGTTTTTAATTTATATACATTTTTTTTGCAATGACTACAAATTAGATCCGTAAATATTGTATCAAAGGTCACACTAGAACTACAAGTACGCAAGTATAAGTATTTGCCGTTATACACTGTCACTTTGCACATGTATTTGTATAGTTTATAGTAATGCAATCGTAATAATTCAATATTAGTATATTGCTGTAATAGTGTAATGTTTATTTTAATGTGTTATTATTATTGTTATTAGAAATATCAAGTTTCAATATTATTAGCATATATCAAGTTACAATAATATGATATTACTATTACAGTAATATACTAATTCAAAATTTGTATGTTACCATAATAACACTAGTTATATACCTTCGTACACGGATACTTGATGTGTTTCGATATAAGTCACGATACATTTAAATTTTAATTATTTGTCCATAGAAATTGTATATTATTTGAATTTAATAACCGCCGAACAATTTTCGTTCAAAGAAGTTTTAGCCATTTCGGAAATCTTTTCTTTGTTATTCAACAAATTTTTGATTGTTGGACCGAACTTTGGCATTAGAAGAAGAGCGTCCGCGAAACTAATCTCGAAGTGCAAATCTTGAAAGATTTGGATAAGCTTCTCCATTTGTTGACTAGTTTTATCACGGAGCTTTTGGTCATTAAGCCTTGAAGGATAAGGAAGTGAAGGCTTAGGAATGGTCATTGGAACAACGGGTTCCGGAATTGGAGGTAAGACCTCCGGAGGTTGGACTTGTGCGGTACTTCGTGGGCTTGAGTTATGCACCTTGTCCTTTGATACCTCGGGGACTTGACTCATTGCTCCTGGTGGAGGAGGCATTGGAGTCGAAGGTCCATCATAAGATTTACCACTTCGGGTGGCAATAGCATTCAATTCACCTTTTGGGTTGGGAATGGTATTACTCGGAAGAGCACCCGAAGTTGAAGCTTCATTCTTTTGACTCATGAGGCTAGCAATCATGCTTTCAATCTTGCTATGAGATTGATCAATCTTGTTGCTAGTAGTTCTAAGCTCGGAAGTGAAATCATTCTTCAAAGTGGTAATTTGATTTTGCATGGACACCATCTTAGCTTCATTGCTTTTGATGTAATTAGCAATGTCAATGGAAGCTTGAGGAGGTTGGGCATGCACGTTTTGCTGAGGAGCTTGGAATCGGTTTTGATTGAAATTTCCTTGATTATGAAAACCTTGATTTTGATTTTGAAAATTCCGATTCTGACTCTGATTTTGATTGAACTGATTATTTCTATTTTGCACATTTTGATTGTTCTGATTTTGATTAAACCCGGGTGGTCCGAGGAAATTGTTAGAACGATAGCTGAGAAGGTTTCGGTCCCCCTGCGGTTGGTAGGAATTACCTCCCGTATTGTAGGAACCAGAAGCGGCATAAACGCTCTCTTGAGTGAAGCCACCGGAGGCTGGACACTCAAAATAAGGATGTGGACCACCACAAGTTTCACAACTCTTGTTAACGACATTCACTTGTTGATTGTTATTATTGTGACTCAATTTAAGCACGGCAGTGGATATTTCTTCAATCTTTTTGGTTAGAGTCGTGAATTCCGAAGATGGAAGGGTGGTAGATCTCCTTGACTCACTCCTCTCGGCTGAGGAATCCCAATAATTGTGGTGGGCAGTCATGTTTTCAATGAGATCGTAGCACTCTTCGGGTCGCCTTTTCATAAAGGTACCACCGGCAGCAGCATTAATCGTGTCACGATGTCTCAATGTTAACCCGTTATAGAACGTATCTATTTGGGTGACAAGCAACATGTTGTGGTTCGGACATCGATCAATCGAAAGCTTATAGCGTTCCCATGCCTCAAATAAGGACTCATCGGGATGCTGCCGAAAATTACTGATTTCATTCCGTAGTTTCGTCACCATCGATGGTGGAAAATATTTCGCCAAGAATTTGGAGACCATTTCGTCGAAACTATGGATTGAGTTCTTGGGAAGACGATCAAACCATGCGGTGGCATGAAGCGTCAAGGAATATGGAAAGAGGTATAAGCGAAGGGCGTCATCGGTGACCCCATTTTGCTTCATACTTTGGGTGACGGTGAGAAATTTGTCGAGATGCTTGTTGGCATCGTCACCCGGTGATCCGTGAAATTGACAAAAACTTTGGACTTGTTGAATCATGTGATGCTTAAGTCCAAAATCAGTGGCCTCGATGTTGACCGGGGCAATAGGACCGCCCCGTCCATCCATCGTAGGTTGGCAAAGCTCCTCCATCGTTCGGAGATCGGGAGCTGGATTTTGTGGCCCAGGTTGTTGGACTTGAGGTCCGTTCCCTAGGTTGTGTGTCATTGTGATTTGTTCGACGGTACGTATCTCGGGTACGTTTGCTTGGTTACGGTTACGTCTACGAGCTTGAGAGCGAGTGCGCATGCACTTCCAAAAACAACACTTTCAATTAAAACAAGACCGAGGCAAAACAACAGTGAACTTAAACCAATAATCCCACGTGAAATGATCACTTCTATAAGTAAAACGCACAAAGGAGCGGAGAGACTTTGTAGGTCAGCGCGAAGCTTATTAAAAACCCGTCTCTTTTCAGCCGCAATTTAATGTCAGGCCGTCCTTATACCCCTCACACAGTTTGTTAAACCGATAGAAGTAAACCAAAACACGAGCGACACAAAGGCAAGTTTTAAATCTTTTGTTCGGGAACTTATAATGATAACACCTCAGTTAAGAATGTTATATTGATTGTGTCTTCTATTTATTTAAAACAACAAGGAAAAATCTTTTTGTATTTTTAATCTTTTACATATATATACAAAGAAAAGAAAAATATTTTTGTATTTTTGTATTTTTATAAAAACAATAACTTCACGAGGAAGGTTCTTCAAGTCACTAATCGCAAAAACTTCACGATATTGTCGCAACACACCTCCCCGGCAGCGGCGCCAAAGTTTGATTCGTCTGAAGTGAGTGTGTGAAAACACAAATATCAACGTATATCAAAATAACCGTAAAATTCGACAAATTAACCCTTTAGGAAAAAGGTCAACGTGCCAAACCTCACGGGTGTGATAAAAGTGATACCGGGAAGTGATTTCCCCGGGTCGTGTCCCAACGAGGTGTGAATGGAAGGATTCGTTGAGTTTCGTGATTTGAACTTGAATTGGATTTTAATGATTTGGATTTGATTACGAATTCTACAAATTAATGAACGGGAAAGTAATTAAGGCAAGGGAACCCTAATAAACTAAAATTAAACTATCACTAAACCTAAGGAATGATAAAACTAAGTTACACTAAGTCCTAGGGTGCTAAAACGCAAAAACGAAAAAACGGTAAAACAACCCGAGCCATAAACGTAAAAGTTTTGAAATTTAAGAGCTACGGGTGTGAAACCAATTTTCCTACGATCTATTTGACTAAAAATAATTTTAGAAAAAAGCGGAATATTTTTTCGACTTTTAAATTATTTTCTACGAATTAAAATCTATTTAACACTAATTAAATGATTAAAAATACTAAACTAATATAGAAAAAATCTGAAAATTAACAGAAAACTACTTTAGGTACCACTGATTCTGAGAAAATGAAAAAACGTGGGTGGTGCTTTTGAAAATAAGCTAGGAATAAGCCAAGAATGGCTTATAAGCCAAACTGCCCAAATACCTTATGTATTTGAACGTGCAACAAATGAATGAGACAAGTCCCAAGGGCGCCTGGTAGTGATGTTGTGTTGTGAGGTGGGTGGCGTGGGTTCGAGTCCCAGCTATGCCACTTTTTTGCAAAACTTTTTTTTTTCAACTTTTTCTTTTTGAGACTTGAAGATATGATCAAAATAAGAGACTTTTGTAAAAACTTTACTTCTAAATACTTGTCAATAAGCTGTTAAACTCAGCTTATTCCAACAGTGAGCTAAACAACCAAAACAACTCTTTTTTCCTTCTTCTTTTTGACAGATTCCAAACAAAACATACCTTCTTATTTGTTGACTTTCTTTTTGGAAACTTGTAGAGCTTATCAAAGTGAGGTCTTTTTATAAAAACAACTTGTGTGAAACCTTGGAATAAGCAGTTTGACAACTGCTTATGTCCAACAGTGGGCAGACTCTAACAAACAGTTTTGAAAACAGATAACCAAACACTCCTTTAGCTTATTTTCATTACTGTTAACTTTAAGCAGTTATGACAAAGAAAAAAAAATCAACTAACATGTGAATAAGCTAAACTTAAGCACAATAAGCTAATAGAACAAGGGGGGAAGCAGTAGGCAAAACAATTGAACTAGGAATCTTAATATTAAGCTAAGCCTACAAAGGATCAATAAGCTTACTCTAACTAAGCACTAAAGGAGACTTAATAAGCTAGATCCTAAAGTACTAACTACACTATATCTAAGCTACCATGAAATTCCCTAAATAAGCTAGGTCTTGTACTGAAAAGCTAAAGAGTAAAAAAAAGTAAGTGACCTGTGCACTGGTTTGCAGGCTGCAAACAGCAGCTGGTGGGGGTCTGTTTAGAGCTTTATTCCAAGCTGAAGAGTGATTTTCCAGGCAAGTGCACACTGCAAAAACATAGTTAAGCTAATAGAGATGCAAAGTGAACCAAGTTAAGGACAAAGATAAGCTGTTCAAGCTTGAAAATAAGCTGAGATCAGCTTGGCTTTTCAACTGTTTTGACTGCTGGTACACTTAAATGGGACAGATATGGAAACCATTTTGAACTAAGCTAAAAAGATCAGAGGTGCATATAAACTTGACAGAAGTTAAGTTGAACTTATGAAGATTCATGAAAAACCAAATTTACAAGTTTTGAGCAATCATTAAGCTATGAAATTCACACATGAACAGCAGCGCAAGGCTACTGTTCTGTGCAGTTTTAGAAAAAACAGGTAACACTTTTCTTTACTTAATACTTGTACAACTTTTCAATCAACTTGCAGGCTTGTAAATATGACTTGTGAACTCCAAATGAGTTTGACTATAAAAGTCAAACGGGTTAAAATGAAACCTTTGACTAGTTTTGAAACTGACCCAAACACTCCTTTTGCAAAAGATTTTTTTGACCCCTGTTTATTTCTTTTTTGAAAACCAAGTACACTAACTAATACTGTAACAAAGATTGATAGTAGCTAGAAATAAAAGAGACAAAGATAACTCAAATAAGCTTTTTCATTCAAATAAATTAAAGGTTACAAAGAAAACTTAAACTGAAATTTTGACTAAAAACTAGGGGGTGCCTTCTGGCTACAACATCTGGTCCTATTTATACTACTTCTACTGGCTTCAACTCTTCAAGTCTTCTTCTTGTGTGTTTCTTCACTGAGGGCAGTCAAGCAAGGTTCCACTTTGTGCTTCTTTGAACAAACCTTGACCATTGATTAGTTAGGTACCATTTGAGACATGATCAGAGCCATTGATGAGTATTATTGACTTGGATAGCTGAGCTGGACAATGGGGGGGGGGGAAATGGTAGTGGGTTTGGGATTTGGGTGAAACCGGGTAAAAGGTTGAAGGTGGGTTTTGGGTAAAGGTGTATGTGGGTAATAGAGAGTTGAGAGGTTGAGTGTTTAGGGAGGAGAGAAAGAAGGTTTGGGGGATTGTGGAGTCTAGGGTTTGATGTTCTGATTGGGCGGGAAAGGGGAAGACGAAGACAGGGGTTGGGGGGTTTTGTTTATTCTTTGACCGGGTCAAAGGTATATGGGTTGACCGGGTTGTAGTGGTTAATGGATTGGGTTGGTATTTATTATTTTGGGCCTTGGTTGGTTTTAGACTAATGGATTAAACTTGGAATCCATTTAAGCTTTAAGGGACCATAAGTGTACAATCCAAAAGTCCAGGGACCAATCAAGTAATTCTGAAAATGCTGTCCAAGGTCCAAACTTGTAAAAACTCAATTAATGTAGGGACCAAAACTGTCATTTGTGAAACTTGAAGGACTAAACTTGACACTTTTAAAAATCCAGGGATCGAAACTGTAATTTCTCAAACTTTTGAACTTTTTCACCAAAGGATCAATTATGACAACTTATGATTTCAAAAGGACCTTTGGTGACTTTTCTTTTTAAATTACGTGCTCAGAGACTATTTCTGTCAATTTTTGAAAGACGGGGGACTGAAACTGCCAATTGTGCAAACTTTGTTCGTTTTTCATCCGATTTTAAACATTTTGCATCTGAAACATATAAAACACAATTTTGAGATATTTTCAGTATTTTGATGCATATCGGAGTGTTTTTAGATGTTTTGCAGCTCAGATTTGACCTAAAATGATGAGTGAATACGCACTCATCAAATCCCCCACACTAAAACATTGCTAGTCCCTAGCAATCTTTTGAGAAAACATAATGGATTTGAGTCTCTTTACCAAAAGCCATCACTTCTGGAGTAGCCAAATGTTTCAGTTCAAGTAAGAACTATGGTACACTGATAACCATGTGATTTTGAGCAAACCACCAGCTTTCAACGGTTTTGATTTGTCTTTACCAGAAGCCGTTTTGCTCTGGACTAGCCAACTCTTAGATAAATTATCAATATTATCTTTGGTGAGTCGATTACCAATTATGGTTTTCCAACTGCCTTTACCACAAGCCATAAACTTGCGGGCTAGCCAACTCTTTACTAATTAAAGATATGGTGAGCTGAACACCATAAAATTTTGGGCAAATTGCAAGCCGTCAACGGATTTGATAAATCTTTACCAAGAGCCGTTTGCTCCTAGATTAGCCAATCCTTTTGTTTTAGACAAGGCGGACTGATAACCGATATAAGTGCAAAACACTTATTCCAAAAAAAAATTTGGCCAAAAACGGGGGAATTGATTTAATTATATGATAAAATTCGTGAGAATTCCCCCCCACACTAGAAATGAATATTGCCCTCAATATTCAAAATACCGGCTATTATGCCGAAACAAAGAACGTAAAAGGGAAATACTAAGGCCATTATTCGAAGATTTTTTTTTTTTTTTTTTTTTTTTTTTTTTTTTTTTTTTTTTGAAAACCTATGTACAACAGCGGGGGGCAACTCCCCCACACTAGGGTGGTAGAAAGGGGAAAGAAGTCAAAAATACGGTGAAAACCCATATAGTGCTACTGTTTTTGATTACCGAGTCGCTAGCTTGACTCGATCCCCGCATTCATTGGTTCATGGGGAAAGTTTGTAGGTCCGGGACAACCAAGGATGGTATGTCCCCTCCAAAATAGTGCTTCAATCTATGTCCATTCACCTTGAAGTTTGGCCCGTCGGTTTGAGATAACTCGACGGTGCCATATGGAAAAACTTTGGCAATGGTGAATGGACCGGTCCAACGGGTCTTAAGTTTCCCCGAGAAGATTTTCAATCTAGAATTGAAAAGAAGGACTCGGTCACCAACGTTGAAAACGCGGTTCTTAATCTTTGAGTCATGGATCTTCTTTGTCTTTTCCTTGTAAATCAATGAGTTCTCGTAGGCTTGATCACGGAGTTCATTTAATTCATTGAGTTGAACTTTCCGGTGATCACCCGCGGACTTAAGGTCAAAATTAGCATGCTTCAAGGCCCAATAGGCTTTGTGCTCGAGCTCGATCGGGAGATGACACGCCTTTCCATACACAAGCTTGTAAGGAGTACACCCGATGGGTGTTTTGAAAGCGGTACGGAAGGCCCAAAGTGCATCTTCAAGTTTGTCCGACCAAGAGGCACGGTTTTCACCTACGGTCCTCTCCAAGATTCTTTTCAAACCACGATTCGAAACTTCCACTTGCCCACTAGTTTGGGGGTGATACGCGGTGGAAAGACGGTGAGTGACACCGTACTTAAGCATGACTTTTGCGAATTGGTCGTTGCAAAAGTGCGTACCGCGATCACTAATGATGGCACGGGGAGTTCCGAAACGGGTAAAGAGAGACTTCAAGAATTTCACAACTACTCGGGCGTCGTTAGTGGGGAGCGCTTTCGCTTCCACCCATTTGGACAAGTAATCGACCGCCACGAGTATATACTTGTTCCCTCGAGAAGACGGGAACGGACCCATAAAATCGATGCCCCATACGTCAAAGATCTCGCACATTTGAATAGAATTTTGAGGCATTTCATCTCTTTTAGAGATGTTGCTATGACGTTGGCAAGAGTCGCAAGATTTAACGAGGTCATGGGCATCTTTGTAGATCGTGGGCCAATAGAAACCGGAGTCAAACACCTTCTTGGCGGTGTAGTTCGGGCCATGATGTCCCCCCGTGGGTCCATTATGACAAGCCTTGAGAATTTCATTGGCTTCTTGGCCGTGAACACACCGTCAGATGACTTGATCCGCACAAACCTTAAACAAGAAGGGGTCGTCCCAGAAATAATGCTTAACATCTTTGAAAAATTTGTTCTTTTGTTGGGACGACATCCCTTTCACAACAAAGTTACCCGCATGATAGTTTGCAAAGTCGGCAAACCAAGGGGTACTCGAATTTTCATGATGAGATACCACCTTAAGAGTCTCGAGAGGAAATGTTTCATTTATTTCCTTTTTCTCGAGCACACCTTGATGTGGATTTTCAAGACGAGAGAGATGATCAGCTGCTAGGTTCTCCGCTCCTTTTTTATCACGGATGATGATATCAAATTCTTGTAGGAGGAGAACCCATCGGAGCAACCTCGGCTTTGCATCTTGCTTAGCAAAGAGATATTTAAGAGCCGAGTGATCCGTATACACTATGCTTTTGGACAAGATCAAGTATGGCCGAAATTTCTCGAAAGCATACACCACGGCTAGTAATTCTTTCTCCGTCATAGTGTAATGTGCTTGAGCTTCGGTCAAAGTTTTGCTAGCATAATGTATAGGCTGGAAATGTTTTGATTTTCGTTGCCCCAAAACGGCACCTATGGCGAAATCACTTGCGTCGCACATAAGCTCAAATGGTAATTCCCAATCGGGGGCAACTAGAATTGGTGCTTCAGTGAGCTTCTTCTTAAGAATTTGAAAAGCTTCAACGCACTCACTAGAGAAGATGAAAGGAGTGTCCTTTTCAAGAAGTCGGGTCATAGGCTGGGATATTTTCGAAAAGTCTTGAATGAAACGACGATAGAAACCGGCATGACCAAGGAAACTTCTAACTCCTTTGACGGTTGTGGGAGGAGGTAATTTTGAAATGACATCGACTTTAGCTTTGTCAACCTCAATCCCGCTCTTAGAAATCTTATGGCCAAGGACAATGCCTTCTTTGACCATAAAGTGACATTTCTCCCAATTTAGACTAAGATTCGTGTTTTCACAACGTTCAAGCATCTTGTCCAAATGGGAGAGACATGTTTGAAAAGAATCCTCAAAGACCGAAAAATCATCCATAAAGACTTCCATAGTCTTTTCGATCATGTCATGGAAAATGGCCATCATACACCTTTGGAACGTACCGGGAGCATTACACAAGCCAAAAGGCATGCGTCGGTAAGCAAATGTTCCATAAGGACACGTGAATGTGGTCTTTTCTTGATCTTGTGGGTCAATGGGAATTTGGAAGTAACCCGAGAAACCATCGAGAAAACAATAGTATTCGTTTCCCGCTAATCTCTCAAGCATTTGGTCCATGAAAGGTAATGGAAAGTGGTCTTTACGGGTGGCTTCATTCAACTTTCGATAGTCAATGCAAACACGCCATCCCGTAACTAATCGAGTAGGAATCAACTCGTTTTCATCATTTTCAACAACGGTAATGCCACCTTTTTTGGGCACACAATGAACGGGGCTAACCCAAGGACTATCCGAGATAGGGTAAATCAATCCGGCATCGAGAAGTTTTATGACTTCCGCTTTGATAACCTCATGAATTTTAGGATTCACCCTTCTTTGGTGTTGAACCGCCGGTTTGAAGTCATCTTCCATGAGAATTTTGTGAGTACAAAATCTCGGGTCAATACCCTTGATGTCGGAAAGGTTCCAAGCGATGGCTCGCTTGTGTGACTTCAAAACCTTTATGAGAGCGGATTTTTCATCCTCACTCAAGTCTTTAGCAATGATGACGGGTGATTTATTGTTACTCTCCAAAAATGCATACTCGAGATGAGGTGGTAAGTCCTTAAGTTCGACCTCGGGAGGATCATTAGATTTTTCAATCGTTTTGATTTCCTCTTTACGAAGTTCTTGAGGAGGGAGGGATGAAGGATCTTCATTGAGTAACCTCTCGATAAGAAGTATATCTCCCTCAATGTCGATGGGAGCGTGATCTATTTCCCATGGAACAGAATCACTCGCCAAGTATGCTTCAATCTCTTCCAAAATGAAGTCACTTCCCTCAAACGGAGTGAGGGGAGGGGAAGAGAGAGCAATGATGGGATTAACCGAAGTGGGATTGCCACTCGAGAATCCAAGAATTTCTTGAGAATACTCCTCCGACACAATGTCAAGGACATCAATTTTGTTGACGGAATTGTCTTCATAATTGGGGGAGTATTTCGTAACTTGATTGAGATTGAAAGTAACGGCTTCCTTGTTCACCCTCAAAGTGATTTCCCCTTCATCAACATCGATCAATGCACGACCCGTTTTTAAGAAGCACCTCCCAAGGATGAGGGGTACTCGGGGATCGGCATCAAATTCGACAACAACAAAGTCGGCGGGGAAATGAAACTTGCCTACTTTCACAAATACATCCTCGGCTATACCAAGAGGACGAGAACTTGTACGGTCCGCAAGCTCGAGGATCATACATGTAGGTGTAAGCGGAGGTAATGAAAGCTTTTTCCACATGGAGTGTGGCATCAAGTTAATGCTAGCACCAAGATCGGCCAAGGCGGAGCATTGAACTATGCCTTGAAAATCACATGGGATGAGAAATTTTCCGGGGTCTCCTAACTTTTCGGGAAGCTTTTTAAGGATAACCGCCGAACAATTTTCGTTCAAAGAAGTTTTAGCCATTTCGGAAATCTTTTCTTTGTTATTCAACAAATTTTTGATTGTTGGACCGAACTTTGGCATTAGAAGAAGAGCGTCCGCGAAACTAATCTCGAAGTGCAAATCTTGAAAGATTTGGATAAGCTTCTCCATTTGTTGACTAGTTTTATCACGGAGCTTTTGGTCATTAAGCCTTGAAGGATAAGGAAGTGAAGGCTTAGGAATGGTCATTGGAACAACGGGTTCCGGAATTGGAGGTAAGACCTCCGGAGGTTGGACTTGTGCGGTACTTCGTGGGCTTGAGTTATGCACCTTGTCCTTTGATACCTCGGGGACTTGACTCATTGCTCCTGGTGGAGGAGGCATTGGAGTCGAAGGTCCATCATAAGATTTACCACTTCGGGTGGCAATAGCATTCAATTCACCTTTTGGGTTGGGAATGGTATTACTCGGAAGAGCACCCGAAGTTGAAGCTTCATTCTTTTGACTCATGAGGCTAGCAATCATGCTTTCAATCTTGCTATGAGATTGATCAATCTTGTTGCTAGTAGTTCTAAGCTCGGAAGTGAAATCATTCTTCAAAGTGGTAATTTGATTTTGCATGGACACCATCTTAGCTTCATTGCTTTTGATGTAATTAGCAATGTCAATGGAAGCTTGAGGAGGTTGGGCATGCACGTTTTGCTGAGGAGCTTGGAATCGGTTTTGATTGAAATTTCTTTGATTATGAAAACCTTGATTTTGATTTTGAAAATTCCGATTCTGACTCTGATTTTGATTGAACTGATTATTTCTATTTTGCACATTTTGATTGTTCTGATTTTGATTAAACCCGGGTGGTCCGAGGAAATTGTTAGAACGATAGCTGAGAAGGTTTCGGTCCCCCTGCGGTTGGTAGGAATTACCTCCCGTATTGTAGGAACCAGAAGCGGCATAAACGCTCTCTTGAGTGAAGCCACCGGAGGCTGGACACTCAAAATAAGGATGTGGACCACCACAAGTTTCACAACTCTTGTTAACGACATTCACTTGTTGATTGTTATTATTGTGACTCAATTTAAGCACGGCAGTGGATATTTCTTCAATCTTTTTGGTTAGAGTCGTGAATTCCGAAGATGGAAGGGTGGTAGATCTCCTTGACTCACTCCTCTCGGCTGAGGAATCCCAATAATTGTGGTGGGCAGTCATGTTTTCAATGAGATCGTAGCACTCTTCGGGTCGCCTTTTCATAAAGGTACCACCGGCAGCAGCATTAATCGTGTCACGATGTCTCAATGTTAACCCGTTATAGAACGTATCTATTTGGGTGACAAGCAACATGTTGTGGTTCGGACATCGATCAATCGAAAGCTTATAGCGTTCCCATGCCTCAAATAAGGACTCATCGGGATGCTGCCGAAAATTACTGATTTCATTCCGTAGTTTCGTCACCATCGATGGTGGAAAATATTTCGCCAAGAATTTGGAGACCATTTCGTCGAAACTATGGATTGAGTTCTTGGGAAGACGATCAAACCATGCGGTGGCATGAAGCGTCAAGGAATATGGAAAGAGGTATAAGCGAAGGGCGTCATCGGTGACCCCATTTTGCTTCATACTTTGGGTGACGGTGAGAAATTTGTCGAGATGCTTGTTGGCATCGTCACCCGGTGATCCGTGAAATTGACAAAAACTTTGGACTTGTTGAATCATGTGATGCTTAAGTCCAAAATCAGTGGCCTCGATGTTGACCGGGGCAATAGGACCGCCCCGTCCATCCATCGTAGGTTGGCAAAGCTCCTCCATCGTTCGGAGATCGGGAGCTGGATTTTGTGGCCCAGGTTGTTGGACTTGAGGTCCGTTCCCTAGGTTGTGTGTCATTGTGATTTGTTCGACGGTACGTATCTCGGGTACGTTTGCTTGGTTACGGTTACGTCTACGAGCTTGAGAGCGAGTGCGCATGCACTTCCAAAAACAACACTTTCAATTAAAACAAGACCGAGGCAAAACAACAGTGAACTTAAACCAATAATCCCACGTGAAATGATCACTTCTATAAGTAAAACGCACAAAGGAGCGGAGAGACTTTGTAGGTCAGCGCGAAGCTTATTAAAAACCCGTCTCTTTTCAGCCGCAATTTAATGTCAGGCCGTCCTTATACCCCTCACACAGTTTGTTAAACCGATAGAAGTAAACCAAAACACGAGCGACACAAAGGCAAGTTTTAAATCTTTTGTTCGGGAACTTATAATGATAACACCTCAGTTAAGAATGTTATATTGATTGTGTCTTCTATTTATTTAAAACAACAAGGAAAAATCTTTTTGTATTTTTAATCTTTTACATATATATACAAAGAAAAGAAAAATATTTTTGTATTTTTGTATTTTTATAAAAACAATAACTTCACGAGGAAGGTTCTTCAAGTCACTAATCGCAAAAACTTCACGATATTGTCGCAACACACCTCCCCGGCAGCGGCGCCAAAGTTTGATTCGTCTGAAGTGAGTGTGTGAAAACACAAATATCAACGTATATCAAAATAACCGTAAAATTCGACAAATTAACCCTTTAGGAAAAAGGTCAACGTGCCAAACCTCACGGGTGTGATAAAAGTGATACCGGGAAGTGATTTCCCCGGGTCGTGTCCCAACGAGGTGTGAATGGAAGGATTCATTGAGTTTCGTGATTTGAACTTGAATTGGATTTTAATGATTTGGATTTGATTACGAATTCTACAAATTAATGAACGGGAAAGTAATTAAGGCAAGGGAACCCTAATAAACTAAAATTAAACTATCACTAAACCTAAGGAATGATAAAACTAAGTTACACTAAGTCCTAGGGTGCTAAAACGCAAAAACGAAAAAACGGTAAAACAACCCGAGCCATAAACGTAAAAGTTTTGAAATTTAAGAGCTACGGGTGTGAAACCAATTTTCCTACGATCTATTTGACTAAAAATGATTTTAGAAAAAAGCGGAATATTTTTTCGACTTTTAAATTATTTTCTACGAATTAAAATCTATTTAACACTAATTAAATGATTAAAAATACTAAACTAATATAGAAAAAAATCTGAAAATTAACAGAAAACTACTTTAGGTACCACTGATTCTTAGAAAATGAAAAAACATGGGTGGTGCTTTTGAAAATAAGCTAGGAATAAGCCAAGAATGGCTTATAAGCCAAACTGCCCAAATACCTTATGTATTTGAACGTGCAACAAATGAATGAGACAAGTCCCAAGGGCGCCTGGTAGTGATGTTGTGTTGTGAGGTGGGTGGCGTGGGTTCGAGTCCCAGCTATGCCACTTTTTTGCAAAACTTTTTTTTTTCAACTTTTTCTTTTTGAGACTTGAAGATATGATCAAAATAAGAGACTTTTGTAAAAACGTTACTTCTAAATACTTGTCAATAAGCTGTTAAACTCAGCTTATTCCAACAGTGAGCTAAACAACCAAAACAACTCTTTTTTCCTTCTTCTTTTTGACAGATTCCAAACAAAACATACCTTCTTATTTGTTGACTTTCTTTTTGGAAACTTGTAGAGCTTATCAAAGTGAGGTCTTTTTATAAAAACAACTTGTGTGAAACCTTGGAATAAGCAGTTTGACAACTGCTTATGTCCAACAGTGGGCAGACTCTAACAAACAGTTTTGAAAACAGATAACCAAACACTCCTTTAGCTTATTTTCATTACTGTTAACTTTAAGCAGTTATGACAAAGAAAAAAAAATCAACTAACATGTGAATAAGCTAAACTTAAGCACAATAAGCTAATAGAACAAGGGGGAAGCAGTAGGCAAAACAATTGAACTAGGAATCTTAATATTAAGCTAAGCCTACAAAGGATCAATAAGCTTACTCTAACTAAGCACTAAAGGAGACTTAATAAGCTAGATCCTAAAGTACTAACTACACTATATCTAAGCTACCATGAAATTCCCTAAATAAGCTAGGTCTTGTACTGAAAAGCTAAAGAGTAAAAAAAAGTAAGTGACCTGTGCACTGGTTTGCAGGCTGCAAACAGCAGCTGGTGGGGGTCTGTTTAGAGCTTTATTCCAAGCTGAAGAGTGATTTTCCAGGCAAGTGCACACTGCAAAAACATAGTTAAGCTAATAGAGATGCAAAGTGAACCAAGTTAAGGACAAAGATAAGCTGTTCAAGCTTGAAAATAAGCTGAGATCAGCTTGGCTTTTCAACTGTTTTGACTGCTGGTACACTTAAATGGGACAGATATGGAAACCATTTTGAACTAAGCTAAAAAGATCAGAGGTGCATATAAACTTGACAGAAGTTAAGTTGAACTTATGAAGATTCATGAAAAACCAAATTTACAAGTTTTGAGCAATCATTAAGCTATGAAATTCACACATGAACAGCAGCGCAAGGCTACTGTTCTGTGCAGTTTTAGAAAAAACAAGTAACACTTTTCTTTACTTAATACTTGTACAACTTTTCAATCAACTTGCAGGCTTGTAAATATGACTTGTGAACTCCAAATGAGTTTGACTATAAAAGTCAAACGGGTTAAAATGAAACCTTTGACTAGTTTTGAAACTGACCCAAACACTCCTTTTGCAAAAGATTTTTTTGACCCCTGTTTATTTCTTTTTTGAAAACCAAGTACACTAACTAATACTGTAACAAAGATTGATAGTAGCTAGAAATAAAAGAGACAAAGATAACTCAAATAAGCTTTTTCATTCAAATAAATTAAAGGTTACAAAGAAAACTTAAACTGAAATTTTGACTAAAAACTAGGGGGTGCCTTCTGGCTACAACATCTGGTCCTATTTATACTACTTCTACTGGCTTCAACTCTTCAAGTCTTCTTCTTGTGTGTTTCTTCACTGAGGGCAGTCAAGCAAGGTTCCACTTTGTGCTTCTTTGAACAAACCTTGACCATTGATTAGTTAGGTACCATTTGAGACATGATCAGAGCCATTGATGAGTATTATTGACTTGGATAGCTGAGCTGGACAATGGGGGGGGGAATGGTAGTGGGTTTGGGATTTGGGTGAAACCGGGTAAAAGGTTGAAGGTGGGTTTTGGGTAAAGGTGTATGTGGGTAATAGAGAGTTGAGAGGTTGAGTGTTTAGGGAGGAGAGAAAGAAGGTTTGGGGGATTGTGGAGTCTAGGGTTTGATGTTCTGATTGGGCGGGAAAGGGGAAGACGAAGACAGGGGTTGGGGGGTTTTGTTTATTCTTTGACCGGGTCAAAGGTATATGGGTTGACCGGGTTGTAGTGGTTAATGGATTGGGTTGGTATTTATTATTTTGGGCCTTGGTTGGTTTTAGACTAATGGATTAAACTTGGAATCCATTTAAGCTTTAAGGGACCATAAGTGTACAATCCAAAAGTCCAGGGACCAATCAAGTAATTCTGAAAATGCTGTCCAAGGTCCAAACTTGTAAAAACTCAATTAATGTAGGGACCAAAACTGTCATTTGTGAAACTTGAAGGACTAAACTTGACACTTTTAAAAATCCAGGGATCGAAACTGTAATTTCTCAAACTTTTGAACTTTTTCACCAAAGGATCAATTATGACAACTTATGATTTCAAAAGGACCTTTGGTGACTTTTCTTTTTAAATTACGTGCTCAGGGACTATTTCTGTCAATTTTTGAAAGACGGGGGACTGAAACTGCCAATTGTGCAAACTTTGTTCGTTTTTCATCCGATTTTAAACATTTTGCATCTGAAACATATAAAACACAATTTTGAGATATTTTCAGTATTTTGATGCATATCGGAGTGTTTTTAGATGTTTTGCAGCTCAGATTTGACCTAAAATGATGAGTGAATACGCACTCATCACGCACCATATTGTGCCGGTGTTTAATACCAATGATACCAGCACAGGACACCGCGTGATCTCCATAGATGTCTCCAGCAAATACTTTGGAACAGGTTGAGCATGGCATCTGAGCAGAAAAAAAGGGGATACCTAACCGGTAGCATAACA
The DNA here is from genome assembly GCA_019973895.1 of Chrysanthemum seticuspe. NCBI lineage: Eukaryota > Viridiplantae > Streptophyta > Magnoliopsida > Asterales > Asteraceae > Chrysanthemum > Chrysanthemum seticuspe. The sequence goes on along the minus strand of BPTQ01000004.1, from coordinate 34,022,325 downwards.
CACATCGGTAAGTTCTAGCATTCATGGTCTGGCCCAACCCAGAAATCGGAACCACCCTAAGCCAGTCAGAAGTGTGGTCTTCTTTTTGTGATCTTCATAGGGCCATCTGTCGAGTAGATAAGCAAAAGGTGGATTCGGCCATTTTGGTGACACGTGTGAAATGTATATCTGCCAATTTCTTCATGAGTTTAGGGGCAGCGATCTCACCTGGGTTGTCCAAAAGGGCAGTTTCCATTTTCGCATTAAAAGTATGCAGGGCATCATCAAAGGAAGGTCCAAAAGTTATAATGCCAGAATGTCGAAGGAGCTTAGTCTGTAAACTGGCAGATTGAATTCTAGATGCAAGGAAAGCATAGTTCAAGACATCACCTGCAGCGTATACACCAAGTCCCCCAAAATCAAAGGGTAGGGTGGCCAGTCTCCATTGCCAATCGCCAAAACCAGGTCCAGAAGCAGTGACAATAAGCTCCAAAGAGGAGCGAAGTGCCACATCAAATGTAATTTGAGCACGCTCAAAGACTTGAGGGGAGCATGTGCGCATAGAAAAATATAACTTGGAAATACCGGCACAAGCTCGGAGAAGCAACAATTCACACTGAGGGTCATTAAGTTTAGCAACAGCATCCATAAGCACAATGGTTTTGGCAACCCGTTTCATAACAAGCTCGCTACTAAACTCAAGGTCAACACTAGCAGGTCCACCTAACAATTTAACCCCACGTGAAGGCCGAGTAATATTAGGCGGGAAAACACCTACAAGCCTGCTTCTAGGGTCCTCCTTTGGCAAAAAAAACCTCAGTTTTGTCAACATTAAGGTGCAAACCATAGCGAGGTCCATCCGTCATAAGAAGCTCCAAAACCTTCCCAACAGTCAAAGTGTCTCCAATGATCGTGCCATCATCTAAGTATCAAGCTTGAAAAGAGAGACAAAAGGAGTCTCTAACCTCAGTTTTATTATTATTATTATTATTATAAATCATCACTTTATTAAAAACTCATAGGATTTTACAAAAAATTAGTGGGAAGCCGAGAAACCAACTGGGCCCCCACACCTCTAGCAATAGCAAAACCAATCCTATTAAAAATATGAACTGCAACACGTGCCCCAATGTCTTGAGTCATAGAGAATCGTCGAATACGCTTTAGTAAGGTTACTGCATCCTTCTCAAGTTCTCCAAAAGAAGAGAATGAAAAGGGGAGAAACCCATATCCAATATCCGCACATTTAGCATCGTACTTGACACGTTTACGTTGTGCAGCATCAAGAACCGCACGCCCTGGCATAAAATCAGTCATCCCAGATTGCGTCAAGGGCGACGATCCCGTAAGATCAACACATACATCACGCCCACCATCCCAAGAGTAAAGTAAAATATCAGCCGGTCGTAAGGATCTGTCCTTATCTCCATAAAGCCCAATATCCACCTCCTTACGAGCTGAAATCCCGGACCGGGAACATATATCAACCAGAACATCACGCACTATGTTATGCCGATGTTTAATACCAACAATACCCACACATGAAACAGCGTGATCCCCATAAATGTCTCCAGAAAATACCCTAGAACAGGCTGAACACGACACCTGAACAGTGAAAAGAGGAACACCCAACCGATAGCACAACACACAACGATAAGCCCTGTCATTCATAGTTTTTCCCAGTCCAGATATCGGAGCCACCCTAAGCCACTCTGAAGTATGATCCTCCTTTAGTGAGCTCCATAACGCCATCTGTCGAGGAGATAGATGGAATGTAGATTCAACAGTTTGGGTAACCCGCTCGAAATATATATCTGCCAATTATTATTATTATTATTATTATTATTATTATTATTATTATTATTATTATTATTATTATTGATTAGTAATTTGTATAACTTTTCGTTGGACGAAGGATTTGACTTTGTTTAACTTATAGAGTGTTGAGGTTGGTATTATTTAAATTTACCTATCGATATCATGTTTTAGAGATTATGCGTATTTAATAACATGTAATGACCCTTAAAGAAAATGCTTTTTTGGGTATCATTATTTAAACTATAAGGAGTAATTATATGCGTCGTTGCTATATGCATAATATCGGGTATATGTTTTCAGTAACCCCTGGGGTCGTGCCTCATTTTGATATTTATATTCTTGTTAATAATAATTTTAGCCATATTTAATGTCTCAACCCGTGTACGCTCGGGTTAAACTTATACGAATAAGATAAGTCGTTATTGAACGTGGATCGTAAAAAGACATACTTCCGGACCTATTTACTTAATCTCATTAAACGTCTAACATGAGTTGTTCGTATATTTATAATCTCGTATATTCATTTAAATATTACATTAACTCGTGCTTTTATTTTAATGTTTATAATTCCATTCATATACATTAATTAAGTATATAATGATAATAATATTTATAATAAAAGACTATGGGGTTTAAAGTGTAGGGTGTATTTATTAAATTTATAAAGCTTTTAAAAAACATGAAACTGATAAGTTTACTTACGTCTATATATTTTTATTTCAAACTTAACAACTAAAGTTTCATTAGTTACTCTTTCATTTTTTTAAAGTTTTTTTTATAACAAAACCGATACATGTGTTTTTATGCTTATTTCGAAGGTTGTCAAGATCGGGATCTTACCCAGGATCGTTTTCGTCTTTGCAAGATCGTGATCGTAAGATCGGATCGGGATCTTAAGATCCTACTCTAATGTTATTTCTTAATAGTTTATGTAATTTTATACAAATCTACAAACTATAATACATTATAACTATAAAATACTATGAATGTTTCACATAAATGTTGTCCTAAATTATGATTATAAAATGTTTAAAAAGATTAACATGATGTTTTTCGAATTCTACAAACAAACAACCCATAAATTCGTAGTTTTTTAGTTTGTAATCCGAGAAAAGTAAGATCGGATCGGATTATATCGTAAGATCGTATGGTAAAGATCGGGATCCTATAAGATCTTAAGCCTGCAAAGATCCTTTGTAGGATCCGGATCGTTTTTGCTTTGCAGTATCGTAAAATCGTAAGATCCTAAGATTAGGATCGGGATCCTGACAACTATGCTTATTTATATTGCTTGATGAAATTTAGATTGGTTGACCAAATTGTTTCAATTTTAACTTTATAGTGTCTAATACGATGCTCTAATATATTTTTTCCCACTTTTTGAGAATCTCTTGTTATATAAGAGATTTATGAAACTTTATAAAAATATTAAGGGTATGAATTTAGCATAAAAGTAAAGATGAGAGAGAAAGGTTTTCTATTATTTAAAATTAATTTTGCATGTATTTAAAAAAGTAATTTTAGAAAGAAGAATCAATAGAGATTTATGTAAATGGAATATATGCCTATTATCTCCTCTTAATATCAATTTTCAAACAATACACTATTCATTCTATTAACTTGTAAATGTTTTTATTCTAGCTTTATACTTTTACAATAACTTTCAACAATTTTCTTTCTATAGTTTAAAATTAATCTCACAATATATTACTGAACGTTTATAAACTACAATATTTTAATTTCATCTCAACGTGAAGCAACAACGAAAGCCTTGTTAGATTCAACCACAAAAAAAAACAAAGTTTTTAACTCCTAAACACAAATCCTTCCACTAAAACCCTTCAAACAAACGTACCCTTAATGCATTTGGGTTGGGTTAGTTGGCTTTCCAACAACTTTTAGGATTTTAATTATTTGTAACAAATATCTTTAATACATATATGATCTCTTATATAATAATAGATTATAACTGACATCAAAATTTTACGTTTAATAAACCAATAAGAGAACTCAATTTTGCCACGTAAGAGAGATATAGCCATCTCATTAGCCAATAAAAAGTCAAAATTGAAATAATTTGGTCAAAACTATCTAAATTTAATCAAGAAAAAAATTATATATAAAAACAAATGTGTTTCTTATGCAAAAAAAGCTAAAAAAAAAGGTTAATTAATAAAACTTTAGTTGTTAAATTTTAAATAATTTAAATGAACTTAAATAAACTTATAAGTTTTCATGGTCTTTTAATAACTTTATACATTTAGTAAATAATCCTTATACTGTATACTCATACTTATATAATAAGAGAACATACAAAATGAATAATCAAATCTTTAAGATTTTTTCAATAGGGCCAATGAGAGAGATTTTGCCACATAGGATAATGGAATTATTCCATTAGCCAATAGAAAATCAAAATTGATACAAATTGGTCATACCCATCTAGATTTCATACGACAACAAAATATGTATAAAAACACCTATATCGATATTTCAAAAATAAAAACAAAAAAGAGGTTTAATTAATAAAACTTTAGTTGTTAAATATTAAATAAATTATATAGACTTAAGTAAATTTATCATTTTTCATGTTTTTTAATAACTTTACAAAATTTTATAAAACCCCCATATACTTAGTAATTTTTAAAATAAAAACCTATAGGTTGTTGTAATTTATAAACATTATTATCATTATATATTAAATTAATGTGTATGTAACTAAATATCAAAATAAAAGTAATTTGTGATTTGTAACTAAATACACAAGATTGTACATATACGAACGACTCATATTATTCTTCTTTATGAGATTAAGTAAGAATGTCCAAAAAAATTTCTTTTACTATCCATAATAACTCATGTTATTTATGTTTAGAAGTTTAACTTGTGTGTATATGGGTTTAAAAATTAAATGCGGGTTATTATTAACAGAAATACATATATCAAAATGAAGGTACGACCCTACGGGTTACTGTGAGATGAAAATAAATATACGGGATTGTACATATAATAACAACACATGTAATTCCTCTTTAAAGTTAAATAGCGATATTCATAAAAATATTTTTTTTCATGCATCATTACGTGATATTAAACATGCATAATGTCTACAAAAATAATATCAATAATTAAGTTTAGATAACATCATGGCCAATTAAACAAAGTCAAATCATTCTTTCAACAAAAATTTATACAAACTATTAATTGATAGTAATACATAATGAAAATTTTATGTCAAAAATCGCGCGTGTATGAGAATTATAACTATATATATATATATATATATAAAAGACTTTAGACAATGCTACAGAAAAATATTATTTAACAAGTAGTATGCACCAAGAGAGAAGCATGCCAAAATAGCAATTTACATTTTTAACCAATTGTATTATTAAAATTAGATAATATGCAATATTGGCAAAAGTTCAATATAGAACCAAAATTTACCATAGAGCCAATCAACCAATAATAGCCATTCATTTTTTTATTATGATAAACTTTCACCCTTTTTTAAAAAATTAAATATCTCGTAAACCGTTAATCGTTACGCGATAAAAATTATACCATCGTGACGAGAATTAAATTATCTTTCTATAGATATGCACTACTATATATTTTTAACAACTTTTTTTTTTTTCAAAATTTCGGTCAACAAAAATCATATATGATTTGTGAAAATCATATATGATTCGATTTTTACGAATCACATATGATTTTCGAGAATCATATATGATTGTAAAAATCGAATCATACATGATTTTTTAAAATCATATATGATTTGTAAAAATCATATATGATTTTTTCGGACGGAATTTTTGAAAAAAAATGTTTGTCGAAAATATGTAAAAGTGCATATCTATAGAAAGATAATTTAATTCTCGTCACAATGGTGTATTTTTTATGTTTTGAAGATTTACCGTTTGTAAGATATGTTGTTTTAAAAAAAAAGGTGGAAAATGATTTTGTATTAATTTAGATAAAAAATGGAGGGTTATGATTGGTTCATTTGTTCTATGACAAATATGAGTTCTATATTGATCTCAACTCTTGCATCATAATATTTTTTTTTCCTTACCCGCATCGTTTAGTTGGCAAATCATTGTGTAAATATAACTTTATAAACTTTTTATGAAACTAGTATTACTCCGGGTAAATTATACTATGAAGTCTATTGGAATCGTGTTTTCTTGGTTTTAGGCAAAATCAAATCGGAATTAAATTTGGTGTTTGGTTTGATTTTATATGATGCAAAATTATTGGTTTGGTTTGGTTATGGTTATACCACCACACTTTACAAACCGGTAAACTATTGAACAATCCTATAAACACGAACCCGCACCCGAACCCGATGAACACCCGTACTTAAGAAAATAATTAACCCTTCAAATAATATGAACCTTTGTTTTTCTCTGAATGAATATGAATAGGGACTTATTTTAGAAGCCACTTAAAACTTATATTATGAACCTTGTGCTTTGTATAAGCTTTTATAATCATCATCATGTAACTATAGTGCGAGCTTATCAACGAGCTCAAACTCTTAAAAGCTCCTATTAGTAGTGCACCATGTACAGCATAAACCGATGTGCAACTCCAATCTCAATCTGGAATACTTGAACATTCGCTTGAGAATTAGATTGAACATCCTTTTGTACTTTTTCTATCAAAAATAAATTAAAGATAGAAAAACAAGAAATTTTCTATAGAAATGCTAATGGTTTCATATGATCTTTCATATTGGAATTTCTTCGACGATATGAGTCAGCAAGTCATACTAGAAACGCTTAGATCACGTCAACTATAGAAGAAAAAATATGTGTCTTCAAACAAGCTATTACATACAAAAGAATCCAAATGTCACATACATCTGGAACTCGTATCGAAACCCATTGAAAAAATGTTAATGAATGGATTTTAGAACATCAAAAAACATCTATCAGCTTAAACAGAAGCAACTAACTGAAATGAAAATACTTTAAAGAAAAAGGTTAAAGAATACTCAATAGAGTCGACTTCATATTATGATGTGAAAACACTTGTGCCGAGCATGTAACTTGAGAACCCCCTCTACTTGCTTGGAGATTGCTCATACTCGATGAAAGTGTCTAAAAAAAACTTTACAGCCTGAAAAAGGCATCCCGATTTATCTTAAACTTTCGTCCTAAGTTCACCTGCAACATGTGATGGGTTTCAGCATTAAGCATGTGAAATTGTCGACTTTCAACCAGTTTGACATCGACCCATTTGAGTATTTGACCCGTTCTTTTTCAACTAATCTTTTTTATTTGACCCGTTAAAGATAGAAGATAACCTGAATGAGTAGTTAATCAGAATCAAAGCTAGAAGGGGGCCTCAAGAGACTCATCCCATACGTCTGCACTACCATTAGAAGCATCATCTGCATCTTCCTCCATTGAAAGCCGTATATATTCCCGATGTGCAAACCGGTCCCATTCAGTCAATGTTGGATTCTCACGCTCCTGTTTTGAGCAACAACAAAAGGTTATTTCCGTTTGTACCACTGATTATTTAGTTAACATTAGTTTTGCAAAGGTTGCATACCTGACGAATGAGGAAAGGGTCACGAGATTCAAAGGCCATGAACTTATTTAGGTTAAACAGAATGTTGAATGAGCTCCCGGAAAGCTTGCTTCCTTTCAAATCTTGTAATGTGAAATATGCCTCTTCCTGTAAGGCATAAATTTTACATTAAAAAAAAAATTATATTTTTGTATAAATCCCTGAAGGAGAAGTAATATTATCAGATGTAGAGGTGGAAAGTTCAACCCATTTCGTGTTTTATCTCAAACAATAGTGTCTATATAAAAAAATTGGCAAAAGAAAAAGTGAGCCGAACAGTTTTAGCATGTCAAAAGTCGCCAAACTCTAAGTTTTATGCACAACCACCTAAAACAATTTATTCAAAAATTTAGATTATTATTCTAAGGGAGACTTGTAAATCTAACCCATTTGGTGAGGGACCTATAACAAAACGTAACCCTATTTTCAATTTAGACTGAAATCACCATATACTTCACATGGCACCCAAAATCGGCAAAAAGCCTGCGAAATTTTATATAACTCCCAACAAGTGCTCTATTTTCAGAAACTGTGTACTTTTCCTGACCTTTTTAACGGCTTCTTTGTCATTTTTGCGAAATGCACAAATAGTATGGTTTTTCCCTTCTTAGCTTTGTAATCATAATAACCAAATTAATTAAACTAAAAACCATTTTAAAAAAGAAAAAAAAAAAAATGAGATGGAAAAAAAGTATTTGTGCGTCAACCCAACCCATCTGGATCCGTATTAAAAATAAAACCTAAAATCCATTACCCATCCATGTTGCCCACCTCCTATGAGAAAATGAAAACGACAACAAGTACCTGTGGTTTTATCATGTCAACTATCTGACACAATATGTCCTCAAAAAGAACAGGCTCTTGGGCCATACATTCCATCCTATGCAACTGTTCCTCATAGAAAAACTGTAATTCATTCCTCGTCAGCACACCGTTTCCATCCAAATCTATGCACTTAAACCTGAAAACAATTTTCATTCATCGTTATGACACGGAAAATTCTCTGATATTTCAATAATGATCTAATATGCGTTTAACAGTCATACCAATACTCGAGACTAGGCTCAGATGATTTATCCTCTTCAGACAATATAAAGTAAACAAAATCTTCGTATCCCATTTTCCCCTCGACTTCGCTCGTGAATTTTCTTGGAACCTAAGATATTACAAAATGATTAGCTTTTCAATCATGACAGCAAAAAGGGTCATTTTGTAACCTGTAATCATAATATTCTTACATATATCATATATGTTTATAATTAACAATTACGAAATTAATTTTTAAGGGTTGTTTCGTAACAAAATGATTCAAATGGGACACAAAGCCATCTTCTAATGACTCAAATGTACCAAAATAAGTACAATGCCTGAAACGGGACTTATGAAAAAGTATTTTGGTAGTTTAAGCATATAACCCTTGCAATTAAATAATTTTGTGAATGATGATTTACGATTTTTTTCCCATTAATAATATACATCAGGCCGCTTTCAACCTTTTTGCCCCCTTTAGATATAAAACATAACCCGAACCAACCCATGCATAAAGAAGTGAAGAAAATTAACAAAATATATTAATTCTGCATGAAACTTACAAACCTGGGAAAATATTCTGTCAACAATCCTGTAGGTGAGTGCATGGTTACCGTAACGTATAAGGTTTTCTTTATCAATCAAGAAATCATGATCTGTGTCCAGCTCCCAGAACTTGCAATATATTACATAGAAGTGTTCATAAGAGAAAAATCTGCAGGAAAAAAGATAGTGTATTGCTTAGAAAACTATTAACCCTAATTACGAAAGGCATACACATATTGTTGAGCTTATCGTCATTGCATCATTTACGGCTAATGGCATTTCATACATGTGAATTAGGGGCGGATTTGGGCTATTTATTATCTCTAAAGGGTCAAATGATTTAAGCTAAAAAATCTAACTAAAAAGAACAGTCCAGATGGGTCGAGCAGGTGAAAAGGGTTTAAAAGTCATCTGAGATCTCTTTAAATGCACAAAACATTTTGATTTCTTTATTTTAAAAAAAAAATAGACTGTTATGGGAATAATATAGTTTCGAAATAATATTGAAGATGTTAATTAAATATATTTTTACTTTAATACAGGATATGATAACATGGGCAGGCTGACCTGTGCTAATACCATTTTGCCACCCCTAGGAGCTTAATAGAACACGTTTCGTACTAACATAGTCGAACACACCCCTTTTGCATTAAAAGGGCCATTTACGTACTCTTTAAAACACAGATTGAGGATAATCAATTCAAAATTTTATACTACAATTTTTGAAAAGTAACCCACTCTAGAAGACACTGCGACTTAGATAAACTATTACCTCAAAACTTTGTTTATGTCTTCTTCTTCATCAGCATGAAGCATTGCAGCAATTAAATTTCCACGTTTCAGCTCTCTGAGGGTAAGACGGCCATTACCCACTCTATTCACGTAGTAAAATATTCTGTATATAACCGTTTCAGCTGAAAAAATTGACAACAGAAAGTAGACGTTAACACGAGTTAGCGAACAATACTCTTCCTGGCTAATTATATATCAGAACTAAATAAGTAAAAGAAAAAGAGTAACCATATCTCTCTTGAAATTCAGGCGTGCTCTGTAAGAATTCCAACCCTGGATGTGTTGTCAAAAGTTCACGAAGTATTGGTTTGAAGTCCTCCTGTTGCAACAATTGAAAAACAAAAAGATTAAATTTTGATTCAAAAGTCAATATATCTATAACTTTCTAACAATGTGTTAAGACTTGTTTCTAATATTCCAAAGAAGATATTGCTGTTTCAGTAGAAATCATCAGGTTTATTTCCATAAATTAGTAACATACTTCATCATTTGTCCCGGTTTAGTCATTGAACTTTTCTAATGGTCAATGAAAGATGCCACTGTGCCCCGTTAGAGTCATTTTGCAACCAAAAAACCCTTAAACACCGCCTTTCAAAACTGATGATTTACAGGCAAACGCTATATTTATGTATATGAAATGCTAAATTTATATTATGATGTCATAATTTACATATTAATGTTAAAAGTGGGATACAAGTGACCAAAACAGGACAGAAAGCACAAAACCATCTATTTTATTTACTAAGAAAAGATGACTAACTCGGGACAAACAAAAAGGAACCATGGTAATTATCCAAAAAACGAAAAATTATTATACATAATTGACTAATTAAAAGAAGGTAACATTTCTGAAGTCTAAAGTAGACCAAATAAAGTGGTGATGGAATTTACGTAAGAAAAATGACCTGAGTCAGATATCTCAAATCGGGCTGTTTTAGTAATGTACATATCTGAGTTGCTATGTCTTTTGTCAGCATGTTACCATGAACCCAAAAATCCACAAATGCATCCCTAGAAGCATGTTAAGACAAATTCAAGTAATATATTAGCATCATTAAGCCAAACAGGAATAAATATACTCCGTAATAAGATGAGTGGTTGAATAAAAATATTAACCTGGTTACAACGCCAGTGTTACCAACATCTATCTTTTTAAAAAGAGTGGAAGAGAAGAATGACGGCAACATGCATATTTCCTTTGTAACAGGTTTGAATTCTGTTCATTCAAACAACAATTAGCAAATTCCATATATCCCAATAACTTCATTGTCTATATAAAGTAAAGTACAAATAAATTAACAGCTCACCATCCAACGAGAGACCATTGGCATGACCATAGAAGAATTGGTTACTTCTAAACAAACAACGTTCTTTTAGTTCATTAGGAGGTGGACGCCCATTCTGAAAGTAAAACTGAAACCATTGCAACTACTTAAGTTAGAACCATGACATTAAAGAAACCATCCTACAAGCTATACAGACAAATATTTCAAGTGAGTTATGTTTTGTTTTGAAAAGGGTCAAATGGATCCCAAAAATAAGTTAAAATACTAAAGACTTACAAGTTGCCCAAAGTGTTACAAAAAAATTTAGGGATACAATCTTTTAAAGAGCTTTATGCATAAATTATACTAGTTTCTGTGATCGTATTTTAGAAAATATTTAACTACTCATATAAAATTAATTAACTATAGAATTTGGACAATAAGGGCTCAGGTTAACCTGGCCCCATCTTCCCCTGAATAAAAAGGTAACCATTTTTACTCGGTCGACAGGCAGATTTTCCCATCTTTGCTATAAGCTATAGAACTAAAAATTCAAAAATTTGGACAAACCTGAGGTATTAACTCTTTTACTGGTTCGCTGAGTAGTTTCAGAGGAGAACCAAGAACCGAAGGGCCTGCCCTGTGCTTTGTTATACGAGGAGAACCAGAAGAGCTTCTTGGCGAAAGTGGAGGCACAGAGTTGTTAGAAGCAGACTTTGGGCTTGAAGTTGCTCCAGATACATTCAATGGAACACCTGACTTAGCCTTATTTAGCAAGGACTTCACCTATATCCAGAGTATAACAAGTATGAGTAGTTTGTCACTAACTGAAAAATAGACTGACTGCACTACACAAGAAACTTTTAGCTCATAACATACCCATTTTATTTATATAAAACGAAAGCTATAATGTGCACATAAGGGATACTAGAGAATGTAATGCTAAGTTAGAATTCGCATATAGCTTATAGTTACATGTAAACAATGTAGAGGACTATCTATCTACTGCCCGTGATAAGATATTAGGTCAACATAAAAATATGGCAAATTTTTGCATAATTTGTGCTAAATATAGGTATATACCACACAAACGATACTAGTAATGTAACTAAGAAATATAACGGCTATAAGGGAGTTAGTCAGTTATATGCTTCATTGCAAAACCAATAAACACATAGCTGAAACAATTAGTAGAATTTCTGACCATGGAATTACCCAAGTTGATTTGCCGAGGCTGATCCAAGTTGATTTGCCGTTTGCCGTCGCCGGCTGCCGGAATTACCCACCGGAATTTTTTTTTTCCGATCACCGGAATTTTTTTTCCGGCCCAGCTGAGTTCTACTACTTCTATTATTATTATTATTATTATTATTATTATTATTATTATTATCTTTATTTGTTGTTTTTTTTTCTGTCAGCCAGCTTTTTTTCCTCCCATACTTTCTTTTGTTAGTGTTCCTGCATTTATCTTTATTGATTGTTGGCTTTCTTTGTGTTGTTTCCCTTTGTTCCTTTGTTTCCTTTGTTGCGCCCTGTCTTGCTGATAGTTTGCCTGGTCTAGGATAGACCCCTTGGATAGTGATGGTAACCTGAGGTCATGTCTTGCCGGGTTGGGCGGGGTAGACGGGGTAGGCGGAGTAGGCGTAGTGGGCGGGGTAAGCGGGGTTAGTGGAGTTGGCGGTGATGGTAGGGTGGGCGGGTTTAGGGGGGGTAGGGGTTCTGCTAGGGCTGCGGCTTCACGTAGGATTAGGGTGGGTAGTTGGAACGTGGGGTCTCTTACCGGTAAGCTCTTTGAGTTAGCAGATGTGTTGAGGAGACATAAGGTGGACATTGCGTGCTTCCAGGAGACTAAATGGAAGGGTTCAAGTACGAGAGAGGTAAACGGCTACAAGCTATGGTACTCCGGCTCTAGGTCAGCGAGAAACGGAGTTGGCGTTATTTTGGCGGCTGGACTCAAGGATAATGTAGTGCAAGTGACCCGGAGTAGCGATAGGATTATGGCGATTACTTTCGTTATCAATGGGGAGACCGTCAACGTTATCAGCGCATATGCACCACAGGTGGGCCGGACTGAAGCAGAGAAGAAGAGTTTCTGGGACGATCTCGACGACCTCGTGAGGGAGTGCCCGTCGGATCGGCGTTTGTTTATAGGTGGTGACTTGAACGGCCATATAGGTGCGGATGCAGATGGTTACGAGGAGATACACGGAGGGTTTGGCTTCGGAGTTAGGAATGACGAAGGTCGAGCGATTTTAGAGTTTGCTACCGCTCACGACTTGGTAGTAGCGAACTCTTTCTTCAAGAAGAGGGATGTTCACTTGATCACTTTCCGGAGCGGGGGCCACAACACCCAGATTGACTATCTGTTGGTGCGAAGAAGTGATCTTAGTAAATGCAGGGACTGTAGGGTTTTCCCAGGCGAGACTTGCTCATCCCAACACAAACTGGTAGTAGCTGACATGCTTTTCGAGAGGCATCAGTCAAGGAGATTAGTGACCGGGTTGCCGCGGATTCTTTGGAAGAATTTAAACGGTGAGGCGGCAGAATCGTTTAGAGTGAAAGTCTCAGAGGGACTTGCTACTCAGTCGGATGACTTGGCTGCTAGAGATGCGGACCAGTTGTGGGGCACTCTTGCCGGCATTATCAAAGATGCAGCAAAGGATTCACTTGGGGTGGCTAGAGGGACATCAAGGTCCCAACCGGCCAACAGAGAATCTTGGTGGTTTTGCGAGGAAGTGCAATCCAAAGTCGCAGAGAAACAATCTAGGTTCAGAGAGCTTCTTCTGTGCCGAGAAGGTGGCCAAGCCGACATTACTGCGGCAGAAGAGAGGTATAAAGTAGCTAAAAGAGAAGCGAAAAAGGCAGTAGCTCTGGCAAAGGATAAGGCGTATGAGGATTTGTATAAGAAACTGGACTCCAAAGAGGGGGCTAACGACATTTTCAGGATCGCTAAAGCCCGAGAGAGGAGAAGGAGGGACTTAGGATGCGTAAAGTATATCAAAGATGAAGGAGGACAGACCATTGTAAACGTAGAGGATATCAGGAAGAGATGGGGAGAGTACTTCTCTTCTCTTTTCAAGGTAGGAAGGGCTGAAGGCTGCACGGATCAAGAGAACCTTAGCCAACGTACAGAGTGCTACTATTCGAGGATTAGTCAACCAGAAGTGAAGATCGCACTACAGAAGATGGGAAGAAACAAAGCGGTAGGGTCGGACCAAATCCCCATAGAAGCTTGGAGGTGTCTGGGAGATAGGGGGTTAGATTGGTTGACGTGCCTCTTCAACAAGATCTTCTACGGGGACAAGATGCCAGATGAATGGAGACTCAGTGAAGTCATCCCCATCTACAAGAATAAGGGAGATGTACAAGTGTGTAGCAATTATAGGGGCATTAAGCTTCTCAGCCACACCATGAAGCTTTGGGAGAGAGTTATTGAGAGAAGGTTGAGAAGGGAGACGAGGGTGTCAGAGAACCAATTTGGTTTTATGCCAGGAAGGTCCTCGATTGAGGCTATCCACCTCCTCAGAAGTCTCATGGAGAAGTATAGAGAAAGACAAAAGGACTTGCATATGGCGTTCCTTGATCTTGAAAAGGCTTATGATAGCGTTCCGCGCGAGTTGATTTGGAGAACTCTTATTGACAGAGGAACCCCAAATAGATACGTGAGAGTCATTAGGGACATGTACGAGGGTGCTAAGACTCGTGTACGGTCCACAGTGGGGACCTCAGAGTTTTTCCCTGTGGAAGTTGGGCTCCACCAGGGATCCGCCATTAGCCCCTACCTCTTCGCCTTGATTCTAGATGAGTTAACTAGAGGGGTACAAGAAGGCATCCCGTGGAACATGATCTTTGCTGATGACATTGTGTTGGTGGCAGAATCGGTGGAAGGGTTAAACACCAGGCTTGAGCACTGGAGGAAGGCTCTTGAAGACAATGGCCTTCGGGTGAGCAGGGAGAAGACTGAATACCTGAGATGTGATTTTGGGAGGATTGAGCCAGGTCACCGCGAACAAATTGATATTCATATCGGTGATCAGATCCTGACACCCAAGGAGTCTTTTAGATACCTGGGATCGATAATACATAAATCAGGGAGGATAGATGAGGACGTAACCCACCGGATTAGAGCGGGGTGGGCGAGATGGAGGGCGGCTTCAGGAGTCCTTTGCGACAGGAACATCCCATTTAAGTTAAAGGGAAAATTCTATAAGGTGGCGATTAGACCGGCTATCTTGTACGGCTCTGAATGTTGGGCCATTTTAAAGGCACATGCTAACAGGGTAGAGGTGGCAGAACTGAGGATGCTAAGATGGACTTGTGGTAAAACCTTGCTTGACATGATCCCGAACGGAGTTTTCAGAGCAAAACTTGAGGTCGGGAATATTGTTTCGAAAATGAGAGAAGGAAGGTTGAGGTGGTTCGGACATGTCAGGAGGAGGCCACAGTCAGCGCCAGTTAGAAGGGTCGAAGCGCTAGATGTAGATGGCGTGAGAAGGCGAGGCAGACCCAATATCAGATGGGAGGATAGACTAAAGCTTGACATGATGGAGCTTAGTTTGACCGAGGACATGACCTCAGATAGGAAGGGGTGGAGGGATAGAATTAGGATTTGCGGGTAGTGGCGATAGGTGCTTGGCTTTTAGGTGCCCCCTTTTGCCTCCTTGCGTGTTTTGTTGTGTGGCCTCCTTTTACTTTGCCGTAGTCTTAGGCCCCGTGCGCGGTTTGCTTTGCTCTATTGTTGCTCCCTTAGGCTTTGCCTGCTTCGTATTGCACCCTGCGTTTTGGTTTTTTGGTGCTACGTGTTTTTTCTGCATTTGCTT
Source organism: Chrysanthemum seticuspe (assembly GCA_019973895.1). Lineage (NCBI taxonomy): Eukaryota > Viridiplantae > Streptophyta > Magnoliopsida > Asterales > Asteraceae > Chrysanthemum > Chrysanthemum seticuspe. The sequence continues at coordinate 34,006,496 of BPTQ01000004.1, read as the reverse complement.
TATGCCTCGTGTGCTACTTTGCTTTGCTCTGGGTTGCCCCCTTTTGTTGGTATGCTTTTGGTGTGCCTGGGCTTTTGGTTTTATTTCTGTTGCGCTTTGATATTGGCTTATTTGTCGGTGTGCTTGTGCGTGGTTCTTTTTCCTGTCTGCCTTGTTTGCTTGTTTGCTTGCTTTCTTTTTACTACACTTTTGCCTATTGTTTTTGTCGTATGCTATCTCTTTTCTTTTGCACTAGCACACATGCACTTGCCGGGGGTCTCGTTGGAAGCAGTCTCTCTACACACGGGTTTACCCTGGTGTAGGGGTAGGATCTGTCTACATTCTACCTCCCCCATACCCTGCCTAGGCGGGATTGGGTTTGTTGTTGTTGTTGTTGTCTGACCATGGAATGCATTATAGAGTTAATATCCTCGAAACATATCCACCCATAACCATGGATAATGGACTTATTCACCAACAACTAAATAGCAATTAACATGTCCTTTTTTGGTGTTTTTCCAGTTGACTTTCTGTATTAATTTAACTTTTCAGATATATGAATGGTTTAATTAAATATATCTGTGTGTCTTCTTAAACATATCAAATGACATTTATTGAAAGATATAAGTCACAAAACAGTTTGACCAAATAGACCTTATCTCTTAAGCTCCCCATTAATGTGAAAATTACTTCTCATACTACCTAATTCCATTAAATAACCATATCCTTTAGAAAACATGCCAGATATCATTACTTCTAGGATAGCTAATTAATACTATATACCTACTAACCGCAAGCAGTTTGGAACTACTTATTCAAAACAACTTTTTTCACTAACAAATAATCAGCCAAATAAATAATCAAATAAGCAGTTTCTGGGATTGCTTACTAAAACTGCTTATCTTGTTACCACGTTTTTCTGGGTTAACCATGGTTTCCGGCCTTTTGGCCGACTAATACACAGAGTCTGAACTTTGATTCAAATCGGGTAAAGCCCTCCCTTTTCTGGTTACCACGTTAGAAATGAGAACTTTTGAACTACTTGTTCAAAACAGCTTATTTCATTCACATTTAATCACATAAAGAGTTTGCTTCAGAAAACACTCCTAAATAATCACATTACGCACTTTACATAAACAATCCTAAACACCTTCAGAATTGCAATACACGGATAGACAGTCATAATTCACAATTCGATACAACCACACCCATTGATCAAACATAATAACTATCATTACATCACCTTATAATACATTACAGAAAACATAATAACAATTACCAAAACAGTAGTTTCGGGCAACGAAAGCCATTGATCAAACATCTTCTCAACAACGTAAGAATTCGACTTAATCGCCAATGAAGACACTTCATTTAGCTGTAATAATTCCGGGTCAAGAAAACCCATTTCACCAATACAATCAATATCCATTTTTAGATCCCAAATTTATCCCTAAAAAATCAAAATTAAACAAACCCCTTTTGCACATCAATCAATTAACCATTCAATCGCATAACCCATTTGGGAATTTGATTCTTGTTGATGAATTGATTGTTTTTGAAAATTGGGGCAAATGGGTCAGTGAATTGGGGATTTTCAAATTTAGGCCTTAAAAATCGATTTCATGCAAACCCCTTTTGCATATGGATCAGATAATCATTGAATTGAATAACCCATTTGGGAATTTGAATCTTGTTGATGAATTGAATGTTTTTGGAAATTGGGGATTAGGGTTAGTGGGATAAAAGTGAAGTGGGTTATGAAAAGATTGAATTGGGGGAAATTTGAGAGTGATGAAATGGAAATTATGAAGGTTATGGTGTTGATGGTATGGGGGGAAGACAACGTATGAATGCCAATACAAATCTTTCTCCTTTGTATAAAGGGGGTGTTTGTTTTGTAAAGCTTATTTTGAAGCTTTTCAAGTTTTATAAGCTTGTTATGCTTATAAGTTGAAAAGTTTCAAAATAAGCCACAAAATTGAACTTGTGAAATGTAAGCTTAAAATCAAATAAGCCATAAGCCGGCTATAAAAGCCGAAACAAACACCCCCTAAAGTGCATTAGCTTTTACATAGGCATTCAATTTCTTACTAAATTAACCATGATATACTAACACCCAAACCAATCACACAAAATATACCTCACTTAAATACTAACGTACGCCATAACACACTTACACATACACACAAATAACCAAAAGTTGTAACAGTAAAGATAGTGTTTACATATGATATGTAAATCATGATTAGAGTCGATTAGGTTGGTTCTGTTGTTTGGTTCCCGTTAAGAACGGTAAGTACCCCGTGAGAAGAGTGTTGCCTCGACTATAGAAAACCACTCTTTTCATGGGTCCTTACCATTCTTAACAGAAACCAAACAACACAACCAACCTAATCCACCATAATCACATTTTACATATCATACGTAAATAGATAGTGACCAAAACATCTCTAAACCGTTGATTATGGTTATGTTTGGCAACAAGCATTTGGAAGCGTTTAAAAGCGACAAGTGACAAGCGGTAAGCATTTTAAATGAAAAGCTTGTTTGGCAACACCTTAACAAGCGTTTAAATATTGTGTTACCGCTCCAATCTAAATGCTTCTTGAATAAGCATTCAAGAATTGCTCCAAGCATTTGGTTTCTGAAATTGCATATATACCCTTATTTGTTTGATCATTTATAATGTGTATATGACATTTTTCGTAATTTTACACTTTATAATTATTGCTACAGCTACGTTACCAAACACGTTTTTTAAACAAACAACTACTGCTTACTGTTACTGCCTACTACTTACTGCTTACTGTTATGTGTCGTCAAACATAGCCTATGATGCATCAATCAGGTGGTACGTAGTGGACAACGACAGGTTGTGGCCTTACACTACGCTTGCTTTTAGTCATTGTTACAGGTGGTCTAAGGTATAGTCGGAATAGTCAAGCAATATCTTTGCTAGGTCATGTACATCTAACTAAGTGACTTGTCTTATTAAAGTAAACTCAACAAGAAAAACTTCATCCGCCAATCATTGTATTTTTATTTATTTATTTATAATTCTATTAAAAATTTAAAATATATTATTTGTTATCAATAGTGAAATTATATTGTTGTTCTAAACAGCATAATTAGTATTTGCGAAAATAAGCAAAAACCCAACAAAAACAAAAACAATACTTGTCACACCCCCAAATTACCTGTTTTGCAGCGGAATGGAATTCCTGGGGATTGACTGTCATAGCATCACAATCACAGTTATATTGAACGACCTAAAGTGTCGTTTGGAAAATACATCGGTTGAATTAATAAAAACATTCAGAGTTACAAAGATAGGTCCCAAATGAAAGTTACTATGTGCGGAAAATAAATTTGTTATAAGTCAAACGATGTTTTTAAAGTTCATAAAACCCAAGTAAGACGCGTCGTCACCGCGACTCTATGATATGTCCACATGCATGCCATGAAGTGTATGCCTCAGATACCTGAGATAAAACATGCTAAAAAGTGTCAACACAAAGGTTGAGTGAGTTCATAGAGTTTGCGTTGAAATGTAAAGCCTTTCAAAATTGTTTATGCAGCAAAGGCATTGTAAATCCACTCAGTTCCAAGTTCCGCCCATACAAAACTTGCAACCTGTGTGTTCACAATCCATTGCCAAAATATGTATAGTTTATGTTCAAGCACATGATGTCAAATGAATTCACAATAGCACCTAACTCGACGTAGAACAATAACACATAATCAATAGCACATGACTTAATATATCAGTAGTCAACTGATTTAGAACATTATACGACGTAGAACTATAGCACATAATCAATAGCACCTAACCCAATGTATCAGTAGTCAACTGACATAGTACTTTATACGACGTAGAACTAAAACACCTAATCAGGAACAATTGATATAATACAACATTCGAATTTGAAACAATGGTGATCATGATAGAAGTTATCCTTAAAAATCCAAAGTACTTGCGAAAAATAGTTAAGCATGTATCTCCCCCAAAATAGTCCAAAACAATTGAAAATGGGGCTATGAAAACTCACTTGGACAAAGATGCGATGGCAAAAGTGAGTACACCGAAATGTAGCGTGAATCACTAAACTTGACCTATTATGAATGATATGATACATAATAAGTTATGATGTAATGTTATGCATGCAGTTCGGATGATATTTATACCACTTGTGAATTTTGAAGATAATGTTTATCGTCGAAATATATGTTTACAACATATCGTCATTTTATAAAATACTTTACAAGTATTTACGTTGAAACAACCTCCTACGATAGTCGTTTAGTGATTTATTGTGAAATTATAACTTTTCGTCGTAAAATAATGTCATTGATATTTCCATGAAAGTGACTAATACGACCTCTAAACGCTAGTCGTAAAATGGTGCACGTCGAGTGTTAGGAAACGAAATCAACAGTTTTGGGAAGCTTGAATCATTATCTCAAAGTTTTCGTCATAGAAGTTCCGATCATAGAGAAAAATATAGCTAAAGTATGGTACTTTTGTCCCAAAATGTAGTTTAAGGATGGTTTTTCGGCAAACTTTGAGCGACCGTATTTTAATCATTACAACTCCGCTTGACGAACGGTTGGACATTTTGGAAAATATGGTTGGCGAACTTACTTTTACTAGAAGACCATCTTTTTATAATAAGTACTACGTCCATGTTAAAAACGACCCTCAACATGGTCCCTAGTTGCCGAAGTATATGTTTAATAGAAAATATATTAATGTTGTTAATAGAATAAAGTTACGGCAACTTTTGTTTATCGCGTGTAATTTGCTCGTTACAAGTCCGTTTTCTACGTTTTCTACGTCCTTAGATTCGTGTCAAAGTATACTAATATATTTTTGATAATTCGACACAATTTATAAAGCTTAAGACTCATTTTTGACTCGTAAGGAGTGACATTTTCAATGCTGAAATTTCTGAAATTAATACTTTTCGTCGTCAAACTTCAAAAATTCATAACTTCTTCGTTATAGCTCCGTTTTAATCCGTTCAAGCGGCCACGTTTTCGTTTTAAAGTATATTTTCTAAATATCTAGGCCAAATATTTTTGTCTACTGTCGGATTTTCCAGAATTTAATTTTAAAGACAGACCCTTTTCAAAACGTGTCAAAATGAGTTTTTCTCGCGCCAAACCTATTCTAACCCATTCAAAACAACTCCGAAGCTATTCTAATCCTACCATACACCTTCTTAGGGTGTCATGGGTTCCTAGGCATCACCAAAACTAATATATAACAAGGAGTAATTATAGGATGGATTATATATATTTAGCACATAAAAACCTTAAAAACCTTAAAAATGGTATAAATATCATGAGACTTGCATGTTTCTCAAATAAAATGAAATGACCATAACAATGAATATGAAATTAAAACATGAATATGGATGCTTACTAGTTACTTGATGAGGTTTATGAGAACAAATGATTTTTCCTAATCACCCAAGGTTTTTATTGCAAAACCTTAATCAAGAGTGAGACTAGAGTGTTAAAACCTTGATTAGAAAATTTTTGGTTGATCCTTCATGTCCCTTTGGTTTGGCCGGTTTCAATAGAGAAGAGAAAGAGAGGTTTTTCACCTTTTGATCTTTTGTGTATGTGTAATTGTGAAGTAAGATATTTTAACTTGTAGAGATATTTGCAAATCAATGACTCACCCCAAAGAGTGTCGACATATTCACAAAAAGAAGGACTAGTTGCATTTGGTAAAACTTAAGTGTATTATCTAATAATTGTAGTGTAAGTTACTTGAAGACATGTGATAAATTGTATACACATTTGAGTATTTAGGGTAGCGTTAGATAAAAATAACTTTTAACGGGTCAAGATAATATATATTAAGGTCATAAGAATTATAAAAATACATTTCTTGAAAGATTTGAGTGAATAAATATTTATCGGATTGAATTTAAGAAAACCCTCGTAATTTATATAAACATAACCATTTATATACAAAATAAATTTAAAACACTGGGTAAACTCATAATATTATTTTTATAACTTAATATGAGTATAAAAATATATCGGGATGATTTTTGGAATTAATGGATCAATTGTTCAAAATAATTAATTACGCGATAACGTTTATTTAATAAAAAAAAATTAAACGTTTAACGAAAAATGCAAAACCATGCATAATATTGATATGAAATGATGACAATGATGTTAATGAAATGTAGACTAAACTTAGTCTATATGAAATGACCTCGATGATATGATCGTGAATTCACAGCTAAACCATTACGGTTACGTGAATTTGATGCTCATAAACCCAGTTTACGATAAATGATAAATGATGAAGCATGAATAATGTTTTGAAATATGACCTGAAAATACGAGTTGTCACATTCGCCCAACCAAAAAGGAATTCAGTCCCTGAATTCAGTTCGTGTTAGTCTATCGAATTTTTGAGTTTGTGATGAATAACGAGGAGAGAAGACATGAAGAGATGTCGTTATGGTTATCGATGATTTACAGCGTACAAAACATCATAGTAAAGAAAATAGTGGATGAATCTCCCATGAGTAACACTTAGACTTTTATGAATATGTGAAAACCCTGCTTGCACTAAGACTTATAAATAACTGCTCCCAACATAACATGATCCCTCCAGAATTAGACATAGTTAGCTAGGCTATGTATAATTAAGGAACGATATCCCTCCAGAATTAGACATAGTTAGCTAGGCTATGTATAATCAAGGAACGATAATGTGACGTTCGGTTTAGTTGTTATAACTCTCGATGTTTACAGAGATCTAAACCTTGTAAGTGATAACAAATCAGAAGGAAAAGAAAGTACGCTTAATGAAAATATTTTACAACGAGTGGTTCATCAAAAGTAGTACATCTTTAAGTTATAAAGTTCCGAATGTGATAGAAGATATAAACTTAGTACGACATAGTACATAAGGAAAAATTAAGACTGTTAGTTTCTGAACTTCTTCAGTCTTCCGCGTTGTTGAAATCCTGACGAGCTTCACCTCCTTCTAACATGTATGCTTTCCCAAGAGCACCTTCACCTTGTTGACCTTGGTTTTGAGGACATTGATTCCGATTGTGTCCTTGCTCCCCGCATCCGTAACATGTAACTATGGCCTTGCCCTTGCAGTCCTTAGCAAGGTGTCCCACTTTGTGACAGCTAAAGCATATACCACATGGACCATTATGATGTAGCGTGCATTGGTGGCATCGTGGTAAGTTTCCAGTATAAGCTCTTCCCTTTATTGGTGCAGCAACATAGACCCTGGCGACTTCTTGTCTTCTATTCAGTTGTTGGTGATGGTTAGTGTTACGGTTTTGGTTGTCGTTATTATAACCTCCTTGGTCATTTTCCCATTTTCTTTTGTTGTTGTTGATTTGGTTATCGTCGTTGTTGTGGTTGTTTTGGTTATTGTTGTAGTTGGTGCGGTTGTTGGTATTGTTGTTACGGTTGGTGTTGGTGATGTTGCCCCTCTTTACTACTTGTGCCATAAGCTTCTGAGACACTCGAATAGATTCCTCAATCGTTTGCGGATCAAAGGAAGTCACATCACCTTGAATAATCTCGGGAAGTCCTTCAATGAAAGCCTCCAGTAGCTTCTCATTATCCGAAACCATAGATGGGCATAACACGGCCAATTCTTGAAACCTTCGAATGTAAGTATCAATGTCATACCCAATAGTTACCAACTCATAGAATTCGGTCTCCAACCTCTTCACCTCCGTACGCGGACAAAACTTCTTTGTTACCAAACCTTTGAATTGCTCCCAAGTGAGTTTGAAAGCATTCTCCATTCCCATCGGCTGAGCATACGAGTTCCACCATGACAACGCCCCATCAAGTAGTGTACTCGTAGCAAACTTGACCTTGCTATCATCCGGGCAATTACATAACAAAAACACGGACTCCAATTTCTCGAACCATCGAACCATGGCAGTGGCTCCTTCGATACCTCTAAACTTTGTGGGATCTCCACTTTTGAAATCCTTATACGAACAGATTTTAACTCCGGACCCTCCTGCATTTCCTGCAGCAGCAGCAAGCCTAGCGGCTTCGGCTTCCCTCGCAATTCTAGCGGCTTCGGCAGTAGCCGCGGCCTCAGCAGCAGCAGCAGCCACCGTTTCCCTTTCAATCCTTAGAGCATCAGCTATGCTATCCCTTACCAACTTTTGAATAGCCGCTTGGGTCATTTCAGGTGTGGCTTTCTTCGGCGCCATATCTTCTTCAAAATAAAAGGAAAGGTGAGATGTAACAAAGTCCTATGTTAATAATAAGCGCTCTAAAGAGATGTGATAAGAGATGATAAGTTTGAGGTTATTTTTCAAAATGATCGACGGGTTCCGAAAAGGTGGGTTATGAGGTGTCGTAAGTGTTTCAAATGTATAATGGTTTAGTGACTTAATGTGTGAATAGCGTGTAACTCGACATGTTAGTGGTGAAACAAAGGAGTGAAAGTGACTTCGCCCTACTTAAAGGTTTATCTCGGCATTCGACGTTATCGGTGATGAATCAGCTGATATTAAAATTGCGATAGAGAATGACAAAGCATTCTCCACATTGGAGTATGAAGAAAGGATAATGGGAGAGGTATTTAAAGGCATCCATGTGACAATCGATTTGGAATGAAAGTAAATAACTCGAAAAATGTACGTATAAACCGCATGTAAAGTGAACATGCACTTATGATGAAATGATGAGATGCTATGATGATGTAGTTATAGTCTAGGGTCAATGATGCAACCTAGTTCTCTATAACCGAAGCTCTGATGCCAATCTGTCACACCCCCAAATTACCTGTTTTGCAGCGGAATGGAATTCCTGGGGATTGACTGTCATAGCATCACAATCACAGTTATATTGAACGACCTAAAGTGTCGTTTGGAAAATACATCGGTTGAATTAATAAAAACATTCAGAGTTACAAAGATAGGTCCCAAATGAAAGTTACTATGTGCGGAAAATAAATTTGTTATAAGTCAAACGATGTTCATAAAACCCAAGTAAGACGCGTCGTCACCGCGACTCTATGATATGTCCACATGCATGCCATGAAGTGTATGCCTCAGATACCTGAGATAAAACATGCTAAAAAGTGTCAACACAAAGGTTGAGTGAGTTCATAGAGTTTGCGTTGAAATGTAAAGCCTTTCAAAATTGTTTATGCAGCAAAGGCATTGTAAATCCACTCAGTTCCAAGTTCCGCCCATACAAAACTTGCAACCTGCGTGCTCACAATCCATTGCCAAAATATGTATAGTTTATGTTCAAGCACATGATGTCAAATGAATTCACAATAGTACCTAACTCGACGTAGAACAATAACACATAATCAATAGCACATGACTTAATATATCAGTAGTCAACTGATTTAGAACATTATACGACGTAGAACTATAGCACATAATCAATAGCACCTAACCCAATGTATCAGTAGTCAACTGACATAGTACTTTATACGACGTAGAACTATAACACCTAATCAGGAACAATTGATATAATACAACATTCGAATTTGAAACAATGGTGATCATGATAGAAGTTATCCTTAAAAATCCAAAGTACTTGCGAAAAATAGTTAAGCATGTATCTCCCCCAAAATAGTCCAAAACAATTGAAAATGGGGCTATGAAAACTCACTTGGACAAAGATGCGATGGCAAAAGTGAGTACACCGAAATGTAGCGTGAATCACTAAACTTGACCTATTATGAATGATATGATACATAATAAGTTATGATGTAATGTTATGCATGCAGTTCGGATGATATTTATACCACTTGTGAATTTTGAAGATAATGTTTATCGTCGAAATATATGTTTACAACATATCGTCATTTTATAAAATACTTTACAAGTATTTACGTTGAAACAACCTCCTACGATAGTCGTTTAGTGATTTATTGTGAAATTATAACTTTTCGTCGTAAAATAATGTCATTGATATTTCCATGAAAGTGACTAATACGACCTCTAAAAGCTAGTCGTAAAATGGTGCACGTCGAGTGTTAGGAAACGAAATCAACAGTTTTGGGAAGCTTGAATCATTATCTCAAAGTTTTCGTCATAGAAGTTCCGATCATAGAGAAAAATATAGCTAAAGTATGGTACTTTTGTCCCAAAATGTAGTTTAAGGATGGTTTTTCGGCAAACTTTGAGCGACCGTATTTTAATCATTACAACTCCGCTTGACGAACGGTTGGACATTTTGGAAAATATGGTTGGCGAACTTACTTTTACTAGAAGACATCTTTTTATAATAAGTACTACGTCCATGTTAAAAACGACCCTCAACATGGTCCCTAGTTGCCGAAGTATATGTTTAATAGAAAATATATTAATGTTGTTAATAGAATAAAGTTACGGCAACTTTTGTTTATCGCGTGTAATTTGCTCGTTACAAGTCCGTTTTCTACGTTTTCTACGTCCTTAGATTCGTGTCAAAGTATACTAATATATTTTTGATAATTCGACACAATTTATAAAGCTTAAGACTCATTTTTGACTCGTAAGGAGTGACATTTTCAATGCTGAAATTTCTGAAATTAATACTTTTCGTCGTCAAACTTCAAAAATTCATAACTTCTTCGTTATAGCTCCGTTTTAATCCGTTCAAGCGGCCACGTTTTCGTTTTAAAGTATATTTTCTAAATATCTAGGCCAAATATTTTTGTCTACTGTCGGATTTTCCAGAATTTAATTTTAAAGACAGACCCTTTTCAAAACGTGTCAAAATGAGTTTTTCTCGCGCCAAACCTATTCTAACCCATTCAAAACAACTCCGAAGCTATTCTAATCCTACCATACACCTTCTTAGGGTGTCATGGGTTCCTAGGCATCACCAAAACTAATATATAACAAGGAGTAATTATAGGATGGATTATATATATTTAGCACATAAAAACCTTAAAAACCTTAAAAATGGTATAAATATCATGAGACTTGCATGTTTCTCAAATAAAATGAAATGACCATAACAATGAATATGAAATTAAAACATGAATATGGATGCTTACTAGTTACTTGATGAGGTTTATGAGAACAAATGATTTTTCCTAATCACCCAAGGTTTTTATTGCAAAACCTTAATCAAGAGTGAGACTAGAGTGTTAAAACCTTGATTAGAAAATTTTTGGTTGATCCTTCATGTCCCTTTGGTTTGGCCGGTTTCAATAGAGAAGAGAAAGAGAGGTTTTTCACCTTTTGATCTTTTGTGTATGTGTAATTGTGAAGTAAGATATTTTAACTTGTAGAGATATTTGCAAATCAATGACTCACCCCAAAGAGTGTCGACATATTCACAAAAAGAAGGACTAGTTGCATTTGGTAAAACTTAAGTGTATTATCTAATAATTGTAGTGTAAGTTACTTGAAGACATGTGATAAATTGTATACACATTTGAGTATTTAGGGTAGCGTTAGATAAAAATAACTTTTAACGGGTCAAGATAATATATATTAAGGTCATAAGAATTATAAAAATACATTTCTTGAAAGATTTGAGTGAATAAATATTTATCGGATTGAATTTAAGAAAACCCTCGTAATTTATATAAACATAACCATTTATATACAAAATAAATTTAAAACACTGGGTAAACTCATAATATTATTTTTATAACTTAATATGAGTATAAAAATATATCGGGATGATTTTTGGAATTAATGGATCAATTGTTCAAAATAATTAATTACGCGATAACGTTTAATTAATAAAAAAAATTAAACGTTTAACGAAAAATGCAAAACCATGCATAATATTGATATGAAATGATGACAATGATGTTAATGAAATGTAGACTAAACTTAGTCTATATGAAATGACCTCGATGATATGATCGTGAATTCACAGCTAAACCATTACGGTTACGTGAATTTGATGCTCATAAACCCAGTTTACGATAAATGATAAATGATGAAGCATGAATAATGTTTTGAAATATGACCTGAAAATACGAGTTGTCACATTCGCCCAACCAAAAAGGAATTCAGTCCCTGAATTCAGTTCGTGTTAGTCTATCGAATTTTTGAGTTTGTGATGAATAACGAGGAGAGAAGACATGAAGAGATGTCGTTATGGTTATCGATGATTTACAGCGTACAAAACATCATAGTAAAGAAAATAGTGGATGAATCTCCCATGAGTAACACTTAGACTTTTATGAATATGTGAAAACCCTGCTTGCACTAAGACTTATAAATAACTGCTCCCAACATAACATGATCCCTCCAGAATTAGACATAGTTAGCTAGGCTATGTATAATTAAGGAACGATATCCCTCCAGAATTAGACATAGTTAGCTAGGCTATGTATAATCAAGGAACGATAATGTGACGTTCGGTTTAGTTGTTATAACTCTCGATGTTTACAGAGATCTAAACCTTGTAAGTGATAACGAATCAGAAGGAAAAGAAAGTACGCTTAATGAAAATATTTTACAACGAGTGGTTCATCAAAAGTAGTACATCTTTAAGTTATAAAGTTCCGAATGTGATAGAAGATATAAACTTAGTACGACATAGTACATAAGGAAAAATTAAGACTGTTAGTTTCCGAACTTCTTCAGTCTTCCGCGTTGTTGAAATCCTGACGAGCTTCACCTCCTTCTAACATGTATGCTTTCCCAAGAGCACCTTCACCTTGTTGACCTTGGTTTTGAGGACATTGATTCCGATTGTGTCCTTGCTCCCCGCATCCGTAACATGTAACTATGGCCTTGCCCTTGCAGTCCTTAGCAAGGTGTCCCACTTTGTGACAACTAAAGCATATACCACATGGACCATTATGATGTAGCGTGCATTGGTGGCATCGTGGTAAGTTTCCAGTATAAGCTCTTCCCTTTATTGGTGCAGCAACATAGACCCTGGCGACTTCTTGTCTTCTATTCAGTTGTTGGTGATGGTTAGTGTTACGGTTTTGGTTGTCGTTATTATAACCTCCTTGGTCATTTTCCCATTTTCTTTTGTTGTTGTTGATTTGGTTATCGTCGTTGTTGTGGTTGTTTTGGTTATTGTTGTAGTTGGTGCGGTTGTTGGTATTGTTGTTACGGTTGGTGTTGGTGATGTTGCCCCTCTTTACTACTTGTGCCATAAGCTTCTGAGACACTCGAATAGATTCCTCAATCATTTGCGGATCAAAGGAAGTCACATCACCTTGAATAATCTCGGGAAGTCCTTCAATGAAAGCCTCCAGTAGCTTCTCATTATCCGAAACCATAGATGGGCATAACACGGCCAATTCTTGAAACCTTCGAATGTAAGTATCAATGTCATACCCAATAGTTACCAACTCATAGAATTCGGTCTCCAACCTCTTCACCTCCGTACGCGGACAAAACTTCTTTGTTACCAAACATTTGAATTGCTCCCAAGTGAGTTTGAAAGCATTCTCCATTCCCATCGGCTGAGCATACGAGTTCCACCATGACAACGCCCCATCAAGTAGTGTACTCGTAGCAAACTTGACCTTGCTATCATCCGGGCAATTACATAACAAAAACACGGACTCCAATTTCTCGAACCATCGAACCATGGCAGTGGCTCCTTCGGTACCTCTAAACTTTGTGGGATCTCCACTTTTGAAATCCTTATACGAACAGATTTTAACTCCGGACCCTCCTGCATTTCCTGCAGCAGCAGCAAGCCTAGCGGCTTCGGCTTCCCTCGCAATTCTAGCGGCTTCGGCAGTAGCCGCGGCCTCAGCAGCAGCAGCAGCCACCGTTTCCCTTTCAATCCTTAGAGCATCAGCTATGCTATCCCTTACCAACTTTTGAATAGCCGCTTGGGTCATTTCAGGTGTGGCTTTCTTCGGCGCCATATCTTCTTCAAAATAAAAGGAAAGGTGAGATGTAACAAAGTCCTATGTTAATAATAAGCGCTCTAAAGAGATGTGATAAGAGATGATAAGTTTGAGGTTATTTTTCAAAATGATCGACGGGTTCCGAAAAGGTGGGTTATGAGGTGTCGTAAGTGTTTCAAATGTATAATGGTTTAGTGACTTAATGTGTGAATAGCGTGTAACTCGACATGTTAGTGGTGAAACAAAGGAGTGAAAGTGACTTCGCCCTACTTAAAGGTTTATCTCGGCATTCGACGTTATCGGTGATGAATCAGCTGATATTAAAATTGCGATAGAGAATGACAAAGCATTCTCCACATTGGAGTATGAAGAAAGGATAATGGGAGAGGTATTTAAAGGCATCCATGTGACAATCGATTTGGAATGAAAGTAAATAACTCGAAAAATGTACGTATAAACCGCATGTAAAGTGAACATGCACTTATGATGAAATGATGAGATGCTATGATGATGTAGTTATAGTCTAGGGTCAATGATGCAACCTAGTTCTCTATAACCGAAGCTCTGATGCCAATCTGTCACACCCCCAAATTACCTGTTTTGCAGCGGAATGGAATTCCTGGGGATTGACTGTCATAGCATCACAATCATAGTTATATTGAACGACCTAAAGTGTCGTTTGGAAAATACATCGGTTGAATTAATAAAAACATTCAGAGTTACAAAGATAGGTCCCAAATGAAAGTTACTATGTGCGGAAAATAAATTTGTTATAAGTCAAACGATGTTCATAAAACCCAAGTAAGACGCGTCGTCACCGCGACTCTATGATATGTCCACATGCATGCCATGAAGTGTATGCCTCAGATACCTGAGATAAAACATGCTAAAAAGTGTCAACACAAAGGTTGAGTGAGTTCATAGAGTTTGCGTTGAAATGTAAAGCCTTTCAAAATTGTTTATGCAGCAAAGGCATTGTAAATCCACTCAGTTCCAAGTTCCGCCCATACAAAACTTGCAACCTGTGTGTTCACAATCCATTGCCAAAATATGTATAGTTTATGTTCAAGCACATGATGTCAAATGAATTCACAATAGTACCTAACTCGACGTAGAACAATAACACATAATCAATAGCACATGACTTAATATATCAGTAGTCAACTGATTTAGAACATTATACGACGTAGAACTATAGCACATAATCAATAGCACCTAACCCAATGTATCAGTAGTCAACTGACATAGTACTTTATACGACGTAGAACTATAACACCTAATCAGGAACAATTGATATAATACAACATTCGAATTTGAAACAATGGTGATCATGATAGAAGTTATCCTTAAAAATCCAAAGTACTTGCGAAAAATAGTTAAGCATGTATCTCCCCCAAAATAGTCCAAAACAATTGAAAATGGGGCTATGAAAACTCACTTGGACAAAGATGCGATGGCAAAAGTGAGTACACCGAAATGTAGCGTGAATCACTAAACTTGACCTATTATGAATGATATGATACATAATAAGTTATGATGTAATGTTATGCATGCAGTTCGGATGATATTTATACCACTTGTGAATTTTGAAGATAATGTTTATCGTCGAAATATATGTTTACAACATATCGTCATTTTATAAAATACTTTACAAGTATTTACGTTGAAACAACCTCCTACGATAGTCGTTTAGTGATTTATTGTGAAATTATAACTTTTCGTCGTAAAATAATGTCATTGATATTTCCATGAAAGTGACTAATACGACCTCTAAAAGCTAGTCGTAAAATGGTGCACGTCGAGTGTTAGGAAACGAAATCAACAGTTTTGGGAAGCTTGAATCATTATCTCAAAGTTTTAGTGTTTAAGTTTTCGTCATAGAAGTTCCGATCATAGAGAAAAATATAGCTAAAGTATGGTACTTTTGTCCCAAAATGTAGTTTAAGGATGGTTTTTCGGCAAACTTTGAGCGACCGTATTTTAATCATTACAACTCCGCTTGACGAACGGTTGGACATTTTGGAAAATATGGTTGGCGAACTTACTTTTACTAGAAGACATCTTTTTATAATAAGTACTACGTCCATGTTAAAAACGACCCTCAACATGGTCCCTAGTTGCCGAAGTATATGTTTAATAGAAAATATATTAATGTTGTTAATAGAATAAAGTTACGGCAACTTTTGTTTATCGCATGTAATTTGCTCGTTACAAGTCCGTTTTCTACGTCCTTAGATTCGTGTCAAAGTATACTAATATATTTTTGATAATTCGACACAATTTATAAAGCTTAAGACTCATTTTTGACTCGTAAGGAGTGACATTTTCAATGCTGAAATTTCTGAAATTAATACTTTTCGTCGTCAAACTTCAAAAATTCATAACTTCTTCGTTATAGCTCCGTTTTAATCCGTTCAAGCGGCCACGTTTTCGTTTTAAAGTATATTTTCTAAATATCTAGGCCAAATATTTTTGTCTACTGTCGGATTTTCCAGAATTTAATTTTAAAGACAGACCCTTTTCAAAACGTGTCAAAATGAGTTTTTCTCGCGCCAAACCTATTCTAACCCATTCAAAACAACTCCGAAGCTATTCTAATCCTACCATACACCTTCTTAGGGTGTCATGGGTTCCTAGGCATCACCAAAACTAATATATAACAAGGAGTAATTATAGGATGGATTATATATATTTAGCACATAAAAACCTTAAAAACCTTAAAAATGGTATAAATATCATGAGACTTGCATGTTTCTCAAATAAAATGAAATGACCATAACAATGAATATGAAATTAAAACATGAATATGGATGCTTACTAGTTACTTGATGAGGTTTATGAGAACAAATGATTTTTCCTAATCACCCAAGGTTTTTATTGCAAAACCTTAATCAAGAGTGAGACTAGAGTGTTAAAACCTTGATTAGAAAATTTTTGGTTGATCCTTCATGTCCCTTTGGTTTGGCCGGTTTCAATAGAGAAGAGAAAGAGAGGTTTTTCACCTTTTGATCTTTTGTGTATGTGTAATTGTGAAGTAAGATATTTTAACTTGTAGAGATATTTGCAAATCAATGACTCACCCCAAAGAGTGTCGACATATTCACAAAAAGAAGGACTAGTTGCATTTGGTAAAACTTAAGTGTATTATCTAATAATTGTAGTGTAAGTTACTTGAAGACATGTGATAAATTGTATACACATTTGAGTATTTAGGGTAGCGTTAGATAAAAATAACTTTTAACGGGTCAAGATAATATATATTAAGGTCATAAGA
The DNA here is from genome assembly GCA_019973895.1 of Chrysanthemum seticuspe. Taxonomy (NCBI): domain Eukaryota; kingdom Viridiplantae; phylum Streptophyta; class Magnoliopsida; order Asterales; family Asteraceae; genus Chrysanthemum; species Chrysanthemum seticuspe. The sequence goes on along the minus strand of BPTQ01000004.1, from coordinate 33,989,436 downwards.
ATTATAAAAATACATTTCTTGAAAGATTTGAGTGAATAAATATTTATCGGATTGAATTTAAGAAAACCCTCGTAATTTATATAAACATAACCATTTATATACAAAATAAATTTAAAACACTGGGTAAACTCATAATATTATTTTTATAACTTAATATGAGTATAAAAATATATCGGGATGATTTTTGGAATTAATGGATCAATTGTTCAAAATAATTAATTACGCGATAACGTTTATTTAATAAAAAAAAATTAAACGTTTAACGAAAAATGCAAAACCATGCATAATATTGATATGAAATGATGACAATGATGTTAATGAAATGTAGACTAAACTTAGTCTATATGAAATGACCTCGATGATATGATCGTGAATTCACAGCTAAACCATTACGGTTACGTGAATTTGATGCTCATAAACCCAGTTTACGATAAATGATAAATGATGAAGCATGAATAATGTTTTGAAATATGACCTGAAAATACGAGTTGTCACAATACTTAATGTCGCTGAAGCAAGGTATCTAGAAGTAAGCTAAAGACAGTCACACACTTACTCAAAAATAAAAGAGTAAATACACCGTTCGTCCCTAAACTTGTACCTGCGCATCACGTTTAACCAAACCTATGCGTTTTCATCGCTGGAGGTCCAAAACATGGGTTTTTAGTACCAAAGAAGTCCCTTGACCACTAATGCCAAAGTCAATGTCTGATTTCTGTTATGTAGTCGAGGGTATTTGTAACACCCTCAAAAATGGTTTGCAGCGGAAGAAAAGGTTTTTGGGATGCTACTCAATTGTATCATAACACAAAGTGAAAAATAAAGATTTTTCTTAAAAGATTTCATTTATTGAAGTAAAATAGAGTTTACAAAGGTTGATTTGTTGCGGAAAAATGGCCCATTAATAAAATGTGGTCCCAATTCGTATATCAGAGTCATCTATGACCATGCCATGCAAATGCCCAAGCGCCTCCAGAGTTAGCTATCGCCTTTTCATCCTGAAAATACATGCTAAAAAGTCAACACAATGGTTGAGTGAATTCATAGGTTTAGTAATAAAGCAGTTGATCACAACATTTTCAAGTTTAAAAGAAACCATGGGCTACGTTGTTATACGCCCATAAAAGAAAGTTGATATTATTGCACTAAGCTCATGAAACCAATACTAACTGCATACACCTAATTACTGGTGTAAGTAAATAAAATTGCCCCTCTGAGATGTAATAGCCAATTACATAGAGATACCAAATATAGTGCGCCCCGGTTATTTCCGATAACCGAGTCGGGGTCGTCAATTCCCATAGTACTATCCACGATATTTGCGTTCACTCGCAAGTGATTAATGGTTCATGATGTAGGGGACTTTTGGCTGGCAACTTAGGCAGAGTCATAATATCAAGAGTACAGCAAACAGTTTTCAAGCAATTGTGATCATAAAAGCAGTAGTAGCATGTATTCTCCCCCAAGGAGTTTATAAAATAGTTAAAAGAGTAAAAGTGGGGCTATGAACTCACCTTAAAGTGTAGTGGCGTAAGTATCGTAAAATAGAACCAGGTAGCAAAGCACAACCGTACACGGTTAGCACGACCTAGAAGATAATAACTTATCTTATAAGTATGTCACGCAAAATTAAAGTATTACGCATGAGTTTTCAAAAGATGTTGCATCATTGTTTTCGTATCATTGTTTGTAAAAAGGTTTTTGTATCATCGTTCGTGAGGTGGTTGAAAGTCTAGACTCGAGTACACACATCAAGGTATAAAACATATAACACATATATAAATAAAATAAGCATGTAAGACTCAATTAAGCAAGTAGGTACAAGATAGTTTGATGGTTAAAGTTTCGGCATCTACTAGATAATTTCAAATATATTTGTTAAGGAGTTTAAGTTTTATAAAAGAAAACATACGTTTTCATTATATAGTATAATTTAATTAGTTACAGTTTTATATTTAGTGAAGTCATATTCTTCGCCTTGTTGTCAATTTTTGATAAGATACGAAAATAAGTATAAGTGTCAAATAAAATTTGAGCATGACTCATTTGTTCATATAACTTCTAAGTTTTGTAAACTTATATAACTTCTAAGTTTTGTAAACTTGATTTAGAATGCGTGTTCTCAATATGTTGTCAAATAGTATTGTAGTTCTCGTTACGATAGTTTTATTTCCATTTCAAATAAGATCCGGTTTCCAAATTAATATCCCAACACAAAACAAAACCAAGCTCATCTTTGGGCTCTGGTCCAATGATCAAACAACACCCACCTTTAGGCTTTCGACCCAACAAGCGACCCATTACACCACTGGGCTTAGCCCGAAATAAAAATCCCAATACTAAAGATATATACAGACTCAATTCAAAGTTTTATAACACCCCTTAGTGTTTTTCGCAGCTTAAACCGAGCCAAACACACCCCTAGCGAGGTTTCTCGTTGACCCGAAAGTAAAATGCAAACACCGTTCGGGTGTTTGTTGAGCTAGGGCCACGACACAATTAATACACCCCCGTGGTGTCTTGTTAGATCGACCAGAACACACCCCCTTCGAGGGCTGAAATAAGTAAAACAAATACCTTGCGGTGTAAACTAACTAAACCAAACCAAGCGCCCCTATAGCTGATGTTTGGCTATACAGAAATGGCAAACAAACAACCCCTTTTGTTGTGACGACAATCAGACTACACGCACCCTTTTCGTGCAGAAAAATTAGCAGCAAACGCACCCTTTTTGGGTGGCTGTGCTGGACCGAAACATGAACCAATCAAACTAGACCAAGTGCACCCTTGCGGGCTGCCCTGGGTGGACTAGAGCCCAAGCCACACGCACCCTTCTTGGGTTGCTGTGGTGGGTCACAAACAGACCAAACAACACCCTTTGCGGGTGGGTTTTCTTGACATGTCAACAAACGAACACCCTCTTGGGTGTATTTGTGGGCCAAGTTGAATCAACTAATCACACACCCTCGTGGGTGATTTTTACTAACCCGAGAACTAACAAACACCCTCTTGGGTGTTTGTCGTGAACTGAACACAATAAAACGACTACTAATTGTATGTCGAGCCATAAGGCTCCTGAAATATAATAACTACTTAACCAAGTTCCAAAATAAGTCACACGTATTCAAATAAGCTATTAACTAAAACTAAGCATAAGCTACAAGAATTTAATCACAAAATAAGCTACAAGCCCATAAGCTCAAATGAAACAACAACATTTTTATTTCTTGGTCTGCCGCGACCACAATCAACCCAGATATGCTCAAAAGTCCAAATAAGCAATTAACATAATCATTAGGTAAGCACACTGAGTAAAATACTATTAGACCACACCCACGATTCGAACGATGATATTCTTATTACAAAACCATTATCAGTTAACAAATCTTATCAATATTCCTTATGATTATCATTACATTTTTTTAACAACAATAACATCAATTGATAAAAAAAAAAAAAAAAAAAAAAAAAAAAAAAAAAAAAAAAAATTACAACAAATGGGAGAGCCGATCGGTAAGGAAAAGAAAACAAGGAGTAGAAGCAATCCCACCAAATCAAATCCACATGAACCACAAGCACTTTGAATACTATTTTTAGTTTTTGATTTTGAGTTGTGAGTTGTGGTATCAACTGTGGATCAATGAGGGTATTTAAAGAAGTAAAGATGGGTTGTTTGACTAGTACATCCTAATGTGGGGTTGAGATATTAGTCTTCTTTGAGCAATGGCATCAGGTCTTCACATGGTCTTTCTGGTTGGTCTTCAGCCGTGACATAGAGACAAGGGATGGAGGGGACCTTTTGTTCTTGTCGCCTCTTCCAAGGGTGTATCAATAATGGTTTAAGGTTAACTCTTGATGTAGTGAAAGTTGTTTGGAGGGTTAGCTACTTTTGGAGATGGTGGAGCATGTGCAGAGGATTAAGAGGGGGAGGCGAATATGGAGGGTTTGCAGGTTTGTGGGGCGTTGGTTTCAGAGGAAGACAGAAGCAGGAGTAGATGAGAAAAAGAAGGGGAGGGGCGTGGGTATGTGGGGTTAGGGATAAGGTTTGTTTGTTTTATTTTATTTTTGTAAATTAGTTATTTATTTTGTAAAATGGTATTAATATTTGTTAGTTTGTGTATTATTTTGGTATTAGATGTATTTTGTACTCCGTTGTTAACTCGTAAACGTATAACTTTAAGCGGAGAAGTTATATTACTTATATATTTGGACACGTTTTAATTAAACGGTCACGATGATGTAACTTCCGATTTTTATTAACTCGTCTTTATTTTTCGTGCTTTCTCTTATTATATTGGTACGCGTGTGGACTCGTAAGACAAGAAAGTTTTCTTGCGAGACTGATTGAGTTATCAGCAAATACTAGGCATAATTAAATAAGACTACTTGAATAGGCATAAATTTTTATGCAAGATAACGAAATGCACATGCTAAAATGCTCAGATTAGATCAAATGAATCTTGATGAACAGTCTAGTTCATTAATTTGAAGATTAAAATAGTGAAATTTTACAGGTGGCTACAGTACCTACCCCTTATGGGAACCTCGTCCTCGAGGTTAAGTTTGTGTTAGTCGCTTATGTGACAAAGGGAAATTTTTGAAATTTTCTAGTCTTCTTCGCAAACGGGATGTGGATGAATTTGTTCGAATAACAAGAATATTTCAAAAGGCAAAATTTCTTTGGGATGAAAAGTTGAGTAGGAGATTTGCATCCTCGAAAGGATCCTATAAACCCGGTTTTTACACGTGATGCAAATATAACAATTTCACAAAGATGGATGTTCGATATTTCTTAGCATAAGAAGTTTTGATAAGATTTGACCAGAACATTTTTGACTCGTTAGAATAAATCTTTCTAGAAAAATGTCACCACGCGTTTCATTGTTGGCACAATTTTTATTTGAATAAAAGTCCTCGAAGGTGAAAACGTCATAGAAGAAGGTGTGGTTGGGTACGTATGTTTCAATAAGTTTTAAACGTTCATGGGCAGGATTTAGTTGTTGGTTATGCTTCTCGAATTCGAATGGTATATATAAAAATACAGAGTCTTTAAGATTTTAAGAGGGAACTTGATGTATGTAAAGAAAGTTGCTAAATTTCAGTTTTTGTGATGAAAACTTGTTAAATAAGGTTTTAGGCGACAACATGGAATTGGTTTCAAGTTGGAGGTTTTTAAATAAATTCAAAAGTTGTTTCTCAAAATAATTTCAAATATCTTAGCTTTTGTAGATGACAAATCAGTTTTGTTTCTTAGTATTTCTCATTATTGTTTTCAAAACAAGGTGCTTATTTTTACTCCGAAAATTTTGGTTATTTTCAAAAGAAAATATCGGTTATACCTCAACATTTTTTTTTAAGAGGAGTAAATAGTTTGTAACGAAATTGCAGTAAAGTTCATAAAAAGGTTTGTAAAATCACTTTATTGAGTAAGAAGAAAATACTTTTGTCATGATAAATCGTAGTTTGTGGTTTGATATTAAAGCAACAACTTGGTAAGGTGATTTTTAGAACAGCTTATAAAGCAATAGAAGACGATTTATTATTTATAGAATAGTAGATAAATCGAGGTTAACAACGATTCAGATTTTAAAATAACTCGTGAAATGATTTGTAAAATAACTCATAAGGAAACAATGTATTGTTTGTCAAATAGTAGAAGATTTCGTAGTCCAAGAAATAGGGTGGTAGTAAAATACTTAGTACGGTAAAGGCAAAATAGTTTGTGAGATGAGAGTACCAAGTTTTATGGTTTCAAATCAGACAGCGGCTAAAACAGCTAATAGTTTATAAGATCGTAATATAACTTGTAGTAAAATTTTTGTAATATAGTTTACAAATTGCTATCGCAATTGTTTGTTGTTTCATAAAATAGTAGTAAGGTAATTAATCGGTTTATCACTTTATAAGAAAGTAGTTTGCAAAGTATGAGTAAGGTCATTGTTTATAAAGTGTTAGTAAATTCATAAATTTTTGGTTTAATGGCACGGTAGTAAGACTTTTTGTAAAATGACCGTGAAATGGTTGGTAAAATATTTGAAAGCAGTTCGCGTTAGTTAACGAAAAGTTTATTATTTCATAAGAGGGTAGCAGGACAGACCATTGGTGTTTCAAAAGGGATGAGTGAAAATTAGGGATTAGTCACCAGAAAAGTGACTTGAGTTGCAAGTTGACTCTTGGTATGTTTTTAGATCTTTCTAGTCGTTCGTTTATTATTTATGTTTAGCGAGGGGATTCCTTTTGTAGACGTCGGGGTGTGTTGTTCCTAGAACGGATAGAGATGTAATCCGATTCATCGATTAGGTACGAGTTTTGAGGTGGAGGTGACACTGTTACAATATTGAATGAAGAGACAACTTCGATCTCAACGTATGAGAGAATAAAGATAGGATGGGGTTATGAAGACGTGGGTTGCAATGTTCTAGTAATAGAGGTTTAATGATTCCGTAATGAAGACGATAAGTCGATGGGACGGGAAGACAGAAGGTATGGTATTGTAGCAACCCAAGAAGATATAACCTAGACCTATAGTAATGTCGTGTGGTAATTAAAATTTTATTTAGTCGCGCATAATCCGCTAAGAAAATCTAAATGGTAAATATAATCATTAGCTCGCATCATGCAAATTTTCACTTGTTGTGTATTATCTGCTCAGCAAATCTCATACATAACGTAGGCACGGAGGGCGCGAAGTGGTGGCGTAAAGTGGTCCATTTCAACATGGATCATTGTGGTAACCTTGCGCGAAGTGGTAGTGTGCATCATCTGCCGGGCAAATCTCCATGCACGTTGCTAGTAAGATGCAGACACGGAGGCGTAAGGTAGTAGTGTAAAATGGTCAGTTTAGAGAGTGTAGTAATGAGGAAGGCGTTCCACTTAGGAGAAAAAGTATCGTAGTGAGAGAATGTTGTGACGTCAGTGTGTGATGTGTAGGAGTAAACCTTTATAACTCTTATGATGAACACACATGAAAATTTTACCATTTTTAGAAGTCAATTAGGAGGTCAAGTGGACATACCAATATTATAACTACTTTCAGTATTGCAACATTCACTTTTGAGTCGGACATAGGTGATCAGGCTATGTCCCACTGTCCCTAGTTGAATATAGGTGATCAAGCTATATTCACCCGAGGTTAAATGAATCTTGCAATGCTTAGCTTAGTTATACTAGTAACATGTCCTAATGCTTTTAAAGTTAGTTATGAAAGATTAAACAATTATTTCACTTATGTGGGGGAGAAGGCGTAGCGCAGTGGTACGTAAACATACGTATAAGTAAGGCAATCATAGCTAATAGTGAGACTAAGTTGTCAGTAATAAAACACATATCTTATAAAAGATGACTTCAACGAGTCATAAGTGAGGCAATCAGCTTGGCAGGCAGGCATGTGTCGGTCATAGGATTAAGTTTTTGTAAAAGTGGTTATAGTCTAGGTTTGAAAAATACCTAGTTCTCTATAACCTGGCTCTGATACCAACTATAACACCCCCAAAAATGGTTTGCAGCGGAAGAAAAGGTTTTTGGGATGCTACTCAATTGTATCATAACACAAAGTGAAAAATAAAGATTTTTCTTAAAAGATTTCATTTATTGAAGTAAAATAGAGTTTACAAAGGTTGATTTGTTGTGGAAAAATGACCCATTAATAAAATGTGGTCCCAATTCGTATATCAGAGTCATCTATGACCATGCCATGCCAATGCCCAAGCGCCTCAAGAGTTAGCTATCGCCTTTTCATCCTGAAAATACATGCTAAAAAGTCAACACAATGGTTGAGTGAATTCATAGGTTTAATAATAAAGCAATTGATCACAACATTTTCAAGTTTAAAAGAAACCATGGGCTACGTTGTTATACGCCCATAAAAGAAAGTTGATATTATTGCACTAAGCTCATGAAACCAATACTAACTGCATACACCTAATTACTGGTGTAAGTAAATAAAATTGCCCCTCTGAGATGTAATAGCCAATTACATAGAGATACCAAATATAGTGCGCCCCGGTTATTTCCGATAACCGAGTCGAGGTCGTCAATTCCCATAGTACTATCCACGATATTTGCGTTCACTCGCAAGTGATTAATGGTTCATGATGTAGGGGACTTTTGGCTGGCAACTTAAGTAGAGTCATAATATCAAGAGTACAGCAAACAGTTTTCAAGCAATTGTGATCATAAAAGCAGTAGTAGCATGTATTCTCCCCCAAGGAGTTTATAAAATAGTTAAAAGAGTAAAAGTGGGGCTATGAACTCACCTTAAAGTGTAGTGGCGTAAGTATCGTAAAATAGAACCAGGTAGCAAAGCACAACCGTACACGGTTAGCACGACCTAGAAGATAATAACTTATCTTATAAGTATGTCACGCAAAATTAAAGTATTACGCATGAGTTTTCAAAAGATGTTGCATCATTGTTTTCGTATCATTGTTTGTAAAAAGGTTTTTGTATCATCGTTCGTGAGGTGGTTGAAAGTCTAGACTCGAGTACACACATCAAGGTATAAAACATATAACACATATATAAATAAAGTAAGCATGTAAGACTCAATTAAGCAAGTAGGTACAAGATAGTTTGATGGTTAAAGTTTCGGCATCTACTAGATAATTTCAAATAGATTTGTTAAGGAGTTTAAGTTTTATAAAAGAAAACATACGTTTTCATTATATAGTATAATTTAATTAGTTACAGTTTTATATTTAGTGAAGTCATATTCTTCGCCTTCTTGTCAATTTTTGATAAGATACGAAAATAAGTATAAGTGTCAAATAAAATTTAAGCATGACTCATTTGTTCATATAACTTCTAAGTTTTGTAAACTTGATTTAGAATGCGTGTTCTCAATATGTTGTCAAATAGTATTGTAGTTCTCGTTACGATAGTTTTATTTCCATTTCAAATAAGATCCGGTTTCCAAATTAATATCCCAAAACAAAACAAAACCAAGCTCATCTTTGGGCTCTGGTCCAATGATCAAACAACACCCACCTTTAGGCTTTCGACCCAACAAGCGACCCATTACACCACTGGGCTTAGCCCGAAATAAAAATCCTAATACTAAAGATATATACAGACTCAATTCAACGTTTTATAACACCCCTTAGTGTTTTTCGCAGCTTAAACCGAGCCAAACACACCCCTATCGAGGTTTCTCGTTGACCCGAAAGTAAAATGCAAACACCGTTCGGGTGTTTGTTGAGCCAGGGCCACGACACAATTAATACATCCCCGTGGTGTCTTGTTAGATCGACCGAAACACACCCCCTTCGAGGGCTGAAATAAGTAAAACAAATACCTTGCGGTGTAAACTAACTAAACCAAACCAAGCGCCCCTATAGCTGCTGTTTGGCTATACATAAATGGCAAACAAACAACCCCTTTTGTTGTGACAACAATCAGACTACACACACCTTTTTCGTGCAGAAAAATCAGCAGCAAACGCACCCTTTTTGGGTGGCTGTGCTGGACCGAAACATGAACCAATCAAACCAGAGCAAGTGCACCCTTGCGGGCTGCCCTGGGTGGACTAGAGCCCAAGCCACACGTACCCTTCTTGGGTTGCTGTGGTGGGTCACAAACAGACCAAACAACACCCTTTGCGGGTGGGTTTTCTTGACATGTCAACAAACGAACACCCTCTTGGGTGTATTTGTGGGCCAAGTTGAATCAACTAATCACACACCCTCGTGGGTGATTTTTACTAACCCGAGAACTAACAAACACCCTCTTGGGTGTTTGTCGTGAACTGAACACAATAAAACGACTACTAATTGTATGCCGAGCCATAAGGCTCCTGAAATATAATAACTACTTAACCAAGTTCCAAAATAAGTCACACGTATTCAAATAAGCTATTAACTAAAACTAAGCATAAGCTACAAGAATTTAATCACAAAATAAGCTACAAGCCCATAAGCTCAAATGAAACAACAACATTTTTATTTCTTGGTCTGCCGCGACCACAATCAACCCAGATATGCTCAAAAGTCCAGATAAGCAATTAACATAATCATTAGGTAAGCACACTGAGCAAAATACTATTAGACCACACCCACGATTCGAACGATGATATTCTTATTACAAAACCATTATCAGTTAACAAATCTTATCAATATTCCTTATGATTATCATTACATTTTTTTAACAACAATAACATCAATTGATAAAAAAAAAAAAAAAAAAAAAAAAAAAAAAAAAAAAAAAAAAAAAAAACAACTAAACCTTACAACAAATGGGAGAGCCGATCGGTAAGGAAAAGAAAACACCAAATCAAATCCACAGGAACCACAAGCACTTTGAATACTATTTTTAGTTTTTGATTTTGAGTTGTGAGTTGTGGTATCAACTGTGGATCGATGAGGGTATTTAAAGAAGTAAAGATGGGTTGTTTGACTAGTACATCCGAATGTGGGGTTGAGATATTGGTCTTCTTTGAGCAATGGCATCAGGTCTTCACATGGTCTTTCTGGTTGGTCTTCAGCCGTGACATAGAGACAAGGGATGGAGGGGCCTTTTGTTCTTGTCGCCTCTTCCAAGGGTATATCAATAATGGTTTAAGGTTAACTCTTGATGTAGTGAAAGTTGTTTGGAGGGTTAGCTACTTTTGGAGATGGTGGAGCGTGTGCAGAGGATTAAGCGGGGGAGGCGAATATGGAGGGTTTGCAGGTTTGTGGGGCGTTGGTTTCAGAGGAAGACAGAAGCAGGAGTAGATGAGAAAAAGAAGGGGAGGGGTGTAGGTATGTGGGGTTAGGGATAAGGTTTGTTTGTTTTATTTTATTTTTGTAAATTAGTTATTTATTTTGTAAAATGGTATTAATATTTGTTAGTTTGTGTATTATTTTGGTATTAGATGTATTTTGTACTCCGTTGTTAACTCGTAAACGTATAACTTTAAGCGGAGAAGTTATATTACTTATATATTTGGACACGTTTTAATTAAACGGTCACGATGATGTAACTTCCGATTTTTATTAACTCGTCTTTATTTTTCGTGCTTTCTCTTATTATATTGGTACGCGTGTGGACTCGTAAGACAAGAAAGTTTTCTTGCGAGACTGATTGAGTTATCAGCAAATATTAGGCATAATTAAATAAGACTACTTGAATAGGCATAAATTTTTATGCAAGATAACGAAATGCACATGCTAAAATGCTCAGATTAGATCAAATGAATCTTGATAAACAGTCTAGTTCATTAATTTGAAGATTAAAATAGTGAAATTTTACAGGTGGCTACAGTATTTTAGTCCATACACATTTATACTTTGTCTTTTACTCATCATCCAAGTACCAGTGATCCAATCTCTTATAACCCAAGAACTGCTGAATTGAAGGTAAGGTGGATTGGAAAGATGATACTGGTTCTCAGATCTGTTGTTAAGTTACACTTCACAATCCTCTTGAGATAATTATATGATAAGGTCAGATCAGGTCACAGATGGTTTGGATGTTGCCATATTGGTTCGCCAAAAAAACTCAAGTCAGCTTATTGATGCAGATCTCCTATAGATGGCGTGGTGATGCAATGTGATAATTGCTTTGTTAGAGATGGCATTTTTCTTGCGTCTCTAACATGGGCTGCAAAGAGTGGCGTTTTGGATTATAATTAACAATTTTAAACGTGTCAACTTGGACCATATAGACGATAAAAGATTATAGCATAAAAACTTCGACATTAAAAGTAACAACTATCATTAATCCACCTTATACTTGATAACATATGTAGATAAGCAAACAAGAATAATGTGCACATCAGAGAAAGTCAAATCAGCTATAAGTCCTAAACCAATATATCATCAGAACAGTGTTAGTTACACATAAACCCTGGTAACTGTTGTCTATAGGGTAGCCGGTGGCACGACTGTTTGATCCAGTACTGGCTGTAGTTGCGGCTCGATGGCTATATCTGGTGGTTGTGGGTGTAAAACATGGATGGGTTGGAGCACCATCATTCGCTGGTAACATGTAAATACATGATCCTGTTTCAAGTCATTATAAAGTGTGAGCTTCATTAATTTAAAACACAAATTAAGATCTTGTACATAAGCTAATCCAAACACATACTCACTTGGTTGAAAGTGTAATTCCCCCTGCTCTGTCGAGTATTAGACCCATAGATCCCCTTGTCAAGTCTTGATCCATTACGTATAGAACAGCAGCCAATGCAATTATAGAGGGGCGATGTCCCAATATAATCAAAACTACAAAACATATATAAATTTGACACCAGAATTGTTTCACTAAACTACAAATATATATATTTGTAACTTAGCAGCAATTGCTAGTAGTTGTGGTAGATGAGTTAGGATGTCAAGATGATCAGTTCTTGGTTGGTGCGTGACTGATTTTTTTACTAGAACCATACCTTGAGATCATAATTTCTATCCTGATGCAAATAATCCGTTCTACGACAATTGAATTAGGGGCAGAGTCCAATGAACTTCTTGACATAATTAAGTAGTGGTCAAGTAAAGTTTCAAGCTTGTAAATATTTGTTGATGTTGCAATAGATTTGGGTTCACTCTCTTAAAGACAAAGTATAAATGTGTATGGATTAAAATACCCTCGATTACATAACAAAAATCAGACATTGACTTTGGCATTAGTGGTCAAGGGACTTCTTTGGCATTAAAACCCATGTTTTGGACCTCCAGCGATGAAAACGCCTAGGTTTGGTTAAACGTGATGTGCAGGTACAAGTTTAAGGACGAACAGTGTATTTTACTGTACTCAAGATAAAAATACTAATTTCAAAAAGACTTCCATTAAGAGCAAGGTTGCAAAAATCGCTAGGCGATAGCGTGGCGGTCGAGTACCGCATAGCGATTAATCAGTTAGGCGAGGATTAATCGGATTGGTTTTTTATATATAAAGTTAAAAAGTTTTGAAACTATATGCCTGATTTGGCCGTTTTTTTCCGATTTGGCCGATTTATCTCCGATTTGGCCGATATATCCTTGATTTGGCCGATTTCTATCCATAACCGAGTTGGCCGATTTATCCGATTTTTGTCCGATTTGGCCGATTTATGCCCGATTTGACCGATTTTTATCCGATTAATCGGTATGTTGACCTATTTTTTACCAAACCGATTAATAAGGCCGATAAGTGAAAATCGTGGCAGTTAATCCCCGCCTAGCGATTAATCGGCCGTCTAGACCGATTTTTGCAACACTGATTTTAAGAGTATGAATATGTATATATCATGTGTTGTAAGAAAGATAAGACAAAAGTTCCATTCAAAATCATATGTAACATAATCTTACCACAAATCTTCACTTTCATCATGTTTGTTTGAGCATTAGCTAAAACCGGACTTTTAGTTTAGATTTACTAGTATCAGTGAGACTCATGCCACAAGAAAGTACCGACGGAAACATTGTATGAATAAAAAAACGTGTAGATGTTTTGTCGTAAAAAACAAAATGAACTTGTAAATTAGTACCAACCATTACAACGTTGTCATTATTGGAAAGGCCGTAATCTTGTAATTCAAGAACCAAAATTTTAGTCCTAAACAATGAATTACACATAAACCCATTTACGTGCCAATCAATCTACTGGTACTTCTAGTAACCGTTGTCTAAGGGGTAGCCAGTGGGACAATATGTTAATCCAGCTCCAGCAGTTGTGGCTCAATAACTATATATGGTTCTCGGTGTAAAACATGGACTATACATGAAAGCTCGAGACAATGATGAAGAAATATCTATAATGTTGTAGAATTATCTGAATAGTTGCAGCTTTATGTAAAATGTTGTAGTTAGTTCATGTGAAATATATAGAATGATGAAATAAAGATTTACATATAATTATCTAGATTAGTAGTAAGATATTCATGAAAAATATTTTGTTTTTAGAAGCTTTCAAGGACTTGTATCTATACTACTTATAATAGAAGAATGAATCTTTTTTTTCATGATCTTAAAATTAAGGCTTACAATATATAAAGCCTATTGTACAATACACAATGCACTATTAATGATCTTTCTCATCAATCTTAATTTTAAGACTTACAAGTCTTAAAGCTTAATGTACAAAATACAAAGCAATATTAATATGGTCAAGATATTTAACATAGTCAATTAATTAACTGATCAATAAATACAATTAATGTAGTTATTAAAACACACCTTACACAAGAAATACAAATTGTTAAGCATATTGTACAACTAACTTAAACACAATTCCTGCATTAAATGTCACTAATACAAATAATAAAGCACATTATACACATATTCAAGCCCGAACATTCAACGGGCCAAATAAGCCCGAGCCCGAACGGGTACGGTCCAAACGGGGTCGAGCCCGAACGGGCACGGGCCAAATGGGGTCGAGCTCAAACGGGCACAGGCCAAACGGGCTCGAGCCCGAACGGGCACGGGTTAAACAAATATCTTGATATCCGTAAATTTATTGTAAAAAAACATAATAAACTAAAATACATGATTTACCAAAAACTTTTACTTCAGGATACCCGCCGCTGCAACGCACGGGTACCCTGCTAGTAAATATACGAAGGGTGGAAGCATTGTTGTATGAAGCAAAGTTAAACAATAATGTTACGTTGTAAAAATGCTTTTATAGTGTTCACCCTTCATCTAACATAAGCCTAAAAGGTTTTCGTATTTTCAACATCACCATCATTCGCTAGTAATATGTAAATACATGATCTTGTTTCAGGTCGTTATAAAGTGTGAGCATCATTAGCTAATTAATTAAAACACATATTAAGATCTGTTACACAAGCTAATCCAAACTCCCTTCTTCATGATATGTTTACGGTCAGCGAAATCATTGCCTCGGGTTGAGAAAAAATACACGACGTCGTGTTAATTAATGACTTTTGATAAACGAGAGAAAAACTTACCACCAAGATTTTTTTACCAAAACAAAAATTTACACGAATATTTCACTTCGTTAAGGTTTAAGAAAATCGAACCACTTTGTCTGTATAAGGTATGAGTACTACAAAACTAAAATAACTCATGTGGTTAAAAGACGTCATAGGTATTATTTCCGGGGGGCAAACAAACTTGTACACGAATCTTTCACTTGGTTAAAGTTTAAGAAAAAGCAAACCACTTTGTCTTTGTAAAGTATGAGTACTACAAAACTAAAATAACTCATGTGGTTAAAAGAGTCATTTACTCATTTGTCGAGTATTAGAGCACTCCCATTCATAACACCATAACACCAATAACACCTTCCACGTCAGCGCCACATCAGCTTTAACATTTAAGTGTGGATCCATTACACCTACGGATTCCCTTAGTAAGTATGGATCCATTACATAAAATGCAACAACCAACGCCATTATGGAGGGCCGATGTCCCAATATTATAAGATCTACAAATATATATATCTATACTATATATAAAGAAAAAACCTCAAAGTAAAAAAATAAAAAAGTAAAAAAATGATGTAAACTATTTAAACCATTAACTTTTATTATTATTTTTGCTTATAACACATCTTATTTTTATTTAGTTTAAATAGTGTTTAATCAATGTTTTGAAAACCGGGTCTTTAATCGATTCAGTCAAGTCACCAGATCACTGGTTCGACCACCGGGTCACCCCGGTCTTTCACAAAAATTAAATTTATATATATTTGGAATGATACAAAAAAGAGTATATACATATACTATACACTTGTTAATGAAGGATTTATTTTAGTTGACTTTCAATTGGGACAAAGTGCAA
This sequence comes from Chrysanthemum seticuspe, assembly GCA_019973895.1. Classification (NCBI taxonomy): domain Eukaryota; kingdom Viridiplantae; phylum Streptophyta; class Magnoliopsida; order Asterales; family Asteraceae; genus Chrysanthemum; species Chrysanthemum seticuspe. Next base: position 33,973,735 of record BPTQ01000004.1, on the reverse strand, counting down.
ATCAAAGTATCAAGAGTGTTCGTTCCCAATCCTAGTACAAATCGACTAGGGCTAATTTCGAAAACCGAGTTGATCCGGGTCATTTCAAACTCGGCGAGTCTAATCGGGTTTCGAAAATATAAAAATTAGTGTGATTTTACCCCTTTTTTCGACTGTAACCGGTTCAACCGGTGGTTCCACCGGCTGAACCGGGTTTCAAAATATTATGTTTAATCTCCAAATCCTCAAACTTTTATTATTTTTTGTTTATAACTCATAATTTTTTTTTATCACTACAACTATCTGCGACTATAAAATCACTGTTGCCATATACGGGTACTCGTCTATCAAATGTTAATATCAAAATAAATTTGTGTTTATGAAATAAATCTACAAATCGTAAACTATATTCTATAATTAAACAAAACTCACAAAAACAAGTTTAACATATGAAGTGTTTACCTAAGCTAAATAATAGATATCCGTGAACTTGCCTTGTGTGCTTGCAACAGGATATGCTTTGCAAGATGAACACGATTCTCCTCGGGAACTTTCTTGCATATACACAACATTAGGAAACGTATGTAATCATATGGAGAGCTCCTAAGAAGTCTGTAATCCAATTTGCTTAATACGAACTTTTCAGATGATGTCACTTGATCATTCGCATTGTTATAGTTTCCAAGGATTGCAATGCTACTTATCAAATGCATTTGGTTGTTGATTGTTTCTTTCATCTTGATCATCTCTAATAAGTGAACAACCTTAATCAAGTGAAACTCAAACTTCAATACACTTCCTTTTTAAATTATTTAGGGTTTTTTGTTTCATTTTCATTCTCATTTTTACATGATTACATTTAATCAAACTTATTATACTTTGTTACAGTAGCAAGGAAGTTATACTAAGCAATGAGAACTTATTACATGCTTAAAACTCTCTAGATTTTATATCAATAAGTGAACATGTGTAATTTTTAGTTAAGTTGCCAGCTTTTATTTGTCGTATACCCTCATAATTACCTATTAGGAATTGATATGTACACATATGAATTTTATTTGTGCACATGAAACCAAATGTAAATAGACTGTTATATTCTTTTTTATATTTAGGCTTTCATATGACCATCTTTTATTTTTGCCTCCCATCAATTTTCACCCGCCTTAAGTGAGCTAATTTATATCCAACCAATTTTACTTAACATTTTTGACATTGAATAATCAGACATGTTAAAGTGACGCTTCTCTTTGTTCATCCAAAATTCAAAGGCATCTACGATACTAATATCTTTGTTGGGTAAAACAATTTTGCAAACATAACTCAAGAAATTAACTCAAACAAATATAAAATAATCTACCAATCCAGCGACACATTAATCTAGACTAGCTGGGTACTTGCGCAATGTGGCGGCGGGTACTCGGTGACTAATTTTGTGGCGAGCAAATGTTTTTTATTTTTATTTTTACGTCTTTTCTAACAGTAACTTTACTAATGAATGATAAATTTTATTTAAAATAACTATAAGCAATAGCAATGCAAACTATTTCGTATCCAAAAATCGTCACAAAATTAGTAACCGGATACCCACTGCCGCATTACGTTGAATACCCTGCTAATATATAGTATACACAAATTAACTATTTTATATAAAGTAGTAGAGATACATACCTACATAGTATAATTTTGGAGATTTATATTTTTATTAGTAATAGTCAAAACATATAAAGCCCAATTATAAACAAATTACTTTTTCAATTTATATTCAGCCCAATTCATTGCAAGTAACAAATCCTAATTACCTTAAAACTATTGACCCTAATTTCACTCTTGTCACACGCCTCCCATATCGCTTTTCTTTCTCACAATACAACAATAGTAGTCAAATGCTTCTCTTAACCCTACGCAACCACAATCAACATTTCATTTCATTTCTTGCATTAACACTCAACAAATAAATCACAACTCACAAATTCTTCCTTTCTTTTATCATATAACCAAATCACAAAGTGGCTGGTTCTTTCTTTTAACGAAATACAAACACATCACGTACACTTCTTGTTCTTCAAATAGAATACAAGCTCATTGTATTTATAGCCTTCTTCAATCTTGACTTTAAGATAACAAGGTCTCGGTTAAAAAAAAGATATTTGCTTAAAAAAAATACAACCCGAGATATTTATTTCTTTTTTGATTCGAGTATTTTTGTGTTTTGTTGTAGAAAAGAGTTGTTATTGTAGTCTTGTAGCTGTCGCTCGTTCTTTTTACTTTCTGAGAAGATAAGTTGTTGTTATGAGTTGGTTATGGTTGTTGTAGTTGTTGTATGTGGCTTTCTTTATATTTCTTGTAGTCTAACTTTTGTTTTGGAGGTTGGACCTTGTTATAGTTGTTGAGGGGATGACCTGGGACATATTGATGGATGTTGTCGGTGGCAGAAGAGTTTGTGAGGAGATGATCGGGGATATATCGGGTGGTGGAGCAGTCTGGTGGTTGCGGTGTAACTGTGGTTGAGGAGATGTTTGGTGATGGTGGTGTAACACTGTGCAGATGGAGAGGTCTGGTGGGGTTGTTTAACTGTGGTGGTGTTGGTATAATTGTTTGTGTTTTGTGTGTATTTAAATAAAATGGGATGTTACAAAATGGCTTGCACATAAAGACCCTTAAATTTTCAGTTGTAACATATATGTATGTATTGAACACTATGTGAAAAATGTAGACCTTTTTGTTAAAGGGCTTTTTAAAGCCTTAAAGTCGTATTGATCATTTTGTATTAAAGGGCCTTTATTACAAAACGTATTGATCATCATAATTAGAAAGTATTGACCAATATTGTGAATAACATTTACTAAATGGCTTATTATTTTTTAATAAATAAATGTTTTTGGTCTTAAAAATTTTAAGACTAATTTATTTAAAAAGTCCCAAACCTTTTATAAAGGAGTATAGATAATAATTAATCTTCCATAAATTTCTAACATAAACTGGTTCAATGCAAATATGCAATATTGATCTTACAGTTTGCAAATTAAAACAAATGTATGAGAATAAATAAACTTCTATAAAAAATCAAGAAGAAAGCAATTATGTCAATTGTCAACACATAAAAATGGTCTGCATATTCACATCACATGACAAATGTGCCATGAAAACTAATTTCATATGGTGTAAATGTCCTATTGATTATGCGGTAGGGGAAAAGATCTAGTGAGAAGAGAAAATAAAATAAGAAGAATGAGAAATATTTGTAGCCACACATTTCAAATGAAGAAGGAGAAATTAATGGAAGATGCATCTTTTATTGTACGTGCATCTGAAATGTACAGTTGTGGTTACTTCTCACTTTTCTCATTTTATTTTTATTTATTATTTGATCCATACACTTAGGGCTCGTTTGGTTCGCATAATGTTTTTGACGGAATTAGAATCTGTTTAAGGAATTGGAATGTGAATGAATGAAATGTTAGAAATTGAAATCCTTAGGATTTAAAATCTGACGGAATTGAAATTTGCAAATACTAGCACATGTTTGATTGGAAGAATGAAATGTGAAAAAACAATTATATTAAAATATTTAAAATTTAATTTTAGTTTAAAATTAATAAACAAAATATTATTTAATAAATAAATTACTTATCAAATTATAATAATAACCTTTTAAATAATATTATATAAACTAATATATTAAATAAATATTTTTTTTATATAAAATACAATTGTATTTTTTAAAGTATAAATTAAAAAATTAAGCTATAAATAAATTATATTTAATTTTAAATAAATAATAATTTTTAAATATAATAATAATAATTTTTTTAAATGAATAATAATTTATATTCAATTTTAAATAAATAATAAATTTTTACATGGTTGTTTATAAATAATAATAATAATAACAATAATAATTAAATGATCGTTTATAATAAAAGTAATAATAATAAAAATAAAATAATAATTAATAATAATAATAATAATAATAATAATAATAATAATAATAATAATAATAATAATAATAATAATAATAATAATAGCAATGACAATGATAAAGATAATATGAATTCCATGGAATTGTAAACAATCCTTCTCATATTGCCATGGAATGTTGAATTCCATATATATGGGATTTTGAAGGAATTTCATTCTATTATGTTTGCCAACCAACACAGTAAGGAATGTAATTCAGATTCCAAATTCTTTAAATTTTTCAACCAAACACGTTAAGAAATGGAATTGAATTCCAATTCCACCAGAATCCTTAGGATTCCGCCGAACCAAACGGGCCCTAAGGTTTTCTTTGGATTTTTAGCCTACAATTCCACTAGTAATTATAAACTAATGTTCACAAAGATTAATCAAGAATTAAAAATACAACGATGGCTCTAAGCACTCCTGAGCCAATTACAATTAAGATAAGAGACAACCAATCAATATTCAATAACTAGGTTTCATAGATCTAAGCAAACACACAAGTAAATTAGCCGGATATGTTAAACATGCAAGCATACACACATTCAATCGAAGACATAATGAAATCAAGGGAATAAATAACTTATCTCAATGTAAAATAGGGTATTAGAACCCTAAAATAGTGTCCAAGACGGACTACAATCGTTTTAGGTTTTTACTCCACAAGTCTACCTCTCTAAAAGTCTGAAAATTCGAATTCTATATATAGAGTTACAACTGCGACGGCGTCACCTTTTAATTGTGACGCCGTCAGATCGCCGCCATTAGGGTTTCGTCTTGGCCAAGTCAACTTTGGGACGGCGTCACGTTGTGGTTGTGACGCCGTCAGCTTCAGCTTCTAACGTCGTCTGAATCTGGATCTAGGCCGTCTGAGGGAAAAATATTCGTGACGCCCTACTCTTCAAAGCCTGACGCCGTCAGGTATAAAATAGCAATTTCACTCCTGAGTCGTCACAAAAATAAGGACGGTGTCGCCCTTTGTTTATGACTCCGTCGGGTGTATTTCCAGCAGCTTGAGTGTCTTGATCTTGACTTTAGCCATTTTCTTCACATATTCACTCCTTTTCGTCCAAATAAGCATCATTCAAGCATTTTGCCTTCAAGAGACCTAAAAAGTGAAACGGAACGAAATTAAGCAGTAACAGATATAAAAGTGGGCGATTAAGGGCTTAAATGACCCCTTAAAGTGTACGTTTTAAATCCTTATCATATGGAATGAATGAACCTATGTTTTATATTCTTGTGGTTTTGGTTTTTTTCCTTTTTGATTGTTTTGTGATTATAATCACTGCTGTTAGATGTTTAGTATTTGCAGAAACAATGTAATTAACTATGGATAAGGATTTTGTCCCATAACATTTGGTCCCCATAGCATAAAATTTGTGAAGTGATTTATTCCAACCAGTGTATTTTGGGCATTTATGTTTACTTTTCCCCAAATTTGATTTCAAAACCCTAAATTCTTAAATCACCGAAATTGAATAAAGATGGGTAAATGTAGAGTTGGTAGACAGATTAAATACTCTAATTGTCATAATATTGGACATAATAAGGCTAGGTGTGACAAAGAAAAAGTGTCAAAACCGCTAATTAAAGAAAGGTATGAGGAAGAAAAAGGCATTGCGATGGTAGAACGCAATAGATATGCGTATATTTATTTTGAATTGATTACATGTATGATAGAGGTTCTTGTGTGTTTACATTGAAGTTAATGTATGAATCTATTACTTTTGTTGTGGCTGAATGAAAATGAGATAAGGCAGACTATGGAACAAGAGTATCTTAAAGCTCTTTTGGATCAAGAAGAAGAACATAGAAGGTTGGATCAAGAAGAAGAGTAGACAAGGTGGGATGAAGAAGCATTCCAACAATTTTTGGAAAAAGAGAGAATGCTACCAAAACTTGTTGAGGAAAAAGATAGACAAGAAACTGAAAGGGAAGCTAGGGCAGAGGTAGATTATTGGGCCTGCTTTGGAGTGGATGTAGATGACTTAATGAATGTTGCAAGATAAATTGTTAAAATGCTGTTAGTAGATTTTACCAATCTGTAAGGTTGTACACCATGGTGGTCGTCCAAGCATGTAATAGTCATATTTTCAAATGCATAATGTTTTGCCTCTATTTTAAGAATTTAAGTTGTCATTACTCCTATCTACTTGTTGTTGAACAACCACATTGTTCTCCATTATACCCTTTTTGACTGCATTATATAATACCCTACAGTTATTCAATTCTTTATCACATGAAAAAAGTTTCACCATGGATGAAGAAAATAGTTGTCAAATGATATGCATTGACTGTTGGATGGAAAGAGAAAATAGGGCTGAAAGGACTTTTGATGCAAGGCCTCTACCTAATAGAGAAATGATGTGGTATTCTTGTCCAATGCATCTTTACAGAAAGGGAACCACAACTGATAGAGGTGTTGCTGCAGGTGGTGTGGTGGGTCTAGGTGTTAGAAGAGAAAACACAACTACAACTGGTAGAGGTGGTGGTTTAGTAGGTCTAGGTTGTGGTGCATATACTAGAGGTGGTGGTTTAGTGGGTATAAGACATAGAAGTATGACTACAACAAGACGTGATGAAATTAATTGTAGATCTCAACAACCTAGTGACAGTGGTGATGAAGAAAGTGAACCACATGCAAGTCAAAGACCAAGTGAACCACAACCAAGTTAAACACCACGTGAACCACCTGCAAGTCATAGACCAAGTGAATCACCTGCTAGCCATTGACCAAGTGAATCACCTGCAAGTCATGCTATTATGTATTTACTCTAAATGTAATAAGTGTCGCTTAACTAATATGTTGTATTTGTTATGTTATAACAATGCAGTTTGGTTACTCATTTTTTGGTAAATGTTGACTTTTATAAGTCAAAATGGGTAATTCGAAACACCCTCTAAATTGCATATGCAAATACAAACCAACATACCCAAACTACAAATGCAAACAAAAAATGTTTTAAAAGTTCCAAACATCAATTTGGTTATTACATTTTTTGCATCTATTGACTTTTATAAGCCAAATGGGTCATTCCAAACACCCCTAAGCAACCTGCACGCTGTATAAGCAAGCTGTAAGATGCAAACTGTCATATCTGCAAATCTACCCATATCCTTAATGCAGACACTACATTTTATACACTTGCAAACCTAATACATACTAACCAAATATATACTAACACCTAATCCATCAACATTAAAATATTCATACCAAATATTAATTAAATCATCATGACCAAAATATACATACCAACATTAATTAAACCATAAACAAAAAAATATACATGTTAACTGTCATTGTTTTGAGTAACCATCATCAACAAAAAAAATTACATCTTGATTACATCACCAACTAAACCTAACTATTGAGATTCTAGGTGGGAGACTTGAGCTTTTTGGGGGAAGACTTGAGCTTCTTAGTGGGATGCACATACCACTCATTCCTGTTTTTACTTGAGCAACTCACAACCGCTCCAAGACCAAGTACTACATTTGTAATCCTTTCCATACTTTTTGGTCTTTTATGAACAAGGTTGCTAACAGGTTGTGAAGTGGAAGCCTTGGAAGTGGAAGGCTTAAGAGTCGAAGCCTTGGAATCCTAGGAAGTGAAAGCTTTCAAAGTGGAAGACTTTCCCTTTCTACCCTTGATGAGGAAGCAATAGTCTTAGAAGACAACAACCCAACAACATCATCAGATGTTTCTGAAATAATGATGACATCAACATCTTTTCCCTTGGAGTTGGTATCTGGAAAGATAGCTAAAAAAGAAAGACATCATAGTTCATAAATTACTATTATGCTACTTTGCATCATCTACATGGAGATTCAGACATTACTACAATCCTACTTTGCAAACATTAAGTCTAACCTTTCACAACTTCCTTATTCACATATTTTTGCCACATATCAGCAATTTCATCTTCTGTATCCCACCTTTCCAATACTTAGCCATGACATACTCAATCATATTATCAGAGACTTTTAGTTTGCTATAATCATTTTTTTTTTCAGAATCTGATATTGCTTGGATTTCTTGCAAAAAAAAAATAGGGTTATTTAGGGTCACAATTGACTCTTAAGCTTAATATGTCAATCACACAAATACCAAACAACAAACTAACCTTTCATCACTTCAACTTCTTTCGTAAATCTGCATAAATCTTCAATCATCTCATGAGACATTTCATAGCTTTCTAACCAAGTATCCCCATACTTAGCCTTCACATACTCTACCATATCATCCGTGACTGCTATCATACTAAGGTCATTGTCTGCCATTGTTACAATATTTTTTACACAAATATGGGTACGTTTGTGAGGGTTGTGTGCAGGACTGAGGAGTGTCCGAGAATGTGTGTGATAATGATTATTTGTTAACTCTTAGTTGTTAGGTGAAGAGGAGGAAAACAATCAAGAGTATAGGGTATAGGAATTGGGTTGTGTTGAGTTGGGTTGGGTTAGATTTAAGTCAAAATGTTATTTGTCTATTATGCCCTCGAAAAAATAATGTTAAACGGACATTGACCAAGGAAAATCGGGTCAAGGGACTTATCTATACTATATAAAGTATTTAAGTTGTGGGCTTCACAAAAAATTAAGATAAAGAGCTTCAATCATTGAGTGACGTGTGTCACTTCTCTAACTAAAAAATAACAAAAAGAGAGGAGCTCTAACAAACTAAAATAAAGAGCTCCAATAATGAGGTGACACATGTAGCTTCTTAACTAATTAATCACCTTTATTTTTAAATTTAAATATCTTTTAATTCATTTAATTTTTTTATGATCTAATTTCATCATATTTTTTAAAATTTTGTGCTCTTTAATTCAACATCTATTTTGATATATTTTTATGAGTTTTTAGTTTTTACATTTTTAGTAGGTTTATTTTATTTTGATTCAAATTTTTATAACTTTAATCTTTATTTCAATCAATACAAACTGTATTTATCAAAATTATTTACTTTTGGGAAAGTGTTTGACGGGAAAGAGATTGTGAAGGTCTTTTTATATGCGGGAATAATGATGTCACAGAAAAGATACGGAAAACCCAAAAAAACACATACAACTAACACATATATATTTGGAGTGTTGTGAAATGAATTCACTAAGCGGGTAAGGAATTGCGAAGAGAGTTGAGTTAGCAATTCATTTACTATATTTATTATATAACTATATTTATCGCCGCTGTGCGCGGGTATCCAACTAGTTTGATATAAAAAGCTTGAAAAATGGACTCCAGATGATGAAAATGCTATGGTATGTCCCATTGTAATGTTTTTTTGACAAATGTACGAACGATGTATTTTACTCTCAAATTAATAATTGGAGGTTTACTTAAAACTGAAAAAGCGGGAGAAGTAAAATAGAATTAGACAATTACTCAAACCCTATGAAAGAGAAAGAAAAGGAAACACGGAAAAATCAAAATCAGGTGATGGACAAGCTAAAACAACCGGCGAGAGTAGGACAAGTGACCCCAAAGCTTATGAAAATGAGCCTTAAACCAGCCCTTAGAGATTGGGTAGCTGCCTTACCACGATCCTGCACCCTCAACTCAAACCCCAATTTCAAACCTTAAAACCGCAGACCAAAAGTAAACTGTTTTTTATTATTTTACTAGCTTAAAGACCCGCGAATTCGCGGAGTTTTTAAAGAAATATGAAAATGAGATAGTAAGAAAACAACGAACGTAAACATGTTTAATTAATATATGAAAGAAATAATGAGATAAAACGTGAATTATTCGACAATCAATTGAGTTTGTGAGAATTAAAATAATAGACGTTCATGCGTTGTCGTCTCCAGATTTGATGGTCTTGAATAGAAAATGACGTCTGTAAGCGCTAATCAATTTGATAGCTAATTTTCATTCCGTGAACACTCTTTTTATATATATTGAGAAAGTTTCAAATTTGCTACTCCACACCTTTGATCTCACTAACCATGCTTGTCACGTGTTACCCAAAATGTTCATGGACTACGACTTGTACACATGCACACAATCACTTTAGCCCTCTAATTTGTTGGCAAATTATGATTTTTGATTTTTTGGACACTCAAAGACAGTAATAAAGTTATGATTTTTGAATGTCAACGACGTGTAGAACCGCAACTTATTGATTCAAAAATTTCCATGTCATGCTCACAAGTGATTTTTTTTCTTCTCTATTGCTTATCAACTTTCTAAGTTAGGTACCAAACTCTAACTGTAATGTTTTTACAAAATATTTCATGACATAACGCAAGTTTCATATAGTAGTACAAAATAAATAAAACCATTGTCTTGTATATGTCCATAAAATAGCTTCCAAAAAAAGAAACCCTTAATTAATGCCATATCATTGTATATAATTTCATACCAAGGCACAATTTAACAAGCTATTTACAGTGACATTAAGCTTGAGCCTAGAAAGATCACTAGACGCCATATTATAGTAAAATCAACCAAGATGACACGTTCCTAGTTGATTCTATAGTTTAGTCGAACTCTCCTTCCATATGTTACACATGATCCACGATCAAATGGGTATAGTTAACTGCCTTTCTAATGAAAGAGACCATCAAATATGCAAAGAAAAACTCATTCATTAATTTACTATACATGCCTTTGTATAACCCAGTTGGGCATTAAGGACCCAACAACTACTTAATGCCGCCAACAACATCGTGATGCAATCCTAACAAAATCTATATATATATATATATATATATATATATATATATATATATATATATATATATATATATATATATATATATATATATCATGAAAATTGATTATATATCCTCTGTACAAACGGATGCATATCTTTCACAATGTTCCAAAGCTACAACCAACATGCTTCTGGGTAATAATATTGAGACATTTTTACATAATAGTCATTGATGGGTAAGCAAGAATACATATTTAGTAGAAACATGTGTGAGAAAAAGGCACACGGTCATATTTCTCAACGGATTTTATTATGGATTTCCTTTAAGATAAACCGCAAAACCCTTCTACTGGTAGATACTTCATTGACGTCCAAAAGAAGAGAAGAACCTTTCCTTTCTCGAATCTCATTCTCCCAAAAATCTGTTATTAATAATTCATGTTAGACTAATGAATAGTAAAAAAATACATTAATATTATGAGTTTTATGACTTATGACTTAATAATCCATTTACGATCAAAAAGTTTTGCCTAACCCAAACATCATAAAAAGTTCATATCTACCTAATGGACCAAAAATATCAAAATGGCATGTTGAAGGCAATTACTACGTATAACTGCATTGCAAAATCAAGGATATAAAGAAAATGCATGTACCTTCCAGAACCAGCGTACCTACCGATCGGTCTCTTTATGTCCTTTATATTTTTTATGTGCCTTCCAGTCCGTCGACAGAGATATCACTTTCACTCCCATGCAACATCCCATCAAGATCTTTTAAGCTCTAAGCTCTTGAATAACAATTTCATGTTTTCTACGTTTGGGACAATATCAAGAAATCCATGAGAAAATTGGTCCAAGCATAGATCCTTGTAATAGTAGAATTAGTCATCTCAATGATCTTTGCCAAACACCCATGTTCTCTTGTCAATTCTGTAATACAGAAAAAGAAACTTACCACAGCTATTTTAAATCATCATCAGTTAACAGAAAGAAAAGTAGATAATCAATTTAAACAAAAAGATTGTGGTTAACTCATTAACTAAAAAAAAATCCAGCGTATTTGATTCAAGATCATAGAAAAGGAGGCATTACAATAGATTTATGTTTGAAACTGCAGTTCTGCAGCAGTCACAAACACCCCTGAAAAGACCCAAATATCCCTTTGAAACATAAGTTTTTAGCAGCCCCAAACACCCCTTAAAAGGCATACCTATAAATCCATATAAAATTGAAACTTTGCAGCCTTTTAGATGACAACCATTAAACTGCATTTTTTAAGAAAATACAAACATCCTTTGAAACGACCCTATCTTCCCTTTAAAACTGTTGTTTGGAATCAGCTCCAAACACCCCTTAAAAGTCAATGGTTGAAATTGATGTATCACACTAAGAATGTTTCATATCAACTAAACCCAACCCCTTTTAACATGCGAAAATGTTCTTGAGACCAAAACCATTTTGACCCGTCCGTTTTGCCAACTCTAGGTTTCACTAACCTTCATCACTCAGTTAATCCATCATTGTAGATAATACTATCAGTAGGTTTTCAAGATAAACTTTGTTACACGATTACAATATTGTAATTTGATAATACCAAAAAGAAACAGGTCAAAACACTATAAATTGCTCAAACAATGCTTACATTCACCGTTATTGCTGTCATATTGCCACAAACAGTAGGTACACAACCGTTTGGCGCCAATCCCATCACCGCCACTGGCCTAACCTTCGCATTTTGCAAATTCTGCAAAAAAAGAAAATCCATATTATTAAACAAACATGTCATATAGAACAGATTCATCAAAGAGAACGTGTTATAACCTTGATCTTTTGTTCCATTATGCTTACCAAATGCACTAAAAAATAGATTATTTTGAGTATCTTATGAAGCTTAGCTATTAAGAAGTAAAGACATTAGGGAGATGATGAATGGGTAGTAAGTAACATATGTCTTGACTAATGTCAAGGATCTGTTGTCCCTCAGCTATAATTTTGGAAGAATACAGGACAATGAGAGTGATGGCTTAACAAACAGTTTAACTTTGTTGAGTTATCTATAGACCTGGCGAGAAAATGTGAACCATCAGTCAACTGCACAAACGATGTAACCGCCTTTTTGTGTCCAAATTCCTTGTATTTTTCTTCCAAAAATCTCCCTCTGTCGTTTTAAAAATAGGATATTAGTTGTAGTGATAACCTCAATAAAATACAGTAGAAGAAAATAATTTTTGAACACAAAAATAAACAAACACGCCTATAATTAAGTTATAAGCTCATAACTACAAAAGATACCCCATCATCTAAGATCCTAATGTAAGGACAAAACAAAAATAAAAAGAATAGAAGCAGAAGCATATTGATTTGTCGTAAAATGGAAGACCCAAAAACAACAGGTTCAAAGTCATGTTTCAGCTGCAAGTTCAAGTAACGCAAGTAATGTAACGTAATGTAATGATATTTAAATAACAACGTCAACCTGCCAATTATAGCCTTAATTAATCGAAAAATAGGGTATAAATCCGATTCATAAAGATGTCTTTGCACTAACTTTTTCTGGTGTAATATTGTATCCAATCTCATCCAATATAAAAATGCAGACATATTTTGGATTTTATTTTGAAAAGAATAAGAATTAGGTCATGAATATTTTAAAGAATATTTTACCTATTTAGTAACGAAAACAGGACCAATACATGAATGTTGGCATGATCATCTGAGATGTGTAAGCATTTGAATATCGTCAAATTTTTATGATCAATTTGCTTAATCACCAGAAATATCATCTCTTTATATTGATTAGGAATCACCATTTGATGCATTTTTTCCCTACAAAAATCAACGACAAAAGATAATTTATTAAAGAACTGATTAAGCAACCTTGTTTAATTCAATTCATAGAAATACCTACATTGAACTTGAAACTGAGTATGCCTATGCCTAAACAACAACAAAAAACATAAAGTATGTCGTGTAGCTCTTATTCAAATAAGAACCATCATTAGGCATGTACATAATGCCCAATTTTTTATGCTTTTGATATCTAACAGGCCAAAAAGCTAAAGATAAAATAACTTTATCACACTCACATCCATTCATATAAGGTCACTAAAATTCTTTTCAAACATTTCATCAAACACTTTTCCTTCTTTAAATCACACTCATATTCATAACCACACTCATATTCATAACCAATGGAAAATTTAGATCTACTACATCTAACCAAGCTCATATTCATAAAAAATGGAACATTTTGAAGTAACAAATTAACGCATCAAACTAAACAAAAGAAGATAAAATAATACTTACAAAAGTTTAGACGCGATAATTGAATTTAACCTGCATAATCAAAAAATAAAATTATCATAGAACTAATTTTCATCTAATTAGTGGGTTTACATATAAAAAACGACATACAAATTATGCAGAATATGTGGGTTTACATCATAAACATAAAACAAATCAGCAATAATACAAACCAAATCGATTCAATACAATTAAAACTTACTGAAATTATTGAGTTTGATTCGATAATACGAATTCTCAGTCATGAATTAGGGTTGATGATAATGCTTAAATCAAAGATATATAGACCAATTCGTAGGTTATTTTTGGATTTTTTTTAATGCATTCAATTTGATTGGTGAATTGAAACTGAAAATTTTGAAACCTTCTTTGATTTGAGGAGCGTATATGAATGCACAAAAGAAACGAATGCTATTAAACCCTTTACATAAATAACTGATATGGAGCGTATAGAAGAAGAAGCATTTATTTCCGAAAATAATTCAAAAGGAGGTGTATTTGTTTTTAAGAATGTGTAAGCACAACATTAATTTCTTTAAAACTTATTAGGTGTTTTAGGGTGTTGTAAATTAGTGCTAAATAAGGTAGTGTGTTTAATAATAAAATTTAATGTAATGCTTTAAAGTGCTTGTACAAAACCTTGTTTTATTAGTTAAAATAGATACATTTTTCAAATGTTTGATTTTATGTTTCATGTTTTCTTTTAGATATGAATTGTTGGACACTTTGTTTTATGGTTTCGCATTTGCTATCCGATTCCTTCGATTGTATGGAGCTGCGCAAACCTTTTCAGACCTTAAGCCTGTGATTGAGCACATGACAAAAACGTATGTATATACTCTTATTATTATTATTATTTGACAACCGTTGCTTATTAATTATACTAGCCGCAGGCCCGCCCGCTGGGCGGCTAGCTTCAAGAATTCTTCAAGATAAAAATTAGTAGAATAGTTTTTAAGATATCATTGAACTTAATATAATGTTCACAATAAAAAATAAAAATAAAATTAAGCGTGTCATACTCGTAAAAGAAAAATAAGGCTTACCAAGAAAAAATGATCACAAAAAATAGGAGTATAAGACAAATATAATAGTAGAAATAGTAATAACTCATCAGATGAATACACAATCAAAATTACAATAAACTCCATCTCCGCAAAAGAATGTATACAACTACTCCAAATACAATGCAACACCTATCAAGTCTTATCAGCGACTCGACTCCACTCAATTCCCCAAAGCTATATAGAATACAACTCGACAGATAAAAATATCCATCTGTAGAATAGTGAGTAAGCAAGAGCGCATCCAAAGACAATGCTACCGGCCATTGATTCAATCTTCTCAACACCGCTCTGTAATGTTAATACCAAAAGGAAGATCACAAAAAAAAATAACACATATGTCGTTCACAAACAGGCATAGAAGTGATCAAGATAGGATCGAGTGTCTACTGTGTCTGGGTTACTAACCTGAAACGATACATCACTGTGAAACGATACATCACTGTAGAGCAAACAAATAATCCTTTTCGAAACACCCCATTCAGTACATTTACCCAACCATTACAGATAAATACCAACCAAAAGAAATACCGTTAATGGTGTTTTCGAAGCCATGCCTTCATGCTTCTGTAACTTCCTGTCGATCATCCTATTGTAGGTACAAAACAATTTAAAAAAACAGATATAATCATTAAAGAAAAAGAAACAATTCAGTGCAAAATATAAATGAATTTTGCTGTCAACAATATGAGTCAAAACCAAAATTTACCTAGGGCCAAGGAACGTAAACATGCACCATCCCTTTGGAAATTGGCTATACGATTCTGTAGGTTCCCAGAGACACGTATTCCAAGAAAATATTGCAAGTAAGTAGTATAAATTAAAGTATGTAATCACCACACTGTTATCATACTTATCAAGGAACTATTTATATGCATATGTGTCTACATAGTGGTTGTGCAAAGTGATTAAAGAAGACCAAAAGTTCAAATGAACAACCCCAAGTAGAATTAGCTAATAACTGTAAGTGATGTTGTCTATGCAATGCAAACTGTAAAGAATTAGTATAATTTAGATTACCTAATGCATATTGCAACTTCATAGGGCAGTAACGTACCTAGAAAGCAAGCATTCATATACATGCAAATTTATTGATTAAAATACCTTCGCACGATAGTCGTTTCTGTTGCTTGTTTGCTTGCAAATTCTTGGGGACACATAATCCTTCCCCCAAGTTTCATTGACATCTATAACAACACGTTCCAAAGAATCAGTAATACCCAAACCATCGTTTATATCTTGTGCCAACAATTTAAAAAAAAAGCTCTAAAGGTAATTTACCATGACATGTGTTGCTTTTAGTTGTAAAATCTTGTACATGCAATCAAGTTCCAGCTCAGTTTCGTTTCTATAATGATTATGATCATCATAATGAAGAAAACCGAAGGGTATATTGAGCTTTAAAAGAGTTTCAGCTGTGATTAAAAACAGTTGACCTTTGATCAATATTTCCTTTTGTAGCTTCTCGTCTTCAATTAGGTACTACTTGTATGCTTGAGTAGCACGCCTTTTTAGGTATATTTTCCAAACAATACCCATCTCGTTGGTTCTTTCTTTTAAACTTGTCAAAACTGTTAAATTTCAAAATTAGTTGCGCTTTTTTCATTAAAAAATTTTATGGCCAAAATCACAAAGTTATATAAGAGCTTTAATGAGCTTTAATCTTAAATTGTGACTATTGGGTTACATCACCTACTTATAGTACAAAAGAAAATCGTTAGACCTCTTTCTTTACAATCTTATAAGATTATCAAAAAGAAACCAAGTACCAACTAAAGAAAGCAAGTTAATTAAGACTACAACAGTTCCCCACCAATACCAATCTTTGAATATCGATGAAACTCGGTGATTTTTATTTCGTATCTTAGACAATTAAAACCAAAAAAAAGATAATAAAAATAGGCAAAAATAATAAAAGAATGCCGTAGAAAAGTGTGGCTTCAAACATATGGTCTAACTTTTAACATAAATAAACCAACAAACAGTCTCAGATGACAAATTTGGGAGCAAAAAAAGGGAAACAAATAATCTTAAATACATACATACCTGAGAGACATTGCAAGTGGGCCGGAGATGATAAGAATCACACCACACGAATTAATAAACACATGATAGCTTCGGCGGAGTGTTCTACATCTCACTTGCTGACCTGCAATCATGGCATAGTCCAATAGAATTAAAACTCCGTTAAAATTTATTAATAGATTAAGAAACAAAGAGTAACAAATACATTGAAGAACTTGGCATCATTCCATAACATACGACCACAAACACTAAACTTAGGAACTTCTAGGCTCAGATCTGCGTAAGCAACAATGTTGTTGAGTACTGTCCATGGTTGCAGCCACTGCGTCCAACTGGTTGCCCCGCCAAGACACAACTTTGCGTTAGGAAACGATAAATGGTACTTTTGCCAAGTTACATGTTAGTAAAAGTAGTGAACACTCAAAAACAGCTTACCAGCTTATTTCCATTTAATAGAGCTCAAGCAAATGCAAACACAATCTGCAAGTCAAATAAGCAGCTTTGAGCAGTTTTCAATAAGCACCTTGGTGACAGGAAAAAGACATTTTTAATAATCAAATCTAAATACACAGGAAAATAAGTGGCTTTAATAATCAAATATAAATAACCAATAAGGTCACACATACTTCCTAAAACAAACATAATAAGTTCCATCCTTCTTCGAGTACCTAAGTCTCTTATAAATTATAACAATAAGTAACAAAATTTATAAAATGGGATGAGAAGTACCGGAATAGCTTTTTTTGCTCTAGAAACAATTGCATCAAAGTTATCATCATTCAAGCCGAGTTCACCATAGAAACCATTGTAGAATATACCCGTTTATAACAACAATTCCTATGGGAGCCTTCCTTCAAAGATGCCATATTCACAAAAACCTGCATCACAACGAATAAAAGATAGTAAAATATTCGTGTCTGATAACTTTATTCTCAATTTCTTACAAATATTGTATCATTAATTGACGCTGGAGCCTAACGGTAAAAATGGACCACATTGAGTAGATGTTAGGTAATTCTTTTTGTAAGACCAAACTTTAAAAGCATAAAAAATAGTAGCAAGCTATGTAATAAGAGTTAAGCACTTAAATTTATCGTTGTTGGCCATTATTTTCTTCATGTTGAAAGGAGCTGGAATTCCTCGTAGACCTTCAACCTTGCAAGTGCCCAAATCCATTATTTGGACTTCTACTGCGTCTATATCATCTGATAAAAAAGACAGATCTTAGCACAGCAAAACACATATGAGAGTGATCTAGTGAGTAGTGACCAGTTGGATCTACAAAAGACAAAGAATGGATATCATTTGGTTAAACAAAGAGATTCATCTACGTATATTTTCCATCAAGTTGTTCACAGATGAATTGGTTTGAAAGAAATACCACCTTGGAGGTGAGCGACTGAAACTTCTGCCCCAACTTCGTCGCCTAGATCTACCAAGTCTGTTAGTCTCTGCAAGTTTCTCAAGCCTCTGGCGTTCCTGTTCTCATTTCTTAGCCGATTCAGCGGCAGTATCTTTCTTGACTGTAAGCAAAAGGAAATGATTAAGATATAAGTCCATCAACAATCATGCGGAACTATTAAAAACATAACTGACAAGAATTAAAAAATATATATACTTTGCTTATTTAGTTGTAAGCTCATAATCCGCTTAAGTCTCTCCTGAGGTGTTTCTTTTTTCTCTCCCTGTTGTTTAGCACCACTGCCCAAAGGTTTACTTAACTTTCCTAATCCTGATGAAGATCTACCAAGATAAAAAAAAAAAGAATATATGTATGTTAGGTAGTGTATAGCTTTAAGCTAATAACAAAAAAACAGAAAGGAAACAAAGTACCCTGCAAATGGTTTTGACATTTTGTCATTCCTTTTACTATTAACAGATACACCAGATGCAGGATCAATATGCAGATCTTCAAGAATTTGACCGGATGATGGTCTGCTGGTTTATATAGCATTAGAGGAAAGCTATATAAACCAGACCCACTATATGAGAAATTGAGCTTATTGATCAAGCTTCCTCCCTCAGTCCACAACTAATCCAGTTAAAACCTAAAACACATAAATTCGCCTCATGTAGCTATGCAATAATTAGAAGAGTGCTCCTGACCAGTTAGATAGAATAACTTGGGATGGTGGAGATGATGGAGGACTGTATCCAGCGAGCTTGGGTTCATCACCATCTGCTGAACCCACGAATTCAGTTATGTATTTGATTTTTGGGGCCCCTGGATTACTTCGGTGACTATCATCAGAATGACTACGACCATGGCGCCTTGATTGTAATGGGGTGTATGATCGTGATCTAGATCGAAAAAGTGAATTTGTTAGTTATTGCTGTAAGTTCATTTAAGTTACTTTAAACACCATAGAAAGTAAATGGCATAAATTACCTTCTGTAACGTGAATAAGCTTCATATGTTAGACTTCGTCTAGACTCTCTGCACACAATAGTTCTTTAAGAAAATGAATTCATGCAAAGATTTATAGAAAGACGTTTATCAAAAGACCCCGAGTATGTACCGATACGGATAATGATGAATCACTCGACTACCAGAGACCCGTGCTAATTCTCTCTCCTTCTCTCTTCCAATTTGAGAAGCTTTTCTTCACTCTTTACGACTCAGCTTCCTCTGCATTTTCAAAATGGACATTAATCAAGAAATACTAAGGATTTCAAAATGACTTATTTCAAAATGGGTACATACAATTTCAGGATCTCCCTTCATAATTTCCTTTTGTCTCCTTTCCTCCTCTTTGGCCTTTTTATCCATGTACACAAGCCACCCATACCTCTTCATTCCAAATTCCTTAGCAATTGTATCCATTCCTTCATCATTGTTAAAATCCTCTTCTTCATCGTCATCTTCATCATCGTCGTCATCATCATTATCTGAGTCTTGATTTTCTACTTTCACATCTCCGTCATAGGAAAAGCCCACTTGTAAATATGCACCCTTGTTTGCTGGGGATCAAGATCCTCTCAAGTTGCATAACACAACTTGAGTCAAGTTAGATGATTGTGAGCCATTGGATTTAATCTAATGGTTCAAATCAAAAGAAGTTCTTTTGATTTGAGCCATTGGATTAAATCCAATGGCTTATAAGTCCCTAACTTGAGTCAAGTTGAGTTTCTAACTTGAGAAGATCTCCCTCCGTTTGCTGGAGCTTGGGCTTTTTGAGACCTACCTGATTTATAAAATTGTTATGATTAGTAAACACTAAGACATAAAAATTATAGCCTTTAGACATTAATACAAGCAGACAACACATCTACTACTTAAATCAAACCTTAATATCACTTGTTATAAATTATTCAAACATGTTAAAATAAAGAAAACAAACCTGTCTAATCCGAGTAAAGTTGCGCTTTTAGCCTCCATCTCTTGGTTAACATGCTGCAGACTTTCCTCATCACTAACTGTTAATCAACAACAGCAGTTTGTAAAAGATAGATTGAAATAATACCGCCAAATGGCAGTGACTCATAAAAGGTTGCCTTATCATTCTCGCAGATTGCCTTGTCACTAAAAGTAGATATCAAAGACGACAATAATTTTTTAAGTCAATAATTTAAAACATGATCATCAAACCAAAAGAAGTACCGACATCCTCTACGTCGATGCTTAATTAAATCCCGGTAACCCTCAAAACAACAAACTCCTCTAATTATGTGACTATAATAAAGAAGGAAAAAGAAATGGTAATCATGCCAATATGTAAACACCATGTAGTGTTTGTACTACTCGTAATAAGTTAAAGAGCACAATGACTCACAAGCCACAACACATTTTGGTGTTTTTACTAATATATAAAGTGCATTTTCACGAAATTGTAAGAAAGCAAGACGTTAAAACAAATGCAGCTAATATCCTTTTCCCAGATCGAAACAATGCAACTTAGTCAAAATGATAATCACAAATTACCAATTACCACAACTTTCAATAAATCTTAAATGATTGGGCAAACTATTGGCAAAAAGAGCCTTTCGACACATTATGCACTTTCGACACATTGAGCTTAATTTTATCCTTTCACATCGTCTTTCAAGTCCTGTAGGTTCAATTCATTTATCACTTGTATCATTTTCTGCTGTATCATCATCACTTATATTCTTGTTGCGTAAATCATAAGATTATCTACTTTTACTCATACTTAACAAATTCCAATAAATTCTACAAACTTCTCTCTAAGAGAAATTTTATCAAACACGTGGTACCAAATATTTTTCTCAACAAATTCCAAATCAAAATCATGCAAATTGGAACCCTTATTCAATCAATACAAACTCTTAGCTAATTCTTGATTGAAATAAATTCAATTATGCCCTAAAAGCACATTCAAAGGTTAAAGTCTACTCATGCAAATTGGAACCCTGATTCAATCAATACTAACCAGATATATACATAAAAAATTACAATAAAACTCTAAAAACATGCATTATCATAACAAAAACAATTAAAATACGGATTTGATTAATGATTGAAGATAACTAACCTGTAACTCCAAACAATCACCACATAAAACATAAGAATCCATACAATATTATTCATATTGTTGATGAATAACAGATTATGTGCCGTAATATAAAATTAAGGTTTGAATATGGATCCGATTTGGGGGGAATTGGATGCCTGGAATTGTATTGGGGGATTTGATTTTAGGGGAATTGTACATAATTAGGTTGGGATATGATTGTGATTTTGATATGAACCAATTTTGGTAACCGATTTGTCAAGGTCAAAAGCATTTAATTTGATTGAATTCGTTTGTGAGGAGGATTAGAGATTTGGGGGAAACAGTTCAAGCATTGAATGAGGGAGTGAATTGTTTGCATCGGAAGGCTAATAGAGTTTTGGGCAAAATAAATGCCACGTGGCATTTTTATAGAATTTTGGGGGAGATGACATTTGAACAAACCCTCCTTTATATGGAGGAGTGATTATTTGGGATGTTACTGCTTGCAGAAGGTTTACCTACACTCATTTGTCCCAGTTTAAATTCATCTTACCTGACGTCATTGGGATTGACAAGACTCTTATTCGGGATATATGGACTAATTCTCTTAAACATGATCTTCTTGTCACTTTTAAGCCCAATCCCACTACTATTCATGTTCCTATCAATGATGATAATGATAAAGGCATGTGGAAATCAGTGAAGAATGACGAGATATCACAGATAACCAAACTGTTTCAAAGCCGCCTTAAGACTTTTTATGAATCTAATTCTCATGATGTAGTCCTTGCATTGTGTTTGTATTCAGAATTACGCCTGCCGTATCATAAACATTTGCATCTTTATCTATTATTTTGAACAGGAGGATCTTGATGTTCCTAGTCTGGTTCTTACCGTTGATTCATATTCAAATCCAGACGCGACTGCTCTACAAGTCAGCTTCGCTGGCTCTCTCGATGCCCTGACTGATACGGTATGCTTTAATTTTCTTAATCTCGACGCAAGTTTACAACAATTGAATCCTTTGCTATCGAGTACTTCTGTTGTTGAGCCAATACAGCAAAAAATTTGTCTATCATATCCTCAAAGGAAGTGCTGGTATCCGTTTGGTGCCGACATTTTCTTTCTGTACCTTAGTAGGTGTGATTATTGATAAGGGATTTCTGCTACTCAATTTGTGTGCATTCTCTACTATTATACTCTCTTTTTTTCTCAAGGATGTTTTTTTTTGAAGTCTACTGACTAGTTACCCTTCCAACACACTTGTCTTTCTTTTGCAGATTAATGGACTGAAACATCTTGGTTTGGATGTAGCAAAACAAACTATCACAACAGAAGGATCAATCATACATACACGAGTTTTAGTTACTCAAACGTGAGTATGCTTCTTAGTTTCATTTTTCTGATTCGTATAAGATGCTTGCCAAGGGAACTCTGCTGTATTATTTAATTCTATTAAAAATATAGTGGACTGCTGGAAAATAATGTTTACCTCCCACGGACAGAGTATTTGTTAGCTCTCATATTTGTTTGTTTTATAGATCAACTGGGCGTAAGGTTGAAAATCCTGATCTCCTGGAAAATCTCAGATTGACCATTATAAGTGATCTCTTGAAGTACAATCAGGTATGCATACCCTATTAAGCTAATAATTCCGTTCTGCTTCTTGAACAATTAGTTTCTTTTTCTTTAGTATGCTTCTTCTTACGCAATGCAAGTTCTCATGTTTTATGTATGTTCAAGGAGCCTAGAATCAGGGAGGGTTTTGGCATACAAGCACCACTCAAAAAGGTAACTTCGCCGAAAACAATGTTATATGAAACCTTTATTATCGTTGAACCAAAATAAAACTCTGGGAGTATGTTATATGAAACCTCTAATATGAAACCTTTAATTTATACTTTGGTTCATATCATTGAAACAAAATCTTTTACTTATCGTGCACTCTTGGGAGTTGGTTCCATGCACTGGTTGTAGGAGTAATGCTCTCCCGAACACATATATTTGCTACGACGATTGTTACTCATTTTTTTTGTCACTTATGACTGTCTTCCTTTCTGTAAGTTTCCATTCCCAAATTTACTTTTTTAATCATTAATAGTAACGTGGTTAAATGAAATCAGTAACTACATTATTATCTGTCCACGTCATTTTTGTTCTTAATGAAAAGGGCATTTAGACCTTTGATCAAACCTGTCAAAACTTTGTTTCACATTGTTTCGCTTATTTGATGGCCGCTCCAAGTCCCCTTTCACTAGCTAGTATGTATGTATATGGGCATATTCATAGTATAGATATTCAAAATTCTTAGAAAAGAACATGTTCTATATGCTTCTTATTGATTTTGGGACACCAGAGGATCTTTTTATCTGTTCTGTCCAGTGTATTCAATTTGTGTCATAATAATATTAAGGTATGTGAAAAAGGGATCTGTACATTGCTATCATTTATGGCCAATTTTCTAACATGATATATAGCCTGTCTTTATGACAGCTTGATTCTGTTGATATTGCTACTCCTATATAAACGGGTCCAGACTGCCCCAATCTTTGCTTGTGAGTACCTTTTTATTCCTTTATTTGTTTTCTGGGTTCTTTTCATGAGACTTATGTTAAGTTGTTTTATATTGACAGGTCCTGAGTATTAGCCTACGCGATTGCCATGGCAGGTAAGAAATGGTAGTTACCAGGAAAGCTCTACATTTCTTGCATTTGTAATTGCACAGTAGCTTCCCGTGCTTGTCTTTTTGCATATTTTTGAATCGTGAATGTTTTCTGCTGCAAACCTTGTGAGATGTTGCTTCATATTTGGATCGCTTAACTCTTATAAGACCTTTCTTCTTTGTCATGACCATTATATGCTAGTGTTATATTTTATTTGGGTTACACGGATCAACTTGCGCCATCAGGTATTCAGGTTGAACTCAGTTTCCCCCTATTTTTTTTATCAAGAGTTTGCAAAACTAGTATATGCACATGTGTCTCCAAAAACTAGTGTATTTGCAGTGTACGCCTCAAGCCTCCGGAGGGCCTAAAAACAAAGTTCAGATGGGATGAGGCATTTCACTTTCGGATGAGGCCATTTTACTTTAGAAAGAATTTGTTTTGAATACTTAATATTTATATATGATTTATCTCTTATCTCTACTACATATAAAGCAAAAATATTTTTGCTTAAAAATAAGTAACGTTTAATTTTCAAAATACCCTTTTAAAACGTAAAAATTTAAATAAAAATTCAAACAATGTTACTTTAATATAATAGTCACTTTAACAATGTTCTCACCTAAAACTTCAAAAAAAGCAATTATAACTTTTTAAAATGAATCATTTCAAACAATCAATTCAAACAATGTTGATGAAAATGAATAAATTACAATATCAGGACTATAATTGTTTGCCGCTGTAAAAAAATCCCGTAGATATGTACGGATACTCGCCTAGTATAAAATAAGAAAACATAAAAAAAATAAAAAATAAATAAGAAAATAGATTTTTCTGTTGATCAATAAAAAATTCAATTTCAAAATCAATTGGCCATTAAAACTCAAAATTGGCTTCAATTTGGTCAAACTCATATAAGTTTAATCCACCAAAAAATAAAAAATAAATGTATATAAAAACATATGCGTCGATTTTATAAATAAAAAGCAAAAAAAAATGGTAATTAATAAAACTTTAGTTGATAAATTTTAAATAAATTAAGAACTTTCATAAATGTTATCTTTACTATTTATAAAGAGTGTATCTCTTTTCTTGAAACTTAAATTAACGTAGTTTTTCTAAATGGGTGAATTGCATATCTCCCCATTTAAACCTTATTAATTGCATATTTACCCAATGAAAGTTTAAAATAACATATATACCCAATCTTATAAATTAAACTTTCATATTTACCCATTTTATTTATTTTACTTAAATCTAATTTTACATATTACAAATATACCCTTTTCTTATCCATCCCATAACACATGCATATTTGCAATTCAAATTAGCCACAAATAATTTCAACAAAAGCAAAACCATTTCTGAAAATCTTACTCGCTACAAATAATTTCAACCAAACCAAAACCTTCAACATAGTCAAACAAAACAAAGTTCACTGATTTCTAGTCAAATAATTATCAGCTTTGCAAATTGTAGTGTTCCATGTTCTCATCAGAAAACTCGTCACTACACCACATCAGTCTCTATCACAGAATGCTTCAACTTTAATTTCTTACTTTGAGCTCGATTCTTCCTTTCTCCCCTGATAAACAGACAAGTGTTCAAGATTTTAAAAATATCAAGTATATTCATTTAGCAAAAAACAGTTATAGAGAGAGTTTTATAACCTTTTTCTAGTGGATGCTTGAAATTCGTTGGAAGCTTGAGATGGTTCGAATGCCGGGTTCTTGCAAGTCCTACTGTGATGTCCATATTCTTTGCATCGCGGACATTTGTGTCTTGTTTTGGACTCGGCATTTGGTACGATTCTATGCTTTCTTGGTCGCCCAGCCGGACGTTTGATAATAGGTGGATATATTTTGTCTTCAGTTTCTATGTGCACCCATTGATCCTTTGTAGGCAATGGACCAATTTCGAGAGCATAAGCTTCTTTAAACTTCTCAATTGTAAAATATGAGTCAACATATTTGTCCCAATTGTTATCCCTTGTGAAAGCAATAAAAGCCGCTGCATGTACACATGGTAGACCTCTAACTTGCCAAACCCGACAAGTGCACTTTCTGTCATCTAGAATAACCTCCCAACGTTTCCCCTTGTACTTAACTTCAGCTCGATTATTGCTGCTTGCACAAACTACATACTCACCCAAAGAGACGTAAAAAAAATTGGTACCAATCCTTGAAATTAGAGTTTAAAATACAAATATAAATATAATCTATCCCACTTACCTTCGAGATATTTTTTATATGGTCTTTGGCAATAGGAACTAATGCGCCTTTCCATTTTTCCAAAAGCTTCCTTTTCTTATGAAATCGCACCATAAGCATCTCTCTCATACTGTCAAGGAGATCAAGCACTTTTGTATATGACTTTAATACATTTTTGCATATGACTTTCATACATTTCATGCCTTATGTCTGCTACTCTGCTCTACTGAATGCAAATTGATGTTGGGCTTATGAACAAATAAATAATGAACCATAAAGCATGCACATGAACAAGTAAGTAGGGGTGTCAAACGGCTTTTGTGCGAAAGAATGAATTATATATTAGAAATAGGCATTGGATTTTGTACAGTAGGCATGGAGTTTTATGTCTCGTGTAGCATCAAAACTAATAAATGAGAAGAACAAGCTACTGATCATGTAACCTTGCAAATTGCAATGCACCAATACCAAATTTAAAAATGTAATTTTATCATATTTCGTATAGCTAGCTTATTGATTAAGAATTGTGACTATTATGGCAAAAAAGAATTAGCTAAAAAACTATGGACTTTTTAAATGGTCATTATAGCTTATCGGGTTTATCGTGTCAACCCGATAACGAACTAACAAAGACCCTAACCCGGCCCTATTAGGCTATCGGGTTGACCCGATAAACCCGATAAGACAAGTTGGACCCGAATTAACCCGACCCTATAAGGCCTTGTTCGGGTTCGGGTCGGGTCATTTGACACCCTTACAAGTAAGTGAATCAGTAGACAACTAAAAAGTCTACTATTGAGCAAAAAAAAAAGAACTCCCATGTGTT
Organism: Chrysanthemum seticuspe; assembly: GCA_019973895.1. Classification (NCBI taxonomy): domain Eukaryota; kingdom Viridiplantae; phylum Streptophyta; class Magnoliopsida; order Asterales; family Asteraceae; genus Chrysanthemum; species Chrysanthemum seticuspe. Next base: position 33,946,588 of record BPTQ01000004.1, on the reverse strand, counting down.
TATAATACATAAGTACCACCAGGAACTAGAACTATACTATAAATTAAGTATGCAACTTACAAGTAACACTAAGTTGTAGCGACTAATAAGCAACAACGGATTATTTCATATGTAAACCAGTCGTCTGATGAAAATGCTTATGCTTATGGGCTATTAAACTTTTTCTAAAAATAATATATAATGTTTTTCGGGTCATATTAGGTTGACCCGGTAACCCGTTAAGCTAAATAACTCAACCGTAACCCGTCCCTAAAATAGTATCGGGTTCGGGTTGACCCGAACCTTTTGACACCCCTAAAAACAACCATATAATGACAGCAAGGAAAAAATGACAGCAAGAAAAAAAAATGACAGCAAGAGAAAAATGACAGCAAGAAAAAAAGGACATCAGTAAATAAAATGACACCAACAAGTGAATTTGTTCACTTCAAAGTTGGTGTTTAGAGCATCATATGAATACCTTGGAACTTAACAAATTCACAAGTTCACAGTGTCAGTGGCAAGTAGCAATAAAAAATAAAAAGATCATAAGCACTAGATATGTTCCAGCCTTGGAATTGTGAAGTCACAGAAGGTTTTGGAGGTTAAAAACTAGTTAAGTTAAGCTAATAAACTAAAACAAGCAACCCTTTAGATTATGTACTTACTTTGAATGTAACTCCGTCTTGCATGACATAAGCATAAATTTTCCACTTGCACTCTAAGTTTGCACAACTTGCTGTGACTCGCGACGGTTCGCTTTTTTCAATAAAGTACTCAAATTCATTAATGATTGCATAATTATTCAAAGCTCTCCTGAATATTACTACATTTGGAAATATTGAATTCACTTTTATGGTTGGACTTATTTTGTTGGTATGTGAGTAAGTTTCGCCTTTGTAGTTTAATAGCTCATCTTCATTATGAGTGCTAATATGACTATGATAGCTTTCTTCACTTGGACAATTGTCTGAATCATCATCATCATCATGTTGTTCATCAACGTATTCAGCATTTATTTCAGCTTGACCAGCTTGACCACTGTACAAATATACTACTTGAAATTAGACGAAGAATATTCTACCTACATAATAGAATGCGTAAAGTTAGTATACACCTTTGTTCTATTTCATTGGTATCAAGTGTATTACGCTGCGTCACATAAATTGTAACTTCTTTTTCCTTCTCATACATATCAAGCATCACTTTGAAAGTCTCATCATTTTCGAGTTCAATAAAGGACTGCTCTATGGCATTCTTGTCAACAAAAAGAGTTGTGAAAACTAGATCCCCCTTTGATGGATACAGATTTATCACGTCTTCAACAAGATCCCCGAAGTAGTATGAGCATGTTTCAATGTAGATACTTTTTTGATACCCGTAACAATATCTTTTCCGACGCGAGTTCTTGGCTAAGCGAAAATAGCCTCCATATTTTAATTTTAGCTTATATTTGGTTGATTGTTGCCTGAGAATAAAGTCATTCGAGCTTAAGAGAACGAGTACAAGTTTTCTAAAACACATTAAATTTTTTGACACCACCAATGTTACGTAAACTTACTCTGAGTATTGGTGATTCAACAATGTTCCCCCATCTTGGTGGCGAGAATTGATCAATAGCAATGTCCGCACCATTGTCCATCATTAATTACCTGTATTTGATAATGTGATGAAACAAACACATGGTGGCCATTATCACGTTCTTTGTAAATTTCATTTAATGAATCAGTTATCAAATGTCCCAAAAATACTATAGCTTGCTACATGAATAATGTCCAGTGGTGTCAACCATTTTCTATAAACAACCTATACATCTCCTCAAACAACAACCCCATGATTCAATTATTTTTATGATCATTCATTTAACATCTATAAACAAAAACAGAGAGAAAAAAGGGAATGCATCATCACTTCAACAGTTGATCTTACATGCAACTAAAAGATAATTAAACTAATAAAGCACACTTACATTATACAGATGAAAAGAATCGATCGACAAGGTTGAATTGATATTTTGAAAAGAAAAAAAAATGGATGAATTGATTAAGAGGAATAGATTAAGAGGGTAAATGGGTAAATTAATTATTACTTTGGCGCTAAAATCAGAAAGAGGTGTAAGGGCAAAATTGTCTTACAACAAAAAATCATATTAGTTGGGTATATATGTTATTTTAAACTTTCATTGGGTAAATATGCAATAATAAGGTTTAAATGGGGAGATATGCAATTCTCCCTTTCTAAATTACCTCCAAGTAACTCTTAAACTTACCAACTTAATGATTTCTTTTTTTATTTTTATCAATTCCAAACTTGGTAACTTTTCACACGCTATATTAATTTTAGAAAACACACGCTTTGTATTTCAAAAAAACACACGTTTTGCATCAAGGGTCGAACCAGAATCACGATTTCACAAATATAATTATTTACAACTATACACTCTCGTTTTACGCAGATATTCGTCTAATATAGTATAATGTATGTATCAAATATACTTTTTTCGGTATATCGAGATTATGTTTTATCTTAGGTATTGCATTAATCACACGGGGATTAAGTTTTTTCTAAGTACGAAACAGATATATTGGGCATTATGGGGCTTTTATGGAAGAAATATTAAATTCATAGATTTCTAATTAAATATAAAATATATTATTTTAATTAATTACCAATAACAGTGTAAGATAATAAATATTTCATGTTTTAAGTTGGTTTTAATGGTACCATTAAACCAGTATATAAGAAGCATTGCAACCATGTCATAGGTCACATCATTTGCTGATATTTGAATCAAATCAAGGCAATATCAACACAACAAACTAATGGCTTCTGCAAGAAAAGTTTCTTCCACTGCAATACTTTTGGTATTGATGTTTCTTTGCATGTTTTTTGTAATGAGTTCAGGTATGAGTTTCATATTTCATTTATTATTAACTAAATGTGTTACGCTGTTACAGCGCTATTGCCGAAAAGGCAAGTTACTTTAACCAAATGTGTGTTACGCTGTTACAGCGCTATTGCCGGCATGTCTTGGAGATTGTGCATCGATTGGGCAAGATTGCTTAACACTTTGTCTAAAAGCAGGCTTTACAGCAGGTGGTTGTAACTCATCAGGAAGATGTTGTTGTCGTGATTAGTCAGTTAATTATTTCAGATTGTAACCATTAACTATGAATGTATGAAATAAATTTGTATCTAAGATCACCAACTTAATAAATGGTCAATGCTTGTAAACCATCTCTTTGGGATTTAAGGGTAAAAGTTGTTGACTATGATTTGCCTGTCACTTTTTGTCATTTCCGTATCATATAATCAATGACGAAATAATCACAAAAATGATCATAGGTTGGATCTCGATCTTGACAACCTTTGTCATATGCATGGATATGGTCGTATATAAATGTAGTTGGTAGTTTTATTAAGCAACAAATGTACATATAAATCATACATAGAGAAAAAAAGGTTACATTAAATCTCCAAATGCCTAAACAATCACAGTTTAAAGACTAACAAATGGAAAAAAGATGAAGTATCACAATAACTTCATATTTATTGAGCAAAATTGAGCCTTTCTATCTGTTAGATAGGTTAGTTGACCCAAACCACTATTCACTATCTCCCATCTATATAATAGGGGAACTTGCCACATCATTAATACCACATCATTAATGCCACTTGGATAACAAAGCCATGTATGCGCAACTAATTACGAGTAAACTGTGACTCGGCATATCTTGAAATTAGGCACGCTCCAATTTCATGCTCAGTTATACACGATCTGCTTTTCACACAAAACATAACCATTTCCCAAAAGAATCGCACAAAATCAAACAGTTTTCCCTTCATGATTCGAAATTCAAACTAATTACTCTAATCTTACATACGAGATGACCTCTATTTCGGTAGAAGATTTTGTGATAAATCAAACGCAATCTCAATCGCATCCCTTTTCCAGAAAAACAAAATCCGAATTCAAAGTGATATGATACACGCCAGTGACGGACCCAGAAAAATAGGATGTGGGGGGCAAAAATTTCTTTTTTACGATAGCAACAAAATGCGAAAGAAAAAACTAGAAACGTAATGATAAATCGAGTATTTTTACTTAGATGTGAAGGATTTATAAGGGTTTAAAGAGTTAAATGTTGGATTTTCGTATGTGAGTGGGGGGCAATTTGATTTTTTGGTGGGGGTCACTTTCGAAAAAAGGTCAAAATTAAATAAAAATTACACTAAAATATCAACTTTTTCGGCTAGCCATGGGGGGCGCCTGCCCCCCACTCTTACATGCTAGGTCCGTCCCTGATACACGCCCTAATTCAAAGCGATAAACGCTAGGTCGCCAACTATCAGAATTTCAAAGAATATATTTCAAATTAGGAATTTTATCATCTTGATTAAATCGACAAAGTTATGATTTGGTTAGGGTAAACACTTAATTTTGCTAGTAACCGTTTAATTGATTTCCTTTTTTATTTTTTTATTATTATTATTTTTTTTTGTTTTGAAATCACAACTAATTTTTGTTTAGTTGATGAAGATGAATCTGCGTGAGTGATAAGATATTAGCAATTGATGATTTTTTCTTTATATATCACAAACTGAAATTATTTAAATTCGTGCTTATAAACAGGTTATGCATGATGGTTGATTTTGATGTAAGTTTGAGATCCGTTTTTGAATTGGTTAATGGGTTTGTGAGTTTGATGATTTATGTTAAGTGTTTGATGAAATGCTTAAATGAGTGTATGATGGTTGTTTTTATGTTCTTTTTGTTAAGCTCCATTATACGCTACATGTTCACAAGTTATTCAAGTAGCTAAACATTTTAATAGTTTATTGCTAAACAACTTATTTGTGTTAAATAAGATGTTTTGTAGGAACCATGATAGAGGAGCCTTTTTTAAAAGAACTTATATAGCTTATATGCCATAAAGACTATAAGTATAAGCTCTTTAGATAAGTTAACCCAAATACCCCTAAATACGCTTATATAACAGCCCCTGTGAATGTAAAGTCTATAAACATAAGACACAAGTTGTTTCGAATTTTATCCACAATGGCATAAATATGTTAATTTTACTATTTTGAACTAGCTTTGAGAGGGAGTGTTTGATAAACACATTTTAGTGTTTGCACTAAGTAAACTGTTTTTATTTTAAGTGAAATAAGTTGTTTTTGATAAGCAAATAAGCATAGTTTATGTAAGCATAAGCTATCAAAATACGCAATCCCAAACACCCCTGACCCCATATTTATATATCATAGACATATGACTCAACTTGATCTTATGGTCCCTTTGATTTGTAGATGGGTTTAATATTAGGATTTGAATTTGGATTTAATATTGGATTTGATGTAATTGAAAAAAATAACTTTTAAAGATATATTACTCCCTCCGTCTCAAAATTATTGTCAGGAGACAAGAATCACAAAGTTTAATAAAAGTGTGACCACTATAATTCTCAACCATCAAATAAAATATTTCCTCACTAAATTCTCTTTTTCTTATTAAAAATGAAAAGTGAACAATTAATTTGAAACATCCATAAAAAGAAATATGGACAATAAATATGAGACGGAGGGGGTATATATTAAAATATAATTTAAAGATTGTTATATAAATAGTGAGTAGAGAGAAATTTAGATAAAAGATTATTTTTATTATTTTGTAATATACATAATCTATACTACTATATAAAGCATTTAGGACATGCTATTATTAGAAGGCTTAAATTTAAGATTCAACACTTATATACTTATAATGGAAAGAATTGTATTCAATTGCAGAAACTTGTAACAGCCTGGTAATTAAACGACTTTAATTCGATAAACTTGTAACAACTGAAAATTAAATGTCTTTCAGTTTTATAAACTTGAAACATCTCTTTAATATGCTTACATAACCTGAATTACACCACAAACAAAAAATACAAAACCATCTTCACTCTCTGTAGAAATATGCTCTTACACTCTCTAAAAAATTCCTTGCCACCATTACAACAACCATCAAAAGCACCAGTTTTATCAAGATCCGTTTTTAGCAACACCACCCAACCACTCAAACATCATCAAAACACCTAAACACAACCAATCGAAACCATCAAATAACTAAACCAGTTAGATTCGCATATCCAGATGATGGTTGTGGCGAATATTTCGGTTTGTGAGTTTAAAAAATAAAACAAAACAAGATCGAAAAATACATCTACCCGTCACCTTTATTAAAGAATCTTGAAGCCATCTTGCATCTTGAAACTGAACATATGTGCGTGTTGCTGATTCGAACTTCACAGTAAATAAGATTAGAGTGTATTTGGTGTTCGGGTTAAAAAGAAAGAAAAGAATAGGAGATCTTTAAATATTCATGGTTATTAAAGGAATGAATCATTGTTAATATAAACAGGGGACGAATTTGTAGTTTGTGTTTGTATTTGGTAGCTGATAAGTTTGTTTTAGAGAGGATAGTTTTTGTGACCGCGTGAAAATTAGATAAAGTGAAATTAGGATTGAGTAAGTTTAGGGAATTCTATAAAAGTGGTGTTTAAGGTTAACTAGCATGAAGTTACCCGCGCGTTGCGGCGGGGCTCATTTGTCATAGATACATGTACTTTTTTTTTTATCGTAAACCGTTTTTTGCGCTTTAGTCCGTGTGTTCTGTCGCGGCTTTTTCATGGTGGATATATGGTTTGCCATTTGTTTATAAAGTTGGTATTCTAGCAGGTGTTCACAAATGTAAACAAAATTCCTAAATATTTGAGCTTGAGTGTTGTTGGACCCATTTGTATTCTAGCAAAGTGTTCACACTATGACCATTTTAAATATCAGAAGATTGCTGTCACTCCATCATAGCCTACGATGCACCATCGATCTAACGGTCCAAAATAGATTTGGTAATCAAACAGGCCAAAATCAGCCCATGGCCCAAAACGATATGCATGGTGTACTGTTCATCGAACGACGCCGTTTTAAACGGCTTTTAATATATATAGTAATTGTTGTTAGTATTGGACTTGGGCTGGAACTATCCGAACTTTATCAATTTTGGATTTGGGCGCATTTCTGCATTCTTTCATATTTCTTGGACTTTTTAGTCTTTAACCATATTAAATTATTTAGCTAATTATCTATTATCTATACTAGAAGGGTACCCGCGCAATGCGGCGGCGGGTCCCGGTGACCATTTTTATGGCGATCAAATGTTTTTCATGTGACCTTTTAAGCACAACAAGGCGACCGGCATTTATTTTTTCAACTTTTCTTTTCAACCATTACATAATAATTCAAATACATTTAAGAACATTACAAATAAAATGACTAAACTACTAATCCATCAACACATTTACCATAACTTTTAGGGATAAAACTACCGGCCTATGTATATTTGGATAAGCCCATTAGTGGTCCAGATTTTCGGATAGTCCAATTACTAATCCATCAAAGCATTTACTACATGATGATGATGGATTAAATGGGCTCTAACAACTCACAAGTCAATGGGTTTTATAAATATTAAAGTTTTCACAATTAAAGACATTTAATTTACATTTGAATGTTGGGTTGTTAATTTCAATTTCCTATTAAAGAAATGTTTTTGGTCTTATACTTTTTAAGACTTCTTTATTTAGAAAGTCCCAAACCCTTTATAAAGTAGTATAGATTTATAACAATGCTAATTATTTACACTACTAATAATTTAGACGTTCTACTTTTGAAAAACATATATCGGAGTATGCTATAAAGTATTTGAGACATGCTAAATCAAAAATGTTTAAAATGAAAAAAACATTTGTTCGCCACAAAAACAGTAACCGGGTACCCGCCGCCGCATTGCGCGGGTACCCTTCTAGTAAAAGTTTAATCCACCAAAAAATAAAAAATAGATGTATATAAAAACATATGCGTCGATTATAAATAAAAAGCAAAAAAAAAAAAAAAAAAAAAAGTAATTAATAAAACTTTAGTTGATAAATTTTAAATAAATTAAGAGCTTTCATAAATGTTATCTTTACTATTTATAAAGAGTGTATCTCTTTTCTTGAAATTTAAATTAATGTAGTTTGTCTAAATTACCTCTAAGTAATACCAACTTAATGATGTCTTTTTTTATTTTTATCAATTCCAAAGTTTGTAACTTTTCACACGCTATATTAATTTTAGAAAACACACGCTTTGTATTTCAAAAAAACACACGTTTTGCATCAAGGGTCGAACCAGAATCACGATTTCACAAATATAATTATTTACAACTATACACTCTCGTTTTACGCAGATATTCGTCTAATATAGTATAATGTATGTATCAAATATACTTTTTTCGGTATATCGAGATTATGTTTTATCTTAGGTATTGCATTAATCACACGGGGATTAAGTTTATTCTAAGTACGAAACAGATATATTGGGCATTATGGGGCTTTTATGGATGAAATATTAAATTCATGGATTTCTAATTAAATATAAAATATATTATTTTAATTAATTACCAATAACAGTCTAAGATAATAAATATTTCATGTTTTAAGTCAGTTTTAATGGTACCATTAAAGAAATATTTTAAGTTGGTTTTAATGGTACCATTAAACCAGTATATAAGAAGCATTGCAACCATGTCATATGTCATATCATTTGCTGATATTTGAATCAAATCAAGGCAATATCAACACAACAAACTAATGGCTTCTGCAAGAAAAGTTTCTTCCACTGCAATACTTTTGGTATTGATGTTTCTTTGCATGTTTTTTGTAATGAGTTCAGGTATGAGTTTCATATTTCATTAATTATTAACTAAGTTGCACATTTTAGAGCTTTTACCGAAAGGGCAAGTTACTTTAACCAAATGTGTGTTACGCTGTTACAGCGCTATTGCCAGCATGTCTTGGAGATTGTGCATCGATTGGGCAAGATTGCTTAACACTTTGTCTAAAAGCAGGCTTTACAGCAGGTGGTTGTAACGCATCAGGAAGATGTTGTTGTCGTGATTAGTCAGTTAATTATTTCAGATTGTAACCATTAACTATGAATGTATGAAATAAATTAGTAAAAGTTGTCTAAGATCAGCAACTTAATAAATGGTTATTGCTTGTAAACCATCTCTTTGGGATTTAAGGGTAAAAGTTGTTGACTATGATTTGCCTGTCACTTTTTGTCATTTCCATATAATCAATGACGAAATAATCACAAAAATGATCATAGGTTGGATCTCGATCTTGACAACCTTTGTCATATGCATGGATATGGTCATGTATAAATGTAGTTGGTAGTTTTATTATGCAACAAATGTACATATAAATCATACATAGGGAAAAAAAGGTTACATTAAATCTCGAAATGCCTAAACAATCACAGTTTAAAGACTAACAAATAGAGAAAAGATGAAGTATCACAATAACTTCAGATTTATTGAGCAAAATTGAGCCCTTCTATATATTAGACTAGTCTCATGACCCGGCCGATGGCCGGGCTAGTCTCATGTAAATTGGTTAATATTATTATTTGAATTTAATTGTGTTTCTAATAAATTTGTTATTAATTTTTTTTTGTTGAATTGTTATTGACATTAATTTTTTCTTTTTTTCTGTTTTTTAATAACATACGAAGTTCATTTATATTTTTACTTGCAGATTATGATTTGAAAAAATGTTATATTAATTTAAACATATCATGACATTAAATAAAAATAAATAAATAAAATAAAAAATAAACCATGCTTAAGAAACATGAAATGATTCTGAAGACCATACTAGATGTACATTGTCATAGTCAAAGCTCTCAATATCGTCGGTGTCAATCACTCTCTTCAAAGTCGGAAGCATCATCAAAAAAATCGAGCTTTGGCATCGAAGCGAGTTGTTTTGCATAGTCTTCAGCAAGTGCATCCCTTTGTTGTTTTTCGGGCTCTTTTTGTTCTTCAGGGTTCCATTCCAATTCAGCTTCATAGTACCACTCATCGGGTGCCCATAAGTGTTCATGTGTAACTTTATCTTCATTTTCTTGTTTAATAACTGTATTGGTAACAAAAAAAAGAAGTGAAATGGATTGGCAACATGTTTTATTTTTTAGCAGAAGACATGTCGTAAATTTAGAATGTGGTTAACTCGAAATGGTTCACAATCATATTAATAGAAAAACTAAATATCAATTAAAAAAATATGTTTTGAACAACTACACGTCCACAAAGCTTCTTGAATATGAATTTAAAAAATATGATTATGCATATTGTTGACTAATGCTTTAACAATATGATTATCCTTATGAACAAAGAATCGAAGCATACATCATCCCTTGATAAAAATGAAGTTAATAGATAATTAGCAAGAACAAATTGAGTAGCAGAGAACACATAAAAGCATACAGCAGGTGAACCTTCCATGTCCAATGAAGGTTAGCCTGCAAAAAATCAAAATACTGCAAGAAGTTCTTGTATAAGCTAATGTATCACAACTAAATGGTTGCTCATCAAGTATATGAGACTGAGTTTGAATTTATTGAGAGACTTTCAAAACGCTTATACGCCTTGAATAAAACATATATCACGTAAACAAACACTCTAAATCATCCTCGTAAGCCTTTTAATCTGCAAACACAAAAAGGAAAAATGGCACTCTTACTTGTTCTTTTAAGTACGCAACAACCATTTCAGCCCACATTCCCAAACTCTCACCATTTGGTGGATAGATATCGTAACTTCGTCGTCATTTGTGAACTTGCTCTTTTCCATATTTATATGTAGTTTTTTTTTGCTTATTTAGACCTTTTAGTTCCACATACCTAAAGAAAAAAGAAAATGGAAAAACGCATAAGAAAGGTAAACAACTGAAATATGATGAAAATGGCTCATATCAATTGAATCAATTATTAATAGTTGTTTACCTTACTACTGCTCAAAAGATAAGCACATTCATACACAATTTTTTAGTGATCTGTAGTGTAAAAAGAATTGTTAATTGTAGTGTGTCCCCAAAAAAGATTTTGCTCTGCCTCGTCAAGTGACCCACACTAAACATTACTCAAGCTGACCCGTTTTAACCTTTTGTTGAACTTTATTTACATGTGATTCTATTATAATAAGCGAACTTATTACTAAAGGAGAAATTTGAGCCAATATATGTGAACACTGGTCAATATACATTACAGTTTTACTGGAAATGAATCAAATGTTTGAAAACGGAAAAAATGCTAACAAAAGGGTCGATTGGTTTAAAAGTCACCAAAAACATATTCAAGTGTTTGAAACCTCCTAAACTGCTTAAAGAAGTGATTTGTTTTTTGGCCAAGCCACCCGGTTTTGACCCGACCAAAAAGATAACCTATTTTGACCCAGTTTCGTATGCCACCTATACTAACCACAGTTTGTTGGTGATGCCATTTTGTTAAATTTAATTTATTTATTACAATAATCCATTTTTATTATTATGACAACGTAACTTTTAGGACTACTGAATCCATCTAAACCTTGACAGAACTGGTTAGTCTAGTTTGGTTTGAAGGATATCATGTTGTTTGTCACATCATAGAAGTTGGAACTCTGTAGAGATGGTTTGGTTAGGTAACATTGATGTACACGGTCACAGCGAGTGAAGTCTTTAATGATTCCTAAACCTGAAGATAACTGGAGATGAGTTTGTCTAATGCAAAAAGTGAAAACTCATAAAAGAAAAATGATAAACGTACCTCACTGCTATAATTTGGGTCATTAGTGTCGATGATGCGATTATCATCTGTATCAAGCACTCCGCCCCATGTTCCTTTTCCTCCACTACCAACTGAAAAGAGACGTTATTATTAAAAATGATGAATAAATGTGTAACCCTTTAATCCGAACATATCAGGATACAATTTCTCATTTGTTTGCTGTTAGCCTGTTACCAGTATTATGCTAAAAAAATCCCCTGTTTTGTTATTATGACAGATGTTCTAGTCTTTTGACTCATAGCCAAACCGTTTTTCATGGGCTGGATAGAAACTTGAATACACGGGAATGACATAAAAGTGCAATAATTAATGGCCATATGTGTAAGAACGATGCTTACCATGACGAGCACTCGATCAGTTAGAGGTATCTACTGGTAGTTGCTGATTGTGCAACTGTTTTGCCTGTCATCTGCAAATTAATACCATTAATAATCTACTCATTATTACGTGAAAAACTTAATCCTAAAACAAATGCTTATTACCTTCACGAAAATCATCTGACCCATTGTAACCAAGATCTGGATCATAACCGTTGAACTGGTCCTAAAAAAAATACGTATTACCTTCAACTAAATGCGTAGTTGCATACCGTATTGTTCAACGTCTTCAACCAATCTCTAGTCTTTGACCTCGTTGTTTGCTTCCGCAATTAAGCCTCCGTTTGATCCGTTGGTACCATATATCCAGCCTTATGCACCTGATTCAGTCAAAACATTGTTTACTAAAGCAATGATAGTTGTTAATGAGGTGCATATAGAATTATATAAATTGTTGCACACTAACCTCAAGAAAAGTGAGAGGGCCATGGCTCTTTAGTTGTTCAGGGATCAGCTAGATTATCATCTGTATGAACTTTGAGTAGATTGATTTCACCTATGTCGACTTGTTCTCGAACATAGTGATATCGACGAGGAAAATGTCTGGCGCCCTTCATGACTCCATGCTCATTGGCAAATGTTATTGTAGCAGAGTTGTCACAATACACATTTAAAGGTAATTCAATTGAGGGCATTACTCCGAGTCCCGAAATGAATTTCCTAATCCAAACAGCTTCCATCGCAGCTTCTGAAGCAGCTATGTACTCAGCTTCTGTAATAGACATTGCAACCGTTGTTTGCTTCTTGCTCTTCCAGTCAACTGCTCCTCCATTAATGACAAAGACATAACCCGTCTGAGACTTCGTATCATCTTTATCAGTTTGGAATGACGCATCGCAAAAACCTGTAACATCAAGTTCTGCATCTGGATTTCCTCCATACACTAGAAACATATCTTTAGTAGCCCTTAGATACTTAAGAATGTTCTTAACAGCTTGCCAGTGTTTCACACCTGGGTTCTGTTGATACTGACTGGTAATGTTCTGTGCAAACGCCACATTAGGCCTTGTACATCTCACAGCATACATGATAGATCCTACAACCGAAGCATAAGGAACTTTCTTCATGTAATCCACCTCAGCAGGTGTTGACGCGCATAGTTTATTACTTAAGCCATGTTCAACTTGCATCGGCAAATATCCCTTCTTGGAATTTTGCATACTGAATCTCTTCAATATTTTATCAATGTAAGCACTTTGGCTTAGTCCAATTAACCACCTTGATCTATCTCGGTAGATCTTGATTCCCAGAATAAATGCTGCTTCCCCTAAGTCCTTTATAGAAAAGCACTCTCCAAGATAAGACTTTACATCTTGCATACTTGGAATGTCTTTTCCCATGATCAATATGTCATCGACATATAAGACAAGGAAAATAACATTACTCCCACTAGCTTTGTGATACACACATGGCTCATCAAGATTTTGAGTGAAACCAAATTTCTTGATTTCTTCATCAAACTTCTTGTTCCATTGCCTTGATGCTTGCTTCAACCCATAAATGGATCTTTGAAGTTTGCATACATGCTTCGGAAACTTTGGATTCACAAACCCTTCAGGCTGCGCCATATAGATGTCCTCATCTAGGCGACCGTTTAAGAAGGCAGTTTTGACATCCATTTGCCATATCTCATAGTCATAGTACGCAGCTATGGCTATAAGAATCCTAATAGCTCTAATGTCTGCTACAGGAGAAAATGTCTCCTCGTAGTCTACCCCATAGGTTTGAGTATAACCTTGAGCTACAAGACGAGCTTTATAGGTGTGTGCATTGCCATCTATGTCAGTCTTTATCTTAAAGAGCCACTTACTTCCAACTACCTTAGCATTTGGAGGTAAGTCAACCTCTATCCAGACTTCGTTATCTTTCATGGATTGCATTTCCCCATTCATTGCAACTCGCCATTTTTCCTTTTCAGGACTCATCATGGCAGCTTTATAGTTAGCAGGTTCACCAAGATTCCCTAACAAATTTTCCTCAGCTTCTACGTTGAGACATGGACGCTCAGGTGCACGCGTAGCCCTTGCGGATCTACGAATGGGAATCACTTCAATCTCAGGTGGAACGCCCAGACTTTCAGGTTCTACTTGAGGTTGGCTAGTGTTTTCAGAACGTGTTGTATCTTCTTGATCATCTTCCAGATCATATACTCTCCCACTGAATTCTTGAGATATGAGATCCTTTTCAAGAAAGTCTCCATACCTAGCAACAATTACTTTGTTTTCAGGTGGAAAGTAGAAGTAGTAACCCATAGTTTCCTTTGGGTATCCTACGAAGACACACTTAACAGATCTTTGTTGCAGCTTATCAGCAGAGTCACGTTTAACAAACGCCTCACAACCCCAGACCTTTAAGTAAGACAAGTTGGGAGGTTTCCCATACCACACTTCATAAGGAGTCTTATCAACCTTCTTAGTTGGAACCATATTCAATATGCGAACAGCAGTTTCCAAAGCATAATCCCAAAAGGATAAGAGAAGAGTTGTAAGATTAAACATCGATCGCACCATGTCTAGCAATGTACGATTCCTTCTCTCAGATACACCATTTCGTTGTGGAGTATATGGAGATGTGAGTTGCTGGACAATACCACACTCAGCTAGATAATCTTTAAACTCTTGGCTTAAATATTCACCACCTCTATCAGATCGAAGAGCTTTAATCTTCTTTCCTAGTTGCAGTTCTACTTCACTCTTAAAAACCTTAAATGTTTCAAAGACTTCATGTTTATGTTTAAGTAAATAAACATAACCATAACGACTGAAATCATCAGTAAAGGTTAAGAAGTAGCTAGCACCCTTTCTTGACACATGTCTTAGTGGTCTACATACGTCAGTATGTATCACACCAAGAAGATCAGAAGCCCTTTCTAAACTATTTGTAAAAGGTTTCTTGGTCATCTTCCCAGATATGCAAGATTCGCATTTATCAAATGATTCATCATTGATGTCTTGCAAAAGCCCATCGTGTTGCAGCTGTTGCATGCGTTTCTTGCCTATATGAGCAAGTCTACAATGCCAAAGAAATGAAGAATCTGAATCACCTTTGATTCTTTTATTATTGATGCTAAAGACAGAATTATTTTTATCAATTACATTATCATGCAAATCAATTTCAAACACACCATTTACTGGAATAACATTAAAGTAAAAAATATCATTTAAAGAAACAGAAATTCCATAATCAGTAAATGTATGAACGAAACCAATATCTTTTAACAAGGAAACAGAAACGACACCCCTAACAATGGAAGGTGCGTAATGACAATCGTTTAATGACAGTACTAAACCCGAAGGTAAAACTAAATCAAACATGCCTATAGCTTCAACGACTGCATGTGCTCCATTACCCACGTGCAGGTATTGCTGTCCATAGGCAAGCTTCCTTGCTCCTCTAAGTCCCTGCAGTGTATTACATATGTGAATACCACATCCAGTATCATATACCCAGGAATTTATTTTATGAGGAAAAGCAAATAATTCTATCATCAAAAGAGTACCTGAAGTACTGGCCACAGTGCCAGTATTTTTATACCTCTTATTGCGCAACTCATCAAGGTACAGTGGACAATTCCTCTTCCAGTGTCCAACCTCAGTGCAGTGATGACAAGCCTGATCCCTCTTCGGATTCTCACACTTTTTGGGAGGGTACTTCTTGGGTTCTTGCTGATAAGTCATAACTTGTTTTCCCTTATCAGCTTTACCCTTACCTTTCCCTTTCTTGTTCGCTAGCGGCTTATTAGGCTTAGAAATTCTACCCTTCTGGATGGTCAAAACCGCAGGTGTAGAGGCCTTCTTGGGCAAACCTTTTTCGTAATCAATGAGCATTGTATGTACCTCACTGACTGTCTTCCCCGTGCAATGCATATTATAATTGCACACGAAACCATCAAATTCCTTGTTAAGGGATCTGTTGATCAGGCCAATTTGTATGTCATTAGGGTAGACATAGTTCAAACGCCCCAACTGGTCCATGTAACTCATCATTTCCAGGCAGTGGGCGCTTACAGGTTTCCCTTCTCCTTGCTTGCAACTATGAAGAGCATCAATCAAGTCATACAGCTCTACAGTCACAGGCTTTTCAAACAACCTTTGCAATTCTTCCAGCATGAGATTAGGGAAGTAATTCTCAAATTGCTTTTGCAAGCTTGAGTTCATACTCCCGAGCATAATGCAGGCGACCTCATTATACTTGTCATACTCAGATTGCCATGCAGCTCGTGCTTCAGTAGTAGCATCAGCTGCAGGTTCAGGAGGACAAGGCGTAGTCAAATAATTGAGTCTTTTGGCAACCCTCAAGACAATTCTGAGTTGCCGATACCAATCATTGAAATTCGCGCTACCAGTCAATTTCTCTTGATCAAACATAGATTTGAACGATGAGGCTAGTGCAGTAGATTCAGCTTGAGCCATTTCTACAGAAATAAAAGTTCAAAAGTTAGTACTTTCGATAAGAAAACATTCAAGAAAATAAAATACCCTTTGGTCAATATTCATATTAACCATAGTATTTTCCTTGAATATTGGATCCTCATTATCATAGTTCCACCACATCAGTTGATCTGCTAGTGGTGAAAGTATAGAATAGGTAATCGTTGAAAAACGATAATTGACAAACAAGTTTTCAATTCCAAAAATTTATGGGATTTACAATTTTGCCAAAAAAATTAATGCAAAACGTAAGCATGTTTTATCCCATCTTATGCCTTAAGTTATAGGTCTCACTAACTAACTTAATTAAGTTGTCTAATTTAGAAACTGTAAATCATAAAGCTGAGGTCTCACACAACAAAATAATTCACCTCGTTATTGTAATCTAGATCAAGGTCTCACATAACTAAATTACAATTTCAAGTGTTTCATATCATTAGATGGCATAAACTTAAATTTAAAGGGTACAATTTTTGATGTGTAATCAAAACTTATGTATAAAGAAGCATGCATACAACTTTATAACATAATATTTTTCGAAAAAACTTACATTAGATTTTAATTGCTAAGATTGAATTCTACAAAGTTTTAATCGATGCGTTGAGAAACTTACAACTTTGCACTAAGATGCTTCGTACATAGAATGGTTATACTAGGTAGCTCCAATCGAACTCACAGGGGACAGAGGACCAGGTAAGCGCAAAGGCATAACCTTAGACATCCATTCAGTGAGACTGTGCTCACTTCTTAAACAACCCCTTTATAGTTTGTTCTAGTGGGTGAGCCGTTCTAACCATTTAGTACAGTCGCATCAATCGATTAAAAGTTCAAGAATAATTCTTAGATAACAAATCAATTTCGCCATTATTTAGTCCATTTAATTTCCTATTCCAAAAAACCCTTTTTGCTTACTAACATGTCAAAACAATATATAAACAAAAAAGCATTTTAATAAAAAAATAAACACACTCAAATAATATAAACATATAACTAAACAATTTTAACATATGTAAAAACAATTAGCCACATGCATAGTTATTTCAATAAACTCTAATAACAATTCTAGGCGTAAATAAATGCATACATTAAGTAGGACTTTCATCTCGCAAGAAGATGAGCCACATACATCGACAAGTCGATTGCGTAAGCCGAAGTTAATAGTATACCAATTAGCACATAACGAATTTTATTAGTTATAATTGAGGTCTTCCCCAATTCAATAATTATTAAATAAATAAAACATGTGTGTATCACTTAACAATTAATCAATAAACAAAACAATACTCCATGGCAAAACATGTATGTTCCACCATGGATTCCGCATAACAATTATCACCCAAGATACGCATATTACATGGCACATAACAATTATTCATTAATTAACCACATAAAATAAGCATGCAATCCTAGGGTTTCTACAAGTTTTACAAAATTAAAACCTAATTAAATAAATAAAGGGTAATCGACCCTATATATATAAAATTAGGGTTTCGAATTCAAAACCCTAGAAACCATAAAAAGCATGCAAATAATCATAAAGATTCAATTTTTATGTGTTTCGGTAATTAATTACATCATATTAACGGCTCGTGATGCCACTGTTAGAATTTAATACTAATAATAATTATATATAAATCAAATAACATCATCAAAGCATGCAGCGGAAGACAATAGGAATAATATATGTAAATAATTAACCAAACAAGAAAGTGCGTACCTTTTAGAAATTCAAGAATCAAACGTTGATTTATCAAGAACCAAAACCCAAAACCCTAATTTAGGGTTTAAACAAATCGACCCAACACAAAAGTCAACCACCAAGATTCACAAGCTCAAGCGTGCTTGTCCTTCGTTCTTGTACACACGTACTAATAGCGATTTGATGTGGAAAAGCTAGTTCCTTGAATCACAAATAAACCAAACACTTGTTTCTTTCACTTGGAAAATCGAAACCCTATGGGGAGGGTGGTGAACGATCGGCCAAGGAAAAGAGGGAGGAGAGGAGAAGAGAAATTAGGTTATTGGTGATCCAAGATTAAGTTATGAATGAATACAAGGGTTTGTATTTATAGGTAACTTAACTTGGTGACCAAGTTTGTGTGGGATTGGGTTTGGAATACCCAACCAATCGGCCAAAGTATCCCCAAGGGGATTCTAGAACTTTCCCGACTTCTAATTTCATCTCTAGTCCCTCTAGTTAATATTTAACGACCGTTAACCAAACCTCGTTAATTATTTAACTATCGTTATGTTTTATTTAGCAATTGATAATTAATAATAATAACGTTTTATTTATATTAATTATGTACATCAATTCTCATACGTAATGTGTGCAATCCCGAAGTCTCGAGTTCGAATCCGGACATACTATTATTTAAATATCCATAAAACCTTTCATTACCTCATCTTCGTGAAGCTTCTTATCTGACCACTTTTACAAATCATAACATCTGATTTCCCACCATTCTTCAGCCTTTTGTGCATTAAACCTCCTTTTGCTACACCAAACATTTAGACAATTTAGATTAATACAAAATAAAAATAAAAAATAATAAATAAAATGGAACAGCTGCGAATCGTCTAATCCTTTCAAGTTTCACGTGATAAAAATACAAAGTCATATGAATCATAAGTAGTATTTACCTTGTCCTTGCAAATGGCTTGGCATTTTTAAATTCTAAACCCTCCAATCTTGCCTCTGCTAATCTATTAGAGAGTCGTTGCGGTTGTTGGGACTTGTGTAGGTGCTGATGATAGCGCGGGTGTTGGGGCAGCAGATACTATTGCAAAGTGTAAGCTTCGGATTTGCCCCGCTTGCAATACAAAAGCAATATGTGATGCCGCAAATGCTGCAGCCTCCTGTTATATGGAAACGTGAACTAGCTAATAGGGGCTTCTCCAAGCCTAATCCCTAACTTGTTCTCAAAGTTTTCTATCTACTATATAAACAAGGTTAGGTTCTAGGGTTTTTCATCACTTGTGCATTGAATTAACCTAGATCTCTCATCTCCTCTCTCTTGTCCCTATATTCGGCCGAACACCCCTTGTAAGGGAGTTTGGTTTCGTTTTTCTTAAACGAGGACTTGTGTTAGATCTAGCAATCGCTTGATTCGTTGGTTAATTCGTGTGTACAAGAACGTGGTAGTAAGACACTATTCTTACACCATATTGGTTTGAGTTGTAGAACGGTAAGGGAAAACTCTTCAAACCACTTCTTTGTTTTGCTCAAAGGATCTGACATTCGCAAGAGGTACGTTACGCATACTTTCAGTTAATTATTTATTTGTTATGATCTTTAAGTTTTCCACTGTGTACTCTTGATGTCTTTATGTTTTATTGTATTTTATATATCATAAACTCAACAGTGGCATCACGAGCCTTGTATAACAAGTAATTAATTACTGAAACACATAAATAAAATAAACATGTTGTGTTATTATTTGTATGCGTAGATCTAGGGTTTGCAAAACCTAAACCCTAATTTTTAGGGGGGGCGTTTTTATGGTGCCCTAATTAGGGTTTTGTAAACTAAAGTTTTAATTGGATTAGAAACCCTAAGATGCATGCAACTTTATGTGTATATGCGTAACTCTGTTTAATTGCATTAATTGTTAAGTGTAATTTTATGTCCATGATAATTATCTGCATGTTTTATCATGGATCTACTTTTATTATATGTTCTACTTGTTTAAGTGATATACACTAATTTATGATAGATCTAAAATTGGGGAAGACCTCAATCATTATTAATTTAATCAATTATGTGCTATGTGGTATATATTTAATTTTGACTTACGCAATCGATGAATCGATGCATGTGGCTCACCTTGTACATTGGTGAAAACGGGTGAAAGTCTTAATTAAATATATGCATATTGACAGATCTAGAATTGGTTATTAATAGGATTTATCAAAAACGTTTGCATGTGGCTATTTGATATGCATGCCTTATTTTTTTTGTTATGCATTCATTGTTTATTTGTTTATTTTTACAAATACTTGCTTGTTTGTTATGTGTAACAAGGGTATTTTTACAAGAAAAATAAACTGACCTAAACAATGGTGAAACATGTAATTTTAAGAATAGTAATCATAATCGTTTAATTGATTGATGACTTTGGTACAAATGACTGAACGGCTCACCCATGAGAATGAACTATAAAGGGGTTATTAAAAGAAGTGCGCATAGTCACACTGAAAGGATGTCTAAGGTTGTGCTTTAGCGCGTACCTGGTCCTCTGTCCTCTGTAAGTTCGAATGGAGCTACTTAGTAAGCCATTAAATGTGCAAGCTCATCTTAAGGGCGAATTAGTGTTAATTCCATGTGCCACTTCGGTGGTAATTATCCGAAACACTAAGTGTTTACACTTATGCAAAAGTACGGTATATTGGATGATAATTAACACTAAATTCCTTGATTGGTGAAACCAATACCTCAATTAAAGTTTGATGATGAAAAACTTAAATATTAAAACAAGATATAAATGTTTTAATAAAACCTATGTTACGAAGATGAATGCATGACATCTTTGTACATATTTGATTTAACATAAAAAATTATTACCATTTTAATTTAAGTTATATGTCATCCAACGAAACGGAAACACCTAAGATTACTTTCTATTTGCGTGAGAACGTGACTTAGATCATAATCAAAGGGTAAAATGTCCACGTGTCGTGAGAACGGGCATGGACGATTTTGCAGTTTCTTAACTTGGACAACTTAATTGAGTTAGGCAGTGAGAACTGGAAACTCAAGGCATAAGATGGGATAAAACATGTTTACATGGCAATTGAAATTGGCTATATGTAAATCCCATAAATCTAGGAATTGCAATTGATATTGGCAATTGGGCAAAAGCTCTACCATCTTGTATAAGGTTCATTACTAACAGATCAACTGATGTGATGAGATTATGACAATTTGGATCCTAGTTTTCAATAATAATTAATTGGTTATATGAATATGAACCTTGGGTATTTAATTGTTTATTGAAAAGGAAAATTATCAAAATACTAATTATGGTTTTTTGAACTTTTTCTGTAGATGGCTCATCAACTTGAAAACACTATGAGCTAATGAGTGCCGCTTTCAAAGATATGATTGGAAGGGACAAGCTGACTGGCCCTAATTTCAATGATTGGCATCGTTCACTTAGGATCATCCTTCATGTTGCCAAAAAGGTTGAAATTTTGACTACACCTCTGCCAGATGCTCCTCCCAACACGGCAACTGCTCTTGAACAAGAGGCATATCGTGTTGAATATGAGAAGCACAATGATGTGGCCTGTCTTATGCTTTCGGGGATGTCTGCTCAATTGCAAAAATAATTTGAGCACTATCCGCCTATGAGCATGCTAGATGAACTCAAACGTATGTTTGAGAAGCCACCAACAGCTGAACTGTATGAACTAATTGAAAAGGTCCACAACTGCAGGCAGGAGGTTGGCAAATCTGTCTCCGACCACGTCCTCGAGATGAAACATCACTTGGACCAATTGGAGAAGCTCGACTGTGGTTACTCGAATGATGTATGTGTCGGCCTCATCAATCATTCCCTTAATCAGGAACGATTTGGTGATTTCGTCCGAAATTTTAACATGCATTGCACGGGGAAGACAGTGAATGAGTTACATGCAATGCTTGTAGACTACGAGAAGAGATTGCCAAAGAAGGCTCCTACACCTACTGTGCTTGCAATACAGGGTGGTAGGGTGAATAAGCCTAAGCCGCAAGCAGATAAGAAAGGGAAAGGAAAAGGAAAGGGGAAACAAGTTGTCATCCCACCAGCTCCTAAGAAGAACCCTGGAAAGAAAAAGGAGAATCCTAAGAAGGATTTATCTTGCCACCACTGCAACTCACCGGGTCACTGGAAGCGGAACTGTCCAGTTTATCTGAATGAGTGCCTTCAGAATAAAAATAAGATGGTGCCTAGCTCATCAGGTATTTTTATGTTTGAATTATTTTATTTTCCTCATAAGCAAAATTCCTGGATATATGATACAGGATGTGGTACTCACATCTGTAATACATCGCAGGGACTTAGAGGGGCAAAGAAGCTGACCTGTGGAGAGAGATACTTGTACGTTGGAAATGGAAAGCGTGCAGCTGTCGAAACCATAGGGACTTTTGATTTAGTGTTGCCTTCGGGCTTAATTTTAGAACTAAATAATTGTCATTATGCACCCTCCATTGTTAGGGGTGTCATTTCAATTTCTTTGTTAAAAGATATTGGTTTTGTGCACACTTTTACCAGTTATGGAATTTCAGTTTCTTTAAATAATGTTTTTTACTTTAATGCAATTCCTATGCTTGGTGTGTTTGAAATTGATATGGATGGTTGTATATCCAATGAAAATAATTCGTTGTATATCATTAGTAATAAGAAGAGCAAGTCGAACTGTGACTCTTCTTATCTTTAGCATTGTCGCCTTGCCCATATTGGCAAGAAACGCATGGAAAAGCTGCAACACGATGGGCTTTTACAAACGGTCAATGATGAATCATTTGACAAATGCGAGTCTTGCATAGCTGGGAAGATGACAAGGAAACCTTTTTTACCACAAGTGGAAAGGGCTTCTGATCTACTTGGATTAATACACACTGATGTGTGTGGTCCACTTAGACATGTGTCAAAATGTGGTGCTGTCTACTTCTTAACCTTTACGGATGATTTCAGTCGTTATGGTTATATTTATTTACTTAAACATAAACATGAAGTCTTTGAAACATTTAAGGTTTTCAAAAGTGAAGTAGAATTACAACTCGGTAAGAAGATTAAAGCTCTTCGATCCGATAGAGGTGGTGAGTATATAAGTCAAGAGTTCAAAGATTACTTAGCTGAGTGTGGAATTATCCAGCAGCTCACATCTCCTTATAATCCACAACAAAATGGTGTATCTGAAAGGAGAAATCGTACCTTACTTGACATGGTACGATCAATGTTTGAACTTACGACTCTTCCTTTTACTTTTTGGGATTATGCCCTTGAAACTGCTATTCGCATTTTGAATATGGTTCCAACGAAGAAGGTTGTTAAAACTCCATATGAAATATGGACAGGAAAAGCTCCCAACTTTTCTTACTTAAAGGTCTGGGGATGTGAAGCGTTTGTTAAACGTGACACACCTGATAAGCTCCAAGCCAGATCTGTTAAGTGTATCTTTGTAGGATACCCTAAGGAAACTATGGGTTACTACTTTTACTACCCAGCTGAGAATAAAGTCTTTGTGGCTAGGTATGGAGATTTCCTTGAAAGGAATCTCATATCTCAAGAACTCAGTGGGAGAGTATATGATCTGAAATATGATCAAGAAGATACAACACCTTCTGAAAATACTAGCCAACTTCAAGAAGAACCTGAAAGCTTAGGTGCTCCTCCTGAAGTTGTTCCCATTCGTAGGTCTGAAAGGACTATACGTGCACCTGACCGTCTATGTCTTAACGTAGAGGTGGAGGAAAATATGGTTGGGGATCTTAATGAACCTGCCAACTATAAGGCTGCCATGGCTGATCCTGAGAAGGATAAATGGCAGATTGCTATGAATGGGGAAACGCAATCCATGAAAGATAATGATGTCTGGATTGAAGTTAACCTTCCTCCCAATGCTAAAGTCGTTGGAAGTAAGTGGATCTTCAAAAATAAAACTGACATGGATGGTAATGTACACACCTACAAGGCTCGTCTAGTGGCTAAAGGTTTTACTCAAACCTATGGCATTGACTACAAGGAGACATTCTCTCCTGTAGAGGACATAAGAGCTATTAGGATTCTCATAGCTATAGCTGCACACTATGACTATGAGATTTCGCAAATGGATGTCAAAACCGCTTTTCTGAATGATCGTCTAGATGAAGACATCTATATGGCACAACCGGAGGGGTTTGTGAATCCATTATTTCCTAACTGTGTATGCAAGCTTAA
Organism: Chrysanthemum seticuspe; assembly: GCA_019973895.1. Classification (NCBI taxonomy): domain Eukaryota; kingdom Viridiplantae; phylum Streptophyta; class Magnoliopsida; order Asterales; family Asteraceae; genus Chrysanthemum; species Chrysanthemum seticuspe. The sequence goes on along the minus strand of BPTQ01000004.1, from coordinate 33,922,183 downwards.
GAGGTCCATTTATGGACTGAAGCAAGCATCAAGGCAATGAAATAAAAGATTCGATGGAGAAATCAAAGGTTTTGGATTTACTCAGAATCTTGATGAGCCGTGTGTATATCACAAAGCTAGTGGGAGTCGTGTTACTTTCCGTGTTATGTATGTCGATGACATATTAATCATAGGAAATCATATACCAAGTCTGAATGAGGTGAAAGCCTATCTTGGTAAATGTTTTTCGATGAAGGACTTAGGGGAAGCAGCATATATACTCAGAATCAAGATCTACAGGGATAGATCAAGGCGGCTAATTGGTTTAAGCCAAAGTGCTTACATTGACAAAATATTGAAGAGATTCAATATGCAAAATTCCAAGAAGGGATTTTTGCCAATGCAAGTAAATCATGGTTTGAGCAGCCAAGGCTGTGCTTCAACACCTGCATAGGTGGCGCGTATGAAGAAAGTTCCTTATGCTTCGACTGTAGGATCTATCATGTACGCGGTACGATGCACAAGGCCTGATGTGGCGTTTGCTCAAAACTTGACCAGTCGGTATCAACAGAATCCTGGTGAAATTCACTGGACTGCTGTTAAACATATTCTCAAGTACCTTAGGGCTACAAGATTTATGTTCATAGTGTATGGGGGAAATCCAGAAGCAGAACTGTCTGTTACAGGTTACTGCGATGCATCCTGGAAGTGTGACAAAGATGATACGAAGTCTCAGACGGGTTACATATTTGTCATCAATGGAGGTGCTGTGGATTGGAAGAGTAAGAAACAGACAACACTTGCAATGTCTGCTATAGAAAGTGAGTACATAGCGGCGTCTGAAGCTGCCATGGAAGCTGTTTGGATAAGGAAATTTGTTTCGGGGCTTGGTGTTATGCCGTCGATTGAAAATCCTATTAAAGTATATTGTGAAAATTCTGCTGCAATAAATTTTGCCCATGAACCTAGAGTCATGAAGGGCACCAGACACTATCCTAGACAATATCACTATGTTCGAGAGCAAGTCGAGATAGGTGAAATTGAGTTGCTCAAAGTTCACACAGATGATAACCTAGCAGATCCGTTAACGAAGGCCTTACCTGGTGAAAAACTTAATCATTTGTCTGATAAGTTTGGACTTCGTTTAGCTAGTAGTTTCATGCCCATCTGTGACTAAGTATTTTAGATAAAAGGATATTGTAAACATTATTATTGAAATGAAATAAAGTATTTTTGTTATGTTTATTATTCATTTATTATGATGTTGTCCTATATTTGCATGTTTAAATCCTTGAATAACTTAAGTTATTCTAAATAGTCCGTTGTCAATCAATAACATGGGAATGATATTGAATTAAGACAAATCTGAGTATTAGTTAGAATATACTTGAAAGTATATTGATGCGTAGCATGACTAATTTCAGATGATATTCAATGTATTGAGTATAGGACTTATCCCACCCGCATGATAATACTTTATAGATCTTTGTCATTAAGTATATCATGGATATTTATCCTCTGACTTGAGATACAAGAGATATGTCATGGATGTAGTGCATTTTTATGAAGCAATCTAACGCTATACGTAACTGGTAGTTATAAGGGTTGTTTTCAGAAGTGTTGCGAAATTTATGAATCCTGCTTGTAGTCAAAATGGGATTTGTTTCCTTCAAATTTATTTTGAAGTATAATACTATTGGGCCCCTCGTAGGGTTGTTAAGATGTTTGCATGGCCATGCCCAAAGTCTTCTGGAATATGTTCAGATGAATTGGTAATCTAAATCAATCACATAAAGCGAGAAACAGAATAGTTAATTAAGAAATGAGTGAGATCCATATTCTTATTAACATGGTATTAGAAACAAAAGGATGAATATGATGATGAATCATCAAACTTGGTTTTTCTCCAGAAAACCATACACGAGTTGTACCGGGGGCATTGGCGTGTTGCTAGACGCTAACCAATATCATTTCACGTTTTGTAAACATATCCAAGTGGGAGCTGTTGGAAATGTATATATTTACAAACATGTGAATGTCCGGATTCGAACTCGTGACCACGGGATTGCACTCATTAGCGAATGAGAATTAAAGTTAATAATTAATGTTTATGTTTACGATTAATTATTACACATTAAGTCCGGTTAACGATCGTTAAGTATTTAACGGAAAAATGACTAACGACCGTTAAATGAAAAGAAAAGGACTAGTAATGGAAAATCTTGAAAGTGAAAAGTTATGGGTTTTCTTTGGGCTTTGCATAGTGGCTGGCCATAGGGGCTTCTCCAAGCCTAATCCCTAACTTGTTCCCAAAGTTTTCTATCTACTATATAAACAAGGTTAGGTTCTAGGGTTTTTCATCACTTGTGCATTGAATTAACCTAGATCTCTCCTCTCCTCTCTCTTGTCCCTATATTCGGCCGAACACCCCTTGTAAGGGAGTTTGGTTTCGTTTTTCTTAAATGAGGACTTGTGTTAGATCTAGCAATCGCTTGATTCGTTGGTTAATTAGTGTGTACAAGAACGTGGTAGTAAGACACTATTCTTACACCATATTGGTTTGAGTTGTAGAACGGTAAGGGACAACTCTTCAAACCACTTCTTTGTTTTGCTCAAAGGATCTGACATTCGCAAGAGGTACGTTACGCATACTTTCAGTTAATTATTTATTTGTTATGATCTTTAAGTCTTCCGCTGTGTACTCTTGATGTCTTTATGTTTTATTGTATTTTATATATCATAAACTCAACACAGTTGGTATGGGTTGTAACTCGAAATTAACCCGAAGAAGTTAATCTAAAAGTTTGTTAAATTTTCATAGTATAGAAGTTATTTAAAATATCACTGAACCTAAAACAACAACATTGTATCAGTTTCAGCAACACCTGTAAACCAAGAGTGTGACACTATCTGGTATTTGTATTTTGTAACCTGTTCCCGACCCAACCTGAGCTTGTCAACATGTACCCGTGATCTTTCCCAATGCCTCAAGAAATTCAACACAACATGACCCATGATCAATCTACAAGACCCACATATTTTGCAGCCATATCATTATGCATATGTGTGATTTCAAATTTACCTTGCCCTCGAATCTCCCCTTTCGTAGACCAGCAATTTCATAAGCCTTAGCATCATTGCTTGTTCCGTTTTCCATTCTGCAATACACAAATAGTGTCAACTACTGTAGTTGCAACATAATTGATCTCGGTCAACAGATTATCGTAAAAACTGGCAGGAATAGATTATCGTAAATCTGACTGTATTGCCTGTGTAGAAGGAAACGTTTTTTAGTTACCAGTTACCGTATGTCCTAAGTATCTGTTCTTTGTTAAAAATACTTACGCAAGATTTTGTATTCCAATATCTCTCCATATGATTCTTTTCTTTATGGGGTTTCCTTGCTCACGCATGTCCCCAACATACTGGGTGTAGCCAACACAATCTATTGACAGGAAAGTAATTTTTTAGAGAGTCAAGGCATTCCATGTTTCTGAAATCAATGTTGTGTACCTGTTAGTATCACGCCGTGCTCTTGGTTGAAGCTCGTTATACGCGGCAAAGTTGAAGTGGTGCTTTGGATATTAGGCACATTCATTTGAGTTGTAACAATGATAAGTAAGTATAAGTTTGTATCAAGAATTACAACTGTGGTTTAAAAAAACACGATATATAAATGAATCACAATACATTCGTTGCTAATACGAATTCAGAAGAATGTATATCGACAAATGACCAAACATACCTTGATTAACATGTGTAAATCGACGGGCCGCATATTCATACCGCGAGGCTGAGTGTTACCGACATTCCTTTTGACTGTAACAATGACAGATAACAATAAGCCAGTATTAGGTATTACATTGGGTATTTCAAAGATACGAAATATAAAAGCTAATATAGATACACAAAGATGCACGTCAAGTAATCACCAATCCTACCTTCACTAGCACGCTTGTATCGGTTGGCCTACGTATTCGTCTAATACATTTGTCTAATGGGCGTGGTGCCATTTTTAAATGTCTAATATCTTACCATGAAAAGATCGTGTTCAAGAGCAGCACCCTTCGGAGTGTGGTGGCTTCAGTATCTGCACAAAATTCCCATCAGTTTGGGCAAACGAACCTGCAACTGATGTTTATACACCACATTGTTTGAGGCCGGTTGGTTATGCACGACACTGGCATGCATATCTACACCTATCACATAAGATGCAAAAAATATCTTTTTTAATCAACTGACACTTCTTCTTATTATCTCAGGTCTTTAATTATTTTCTTTACACCTAATTAAGACACTTTTATCTTATTCGTAAGTACATTCACTATGTAGAAAGCTTATTTAGTGATTGACACTGATAAATTACGTTTACGTTTTTGAGATAAATGCAGCTAAAGAACTTCAATAATCTATCTTTGCTGCCACTTGAGCTAGGTAGTTTACTCTATGATGTATGACATTTTTATCCCCAAGCTTGAAGCAATTTATTTATTTATTTATTTTTTATCTACACCTTAATATAGTATTATGTGAATCATTTAATTGGTATGTTTGCAGTTGCTATTTTCTAAAAAAATCCATCATCATATATCATTATATCACATGAAACCTCTCTAAAAAAGATGCTTTGCGCTATTGTTCGGTCAAGCACAAATGCACTTATCGTTCAAGTTACTCTAATATATGTTAAACAAAGCCAAACAATTAACAAACAAACAAAACTAATAGCTTACTGGTAAACATCCCATCTTCAAAGCCTGGTATAACAATAATAAAATTATACTATAATAGTTAGAACAACAGCAGATTGGCAGACATATTGTTAGACGCACTTAAGAAGCACTTTACCTTATTGATGCTAAGCCATTGACTGCCACATCCTGCATGATATATATGTTTGCAGGGAAGAGTGATCTGGCGTTCACGTCGTTTGTATTCTATCTGATAGATCACACACCTGCTAAATCCCATTTGTAATGGTATTAGAACTGGGTCAGTAACCAAAGGTGAGCATATCACATTTTGCTTAAGTTACATTTTAATCATGATTGATTAATTGCTTAAAGTTTTATATACCTTACACCATTCCCATATGGATTGGTCAATATAGTAATGTATTTAAAAAGGACTTTGCGGAACTCTTATTAATTACCTCTCACGTCTTGATTTTTTCCGCCAGAAGAAACTGCACTTGTATTTCGAAATAGGGAGCGATGAAATGGCATCCTGAGATAGACCACGGCTTTGACTTCCAACAACCTCACCTAATTGTAGCAGTTCCTGTGATTGAAATCAAATAACTTGTATCAATAACCTCGTTCAAAGAACTATCGCCCTATAGATGTTTCAGCATATACCCTTAAACACATGGAAAAAACAAATGTGATAAGGAAGACAAGAAATATCAAACCTCAGAAGTTGGTACACAAGTATTTCAATTTGAAACCATAAACAACATTTTTCCAAAAAGAAATTCATTCTGGACTTTTATCAAACACTTGGTATGCAAAAATAATATCAAAAAATCAAAATCAATAAAAAGCATATGAAACTAATTTATAATTAATCATACCTTAAAATGATCGGCTAACATAATTTGATTCAATCAAAAACATAATGAGACGCCTCTTTTTATTATCTTAATAGCCTACTAATAACACATCAAGCTAAAAAGGGCATCACCAATCTATTTCTAGGAACAACACAGGACATCCTTCCTCATTGCAGCAAGATAAATAATTGTACCTGTTCTTGGGCGGGACTGATTATAGTCGCAACATTTGAGATTGTCTAGTGGGACAGAAACCAAATAATCAATAACGAAAATACATAATGGCTAAGAAAATAATCTTGAATTCATTATACATCAAACGTGATTGCTAACCTAATTAAATTATAATCGGTACGAAAAATTACCTTAGATTAAATTGGCTTAATATGTGATAAATCTTCCTCGCTAGACTTTGCAATCATTATGAGATTGTTGATTGTTTAAATACCTCTAATCCTCAGGGAAATTTCGCAAGCACTTCAGAAGATGGTAACGCTCTGTGTTTTGAAGCAGCGGTTGCAAATGAAGGCAGGAAAAGATTTGCAGATATATGGCTGTTCGATACGGGAGCTACTTTTCATATGACCGCAAGAAGAGAATGGTTTCATCAATATAAACCTATCTCTGGAGGCGGATCTGTGTACAGTTGCAATGATCATGAATTAAAGATCATTGGAATTGGAAATATCATGGTGAAAGTGCATGATGGTACAGTTCGTACTATTCGGGATGTGCGACACGTGGAGGGTCTGAGAAAGAATCTATTGTCTCTAGGAAAATTGGATGATCTTGGTTGTAAGGTTGAAATACAAAACAAGATCATGAAAGTTATAAAAGGCGCGCTTGTACTTATGAAAGGTGAAAAGGTGGCTGCAAACTTATACCAACTGAAAGGAGAGGTAATGGAGGAGGCGGAAGCATCTGTTGCTACACATAGTTCAAGTCATAGAGTTGCAGTAACATGGCATCAGAAGCTTGGACATATGTCAGAACAAGGAATGAAGATTCTTGTTGAAAGGAAGTTAATTCCTGGCCTCATAAAGGTTTCTTTACCTTTCTGTGAGCATTGTGTTATCAGCAAGCAGCATCGCCTAAAATTCAAGACATCAAATTCTAGAAGTGTCTCTGTTCTAGAATTCGTTCACTCTGATGTGTGGCAGGCACCGGTTCTATCCCTGGGAGGAGCAAAGTATTTTGTATCCTTCATTGATGACTATTCCAGGAGATGTTGGGTGTACCCAATCAAGAAGAAGTCTGATGTGTTTGAAGTTTTCAAGGTTTACAAAGCGCGGGTTGAACTTGATTCTGGAAAGAAGATCAAGTGTTTGAGGACAGATAATGAAGGCAAATACACTGGTGATGAATTTGATACCTTTTGCAGGCAAGAAGGAATTAAAAGGCAGTTCACTACAACATACACTCCTCAACAAAATGGAGTGGCAGAGCGAATGAATAGAACCTTGCTAGAAAGAGCAAGAGCAATGTTGGCAACTGCAAGCTTGGAAAAATCGTTCTGGGCAAAAGCAGTCAATACCGCCTGCTATGTGATAAATCGGTCACCTTCAACTGCAGTTGAGTTGAAGACACCAATGGAGATGTGGACGGGAAAGCCAGTCAACTATTCAGACCTTCATATATTTGGAAGTCCTGTGTACGTGATGTACAATTCTCAAGAAACTACAAAGCTGGATCTGAAATCCAAAAAATGTTTGTTCTTGGGGTACGCTGACAGAGTAAAGGGGTATCGCTTGTGTGACCCCACTGCCCACAAAGTAGTCGTCAGCAGAGATGTTGTCTTTATGGAATACAAAAGTCAAGAGATTGAAGAAAGTGATAGCACTACAAGAGAAACTACATCAATACAGATGAAAAGGCAATTTCAGTCGAATGATTCTTCTGAAGCCGTACCACAGCACGAGGTGAATGAGATGACCGAGTCTCAAGCTCCAATGACTCGTACTCTTAATCGTGAAAGAAAACGCCCGGTATGGCACTCGGATTATGTTATGGAGGGCAATGTTGCATACTGTCTTCTTACAGAGGAAGGAGAGCCATCAACTCTTCAAGAAGCACTGAATAATTCAGCTGCTTCGTTCTGGATGGAAGCAATGAAAGAAGAAATTAAAGCTCTTCATAATAATAAAACGTGGGAACTAATGCCACTACCAGCGGGTAGAAAACCTATTGGAAACAAATTGGTGTATAAGATCAAGAGGAACGGTGATGACCAGGTGGAGAGGTATCGTGCAAGATTGGTAGTCAAAGGATATGCTCAGAAAGAGGGAGTCGACTTCAATGAAATATTTTCCCCTGTGGTTCGAATGACAATTGTTCGAGTAGTTCTGGCAATGTGTGCTACCTATGATTTACATCTAGAGCAGCTAGATGTGAAAACCGCATTTCTTCATGGAAATCTTGAGGAAGAAATTTACATGCTCCAACCAGAAGGTTTTAAACAAAAAGGAAAAGAGAACTTGGTTTGCAGGTTAAACAAATCTCTGTACGGTTTAAAGCAGGCGCCGCGGTGTTGGTACAAGAGATTTGATTCTTTCATCATTGGCCTTGGATATAACAGACTACATGCAGAACCTTGTGCATATCACAAGAGGTTTGGAGACAATGATTTTGTCATCTTGCTGTTATATGTTGACGACATGTTGGTTGCAGGCCCCAACAAAGATCGTATCAGTAAACTGAAGGCACAACTCGCTAGGGAATTCGAGATAAAAGACCTTGGACCCGCAAACAAGATTCTAGGGATGCAAATTCACCGAGATAGAGTTAGTAGGAAAGTTTGGCTTTCACAGCAAAGTTATGCGAAGAAAATCTTGCAAAGGTTCAATATGCAAGATTGTAAGCAAATATCAACCCCATTTCCTACTAATGTCAAGTTATCCTCCAAGATGAGTCCTAGCAGTAAAGAAGAGAGGATGGAGATGTCTTGAGTACCGTATGCATTAGCAGTGGGAAGTTTAATGTTCGCGATGATTTGTACAAGACCAGACATTGCACATGCAGTGGGAGTAGTGAGTCGGTACATGGCAGAACCTGGTAGAGAGCATTGGGAAGCGGTGAAGAGGATCTTTAGATATCTTAAAGGAACCTCGGATGTTGCATTATGTTATGGGGAATCGGGGTTTAACTGTGAAGGGATATGTTGATTCTGACTATGCAGGTGATCTTGACGGAAGTAAATCAACCACCGGGTATGTGTTTACACTTTCTGGTGGAACAGTAAGCTGGGTTTCAAAACTGCAGTCAGTTGTCGCTATGTCAACTACGGAAGCAGAATATGTTGCAGCTGCTCAAGCCAGCAAAGAAGCAGTATGGTTGAAGATGTTGTTGGAAGAGCTAGGGTACGAACAAGAGAAAATTAGTCTATTTTGTGACAATCAGAGCGCCTTGTATCTGGCAAGGAATCCATCATTTCATTCAAAGACAAAGCATATACGAGTTCAGTATCACTTCGTTCGTGAGAAAGTGGAAGAAGGAACCGTGGATATGCAGAAAATACATACTGATGATAACGTGGCAGATTATCTGACTAAAGCAATCAACTGTGACAAGTTTATATGGTGCCGATCCTCATGCGGCCTAGCAGAGACGTAAGCAACATGAAAGTGCAAGGAAAGATAACGGTGTGAAGATTGATTGAGCTTCAATAGAATCTTCAAGTGGGAGATTGTTACAATACATTGTATCTGAAGGAATATTTTTTGCAAGTGGATAGTAGACAAGTTGGTCATGCAACTTTTTTTTTTGGGTAAAGAAGTTGGTCATGCAACTTGGAAGATGCATGTCATGGATGATGTCAATTCATGAATGAATTGCCTATAAAAGGCAGTGACCGACACTCTCTTCTCCATCCCATCTCAAAGCAACACATAGTAGTGTCTTTGTATCTCTTCCTTTCTCCTAGTACTTGTCAGTTTAATTAGAGAGTTTGTGTGGTATCTCCTAATACAAGAGATATAACTATTGATGTTTATCCTTGTAACTAGAGAGAAGGTGTAACTCCTAGTTTTCATCATAGTGAAACGTATCTTTCCTTGCCCGTGGTTTTTACCCTATTGGGCTTTTCCACGTTATATCCGTGTGTCATCTTTTATTACATTTCATATTTTAGTTGTGGGTTTGCTTCAATCCGGTGTCACTTTTCTCAACAGAATGACGAGATATCACAAATAATTAAACTGTTTCAAAGCCGCCTTAAGACTTTTTATGAATCTAATTCTCATGAGGTAGTCCTTGCATTGTGTTTGTATTCAGAATTACGTCTGCCGTATCATAAACATTTGCACCTTTATCTATTATTTTGAACAGGAGGATCTTGATGTTGTTAGTTTTATGGACAATAAATTAATAGACGTGTGTTAGGATCGAACTCGAGACCACGGGATTGCACACTTTACGTATGAGAATTAAAGTTAATAATTAAATGTAATAGTTATATTTATTTATTAATTAAACAAAATAACTATAACGGACGTTAAGTAATTAGTTGTAATGGACTAACGGTCGTTAAATATATTTGGGAAGGACTAAAGATGAAATTAGAGATCGAGAAGGTTCTAGAATCCCTTGTGGGTTTCCTAAACCGATCGTCCATATGGTTTCCATAAACCAATCCATAGCCAACTTGTTCACCAAGTTTAGTTGGGTATATAAACAAGGCTAGGGGTTTTATTTTTTCATCTCTTGTACTCATAAGCTAAAAACCTAAATTGTTTGTGTGTGTTTTTTGCTTCAATCGATCGTACAACCCTTTAGGGTAGTCGATCATAGTTTTTCCAAAACATAATTAATTTGTTTAATTAAAACTAGCATTACTTTAATTTGTTATAGTACGTGTGTACAAGAACGTGGTACAATCACACTATTGATTGTATCTTGGATTGAATTACAAAACGGTAAGGGGTAATTTACTTAATCCCATAAACCCTAATTAGGGTTCATCCTAATTGCTAGTTTGTGGATTTGATTCTTGTTCGGCTAGAATCAAGAAAGGTACGCATACTTTATTCTTTAGTTAATTAATTATTCATTATATGTTCCTATACGCTTCCGCACTTACTTTGATGTTTATTGTTTATATTTATGATTAGTCATGTTATATAATTCCAACAGTGGCATCACGAGCCATTGGTTTTAATGAGTAATTAATTACTAAACACGTAAAAAACGGATATTGTATTGTGTTTGATATGATTTATTCTAGGGTTTTGGTTATGATTATATAAACCCTAATTTTAGGGTTAAGGATTTTGCCCTAATTTGGTTTTAAAAATCTATTATGGATCGAAAAAAATTTTTTTGGGTGGAAACCCTAAAATTTTTTAGTCGATTTCCTAAATTTTTTTTTAGGGTTTATATTAATTGTTATGTTATCAATATCGAAACCTAGATTTAATATATTTGTTACGTGATAAATTCATGAATAAAGTGTTATGTGACATGGAATTGTATGCGATCTTGTGACTTTATTGAATAATTGTTATGTTATATCCATGATGATACATGCATGTTTGTCATGGATAGTTGCTTATATTATTATTTAATTGTTAAGATTGGATTAATTGTTAAGTTTTATACACATGTATATTTATGATAAATCTTGAATTGGGGATGACTCCAATTATATACATTAATGAATCAATTATGTGCAATTTGGTATATCATTAATTATGGGTTTACGCAATCGATTCGTCGATGTATGTGGCTCACTTTCAATTGAGAGAGTGAAAGCCCTAATTAATATATACGTTAATTTAACCTAGACATTGATTATTAATAGGGTTTTATCGAATAAGTTGCATGTGGCTACTTGTTTACACGTATAAATTGTTTATTATGTGCGCATTGTTTTTAGTTGTTTATATTTTTTATTGGTATTACTTGTTTGTTTATTATGTTAGACAGTTTTAAGCAAAGGGTAATTTTGAATAGAAAAATAATAAGGACTAAACAATGGCGAAATTTGATTTGTTTTGGAAGAGTTAAGTTTTCAATAGTTTAATTGATTGGTGACTTTGGTACAATGACTGAACGGCTCACCCATTCGAATGAACTATAAAGGGGTTATTTAAGAAGTGCGCACAGTCACACTGAATGGATGTCTAAGGTTATGCGTTTGCGCTTACCTGGTCCTCTCTGAAAGTTCGAATGGAGCTACTTAGTAAGCCATAAAATGTACAAGCTCATCTTAAGGGCGAATTAGTTTTAATTCCATGCGCCACTTCGGTGGTAATTATCCGAAACACTAAGTGTTTACACTTATGCAAAAGTACGGTATAATGGATGATAATTAACACTAAATTCCTTGATTGGTGAACCCAATACCTCAATCAAAACTTTGATAATTTGATCTTTATGAATTGGTAAGAAAAAGTTTTTTATTAAAATTATGCTACAAGATGAATGCATGACATCTTTGTACATATTTGATTTGACCACATAAAATCAAAACTAGTACCCTTTTAAATTAAGGTATATGCCATCTAATTAAAAGGAACACTTGAAGTTGCAATTTAAGTCATGAGAGTACTTGGCTAGATTGTGATGGAGAGGTAAATCTCTATGTTAAGTGAGACCTTACATGGACATATTTGCAGTTCTTTAAGTTAGACACTTAAGTTGAGTAGGAAGTGTGATCTTGGACTCAATGGCATAAGATGGGATGAAACATGTTTATATTTGCAATAGCGTTGGAAAATATAAATCCCATAATGATCTAGGAATTGGAAATTGTTTGCCAATGATTGTTCGACAGATTACCCTATTATGTGCTTTCGTTACTAGCAGATCAACTGATGTAATGGAACTACGATAATTTGGATCCTAGTTTTCGAGAAAATTCAATGGTTATATGAATATTACCTTGGGTATTTTATTTTCTTGAAAAGTTTAATTATCGAAAATACTAAAATTGAATTTTGCTAATTCTTTAAATGTATTAATGCAACATTAAACCGTAAACGTAGGTTATTTTGTATTGGTAAATTGATCTACACCTGTAAGGGTTTTTGGTAGAGTCAACTTTGCTAAGAGAATAAACCTAGTCCTCTTTTCACGCGAAAGAGTGAGATTCAATCCTATTCCTTTTCATGAATGAAGAAAGGTATGATAGGACAATTAGAATTGTCTAAATTCTAAATACATAACTCGTAAGCAAATTTTAATAGTTAAGAAAATTACATATTTCTGAGTTATTAAATTAGAAGCTAGACTAATTACTGTATAATTGGTAAAAGACAAACTAGCATATTTTATCTAGTTGTTGTGTTTTGACCATTTAAAAGTACTACTTACAATTGTTAGAATAGTAGAACTATTAAGAAAGAAATTGCATGCCCAATTTTTCAAGTTAATAGCATTGATGGATAAAATTCATCATCTACATAGTAGAATACATTCTTTTAAGTACATTTGTAATTGTTATGTATGGACTTTCTCAAAGGTGTAGGAAGTAAATAATACACTATTTTCTTTCACTGGTTAATGAAACACTTACAATGTTGTCAAATCCAGTGGGAGTGTTGTGTTCTTATTACTGAATAAGGAATTAATGTAATGATCTCTTATTCAGTGGGAGTTACAAGCTTTGTCATATTGGTAGTAACCCAGATTATCTCTAGAATGTCTTAAGATAATTACTTTCCACTTGTATACACGTATGTTTTCAAGGATAGTCATGTACGTTTCCTTATTAGACAATGAAGTGGTTCTACATCTACTAGTTATGCTAATATCAATGACACAATCATATTAGTCACATAAACAAACATATGTCGTGTTGTTTATCTGCTACATGATGTTGTTCCAAGCACAAGTGGGAGAAATCTATATTGTGTGCAAGGTACAACATATAGGTATATGATTTAATGGATTCTCTTGACTGCAAGGTAAGAGACTAACGTTCTAATATAACTTGTACATATCTAATTCAAGAAACAATTGGTGTTACAATTTACGTCATGTGAGAACTTGGCGAGATTGCAACAACAAAGTAAATCTCTATGTGAAGTCAGACCTTGCATGGACATATTTGCAGTTTCTAAATTAGACAAGTATTTAGAACATGTGTCAAAATGATATATAAGACTACTTCAAATTAAATATTTATGTATTATTAGAATGACATAAAATTAAATAAAGTAATCTAATCCTACTTCAATTTGTTTATTTATGTATTTTGGAATGACATAAATGAAAAATAATGTAGTCCTACATTATTGTGAAGTAAAATAAATTAACTTGAAATTACTATTGAAATCAAGAGTTGTGTTCATAATTACTTTAGTTAAACATGTTTATGATTCATTGTAAAGACATAAACATAAAGTCTTTTAAGACTTATAATAAAGTAAGACGTTAAATTGTTATGTTTTTTAATTAAGACATATACAAGAAGTCATTGAGTTGATCAATGATTTATAACGTATAATGGGATTATAACAGTTTATGTTTCTTGTTGAGACATGGATATGAAGTAACTTTGTTAAAAGGTACTTGTGTTATAAAGCATGTAATTGGCTAGAAAAGTCTATTATACCATTAAGTTGACTTAGTTGGTAAATAGGTAAGCCAAAAGAAATATGTTTATCTTATATATTGTTAGATTGTCTTACAATATTAATTCTAATGAATACCACAAGTTAATGGTATGTTCAGTTAGGAGAATCAAACTCCATTTGATTTGTTTGATTCATGATAACCATAACTTCTTTCTTAAAAAGTAACAAGGTTAGAAAATTGAGCATGGATTGAATATACTCAATATGACTCCAACCTAGAAGATTAATAAAACACCATTTCATTATCGAATGTGATGAATCACATTAAGTTTTAAAGTTGAAAATTCTGAATTTGTTAAACTACTTATGAATAGGTTATTAACAAACTAATGTCAAGAATTATCAATGTGTATTTGTAATGTCCCAAATAGAGAAGAATGTAGTTTTGCTCTAACTGCTAAGTATATATAGATAGTCTATATATTACAAAAGGCAAGTGGGAGTTTTTTTTTATCTTGAAAGATAAAATTACAAGATACATAATCTTCTAAAACACACTAGTAAATATCATGATGAGGTTAGACATGTAAATGATAGACCTCAAGATGATGGAATTTTCATTCATAGATCTGCAAGGATATCTCAGATATTTGACTTATATGCTGAGAAATATGAGTTTCAGGATTATAGTAAACCTGATAATCATTATGATGGATTACCGAATATTGAATTGGGTAAATTACTCATACTATGAATGTTAAAGATGCTGTCCATAAAGATAATCAATTTTGGAAACTTGGCTTATCTTAATAGTTAGACTAGAGAATGGAAATGAGTTTCTTCAAAGAGATGAAAAACTTTAGTGGTTTGAATTTCTATGTAGAAATCATATGGACAATATTGTACACATATTTAATGCTTGTTTTATGACAAGATTATTAATCATACTTAAGCAATTAATTATGATTGAATATTCTTTTCTAAAACACATTAAATATATAAAGATGATAATGGTCATACTTGTTTTCATTAATATGAAATATGAAAATGGAATATCAAAACTCTTTTTTGAGAAATTACTTGAGCGAGGACGGTAAGTAATTGAAAGGTTTTTTGAATTCATATAATCTTTGGAAGTGTACGAAGTGCAATAATTCATGAATGGATAAATGCATGCATCTATGAAATTATTCTTATGTTAAATTATTAAATCCATTTTCGATTTATAATTAAAATAAGATAAATTTTAAGTATTCCTGAAAGCTAGTGGGAGTATTATGTTAAGGTTTTAAATCTTATATGTTGTATAACATATGAGAAGTAACATTCCTTGAAAGCTAAATGTTAAGTCTTAGATTGGAATGAAACTTCATTTGTAAGATTTAAGAATTAAAACATACAACCTTGAAATATATGTTTATTGTTAATAAACATGTGCAGTAAAATAAATGATTCTAATAAAACATGATATATCATTTGGGAAATTGATAAATATCTTTTGACAAGATAGAACGTGAATGAATTCTAAGGTTGACCTGTAGATTCATCATGTACATCATGTTGTGTATTAAAATTGTTGTATCATTCTTGAATAAGAAGTGATTTGACAACATTGATATCTAACTAAAAGTTATTAGATAACTTGTGTAATGAATATTCTAATAGAATTACATCCTTAAAGCCTGGAATTGCTCCTAGATTCTATGGATGAACAATATGTCAAATGTTGTGAAAATTGTCATCAGCTTTAAACTTGAAAGTTAGGAAAGCATCAAACATTACACAATAAGATATTAAAGTTTACGGAGTTTTAATGAGCATATTGTTGTTTGCATACAATGATGCTGGTTTAATTGAGATGACACTCAATACTAGTCATGGTAGGATTTCATCCTTATAAATAGCCATGTGAACTAGTTGTGCTAATAAAAGCACAGTTGCATTATACATTAAAAGAATAAGAATACTTTAAACTTTAAAAATGTTTGAAAGTTTAAATTGTCATAAATTGGTGAAAAAGGATGTCACACACTTTATGAATTATTATGTGGATTGTTGAATGCACACATACAAGGACTTCATTAATTGAATTTTTGAAATAAGTATTCTCAAAATTACGATAGATCAAGTTGGTTGATTTATGTCTTGTCAACAAGTATGATTGTCATTACTTGAGGCATAATTCATCAAACTGGAATTTTCATGCATTGATCTATTTGGTATTTGGATAAGGGATGTTAAACAATTGTTATAATAAATCAAATACTTGGTATGTTTGATTTTATAATATATTGTATCCTATATTTGCATGTTTAATCCGTGAATAAATTTATTTATTCTAAATCGTCCATTGTCGATTAATGATATGGGAGTATCATTAAACTAAGACAAATCTGAGAGATATGGTAGAATATACTTGAAAGTATATTGATGAGAATGCATACCAATTTCAGATGATATTCAATGAATTGAATATAGGACTTATCCCAACTACATAATTTACTTTGTGGATATTGTTATAAGTAAATTATGAATAGTTATCCTCAGACTTGAGATACCAGATAAGTGTCATGAATGTAGTGCACTTCTGTGGAACAACTTAACGCTATACGTAACTGGTAGTCATAAGGGTTGTTTCCTGAAGTGTTGCAAAGTTTGTGGGTTATTCTCGTAGTCAAGATAGAATTTGTTCCTTCAAATTTATTTTGGAGTTTAATACTGCTGGGCCCCTCGTAGGGTTGACAAGATGTTTGCATGGCCATGCCCAAAGTTCTCCCCTGAATATGTTCAGAAGATTTGGTAATCTTGTTCAATCACTAATAACGAGAAACAGAATGGTTGAATAAAGAATGACTTAATTCCATATCTTTATTTAACATGGTATTAGAAACAAAAGGATAATAATAATGAGAAATCATTAAAAGGTTTTCCAGGAGCCTTGCTTGAGTTGTACTAGAGGCATCGAAGTGTTGCTAGACGCTAACCGAATGTGATCACTCTATTAAGATATGTCCAAGTGGGAGCTGTTAGTTTTATGGACAATAAATTAATAGACGTGTGTTAGGATCGAACTCGAGACCACGGGATTGTACACTTTACGTATGAGAATTAAAGTTAATAATTAAATGTAATAGTTATATTTATTTATTAATTAAACAAAATAACTATAACGGACGTTAAGTAATTAGTTGTAATGGACTAACGGTCGTTAAATATATTTGGGAAGGACTAAAGATGAAATTAGAGATCGAGAAGGTTCTAGAATCCCTTGTGGGTTTCCTAAACCGATCGTCCATATGGTTTCCATAAACCAATCCATAGCCAACTTGTTCACCAAGTTTAGTTGGGTATATAAACAAGGCTAGGGGTTTTATTTTTTCATCTCTTGTACTCATAAGCTAAAAACCTAAATTGTTTGTGTGTGTTTTTTGCTTCAATCGATCGTACAACCCTTTAGGGTAGTCGATCATAGTTTTTCCAAAACATAATTAATTTGTTTAATTAAAACTAGCATTACTTTAATTTGTTATAGTACGTGTGTACAAGAACGTGGTACAATCACACTATTGATTGTATCTTGGATTGAATTACAAAACGGTAAGGGGTAATTTACTTAATCCCATAAACCCTAATTAGGGTTCATCCTAATTGCTAGTTTGTGGATTTGATTCTTGTTCGGCTAGAATCAAGAAAGGTACGCATACTTTATTCTTTAGTTAATTAATTATTCATTATATGTTCCTATACGCTTCCGCACTTACTTTGATGTTTATTGTTTATATTTATGATTAGTCATGTTATATAATTCCAACAGATGTTCCTAGTCTGGTTCTTACCGTTGATTCATATTCAAATCCAGACGCGACTGCTCTACAAGTCAGCTTCGCTGGCTCTCTCGATGCCCTGACTGATACGGTATGCTTTAATTTTCTTAATCTCAACGCAAGTTTACAACAATTGAATCCTTTGCTATTGAGTACTTCTGTTGAGCCAATACAGCAAAAAAATTGTCCATCATATCCTCAAAGGAAGTGCTGGGATCCGTTTGGGGCCGACATTTCTTTTTGTACCTTAGTAGGTGTGATTATTGATAAGGGATTTCTGCTACTCAATTTGTGTGCATTCTCTACTAGTATACTCTCTTTTTTTCTCATGGATGTTTTGTTTTTTGAAAGTCTACTGACTAGTTACCCTTCCAACACACTTGTCTTTCTTTGGCACATTAATGGACTGAAACATCTTGGTTTGGATGTAGCAAAACAAACTATCACAACAGAAGGATCAATCATACATACACAAGTTTTAGTTACTCAGAAGTGAGTATGCTTCTTAGTTTCATTTTTCTGATTCGTATAAGATGCTAGCCAAGGGAACTCTGCTGTTTTATTTAATTCTATTAAAAATATAATGGACTGCTGGAAAATAATGTTTACCTCCCACAAACAGAGTATTTGTTAGCTCTCATATTTGTTTGTTTTATAGATCAACTGGGCGTAAGGTTGAAAATCCTGATCTCCTGGACAATCTCAGATTGACCATTATAACTTATAAGTGATCTCTTGAAGTACAATCAGGTATGCATACCCTATTAAGCTAATAACTCCCTTCTGCTTCTTGAAAAATTAGTTTCTTTTTCTTTAGTATGCCGCTTCTTACGCAATGCAAGTTCTCATGTTTTATGTATGTTCAAGGAGCCTAGAATCAGGGAGGGTTTTGGCATACAAGCACCACTCAAAAAGGTAACTTTGCCGAAAACAATGTTATATGAAACCTTTATTATCGTTGAACCAAAATAAAACTCTGGGAGTATGTTATATGAAACCTTTAATTTATACTTTGGTTCATATCATTGAAACAAAATCTTTTACTTATCGTGCACTCTTGGGAGTTGGTTCTATGCACTGGTTGTAGGAGTAATGCTCTCCCGGACACATATATTTGCTACGACGATTGTTACTCATTTTTTTGTCACTTATGACTGTCTTCCTTTCTATAAGTTTCCATTCCCAAATTTACTTTTTTAACCATTGATAGTAACGTGGTTAAATGAAATCAGTAACTACATTATTATCTGTCCACGGCGTTTTTGTTCTTAATGAAAAGGGCATTTAGACCTTTGATCAAACCTGTCAAAACTTTGTTTCACATTGTTTCGCTTATTTGATGGCGCTCCAAGTCCCCTTTCACTAGTATGTATGTATATGGGCATATTCAAAGTATAGAAGTTCAAAATTCTTAGAAAAGAACATGCTCTATATGCTTCCTATTGATTTTGGGACACCAGAGGATCTTTTTATCTGTTCTGTCCAGTGTATTCAATTTGTGTCATAATAATATTAAGGTATGTGCAAAAAGGATCTGTACATTGCTATCATTTATGGCCAATTTTCTAACATGATATATAGCCTGTCTTTATGACAGCTTGATGCTGTTGATATTGCTACTCCTATATAAACGGGTCCAAACTGCCCCAATCTTTGCTTGTGAGTACCGTTTTATTCCTTTATTTGTTTTCTGGGTTCTTTTCATGAGACTTATGTTAAGTTGTTTTATATTGACAGGTCCTGAGTATTAGCCTCGCGATTGCCTTGACAGGTAAGAAATGGGTATAATGGTAGTTACCAGGAAAGCTCTACATTTCTTGCATTTGTAATTGCACAGTAGCTTCCCGTGCTTGTCTTTTTGCATATTTTTGAATCGTGAATGTTTTCTGCTGCAAACCTTGTGAGATGTTCCTTCATATTTGGATCGCTTAACTCTTATCTGACCTTTCTTTTTTGACATGACATTATATGCTAGTATTTTATTTTATTTGGGTTACACGGATCAACTTGCGCCATCAGGTCGAACTCAGTCCCCCCCCCCCCCCCCCCCCCCTTTTTTTTTATTTTTATTTTTATCAAGAGTTTGCAAAACTAGTATATGCACATGTGTCTCCAAAAACTAGTGTACGCCTCAAGCCTCCGGAAGGCCTAAAAACAAAGTTCAGATGAGGCCTTTTTACTTTCGGATGAGGCCATTTTACTTTAAAAAGAATTTGTTTTGAATACTTAATATTTATATACGATTTATCTCTTATCTCTACTCATATAAAGCAAAAATATTTTTGCTTAAAAATAAGTAATGTTTAATCTTCAAAATACTCTTTTAAAACTTAAATTTTCACATAAAAATTCAAACAATATTGCTTTAAGTTGCTTTGACAATGTCTCACCCAAAATTTCAAAAAAAGCAATTATAACTTTGAAAACTCTTTCTTAATAATGTTTTTTTTTTTTTTAATCACAACACTATTAATTTTAAAAATTCATCCACAAACTCTATTATATAAGACACTATATTACAATATCTCTCTGTTATTGTGTTAGTTCATAGTTGATAAAAATGAATAATTACAATATCAGGAATGTCGCTGTAAAAATCTTGTTGATATGTACGGGTACTCGCATAGTATAAAATAAGAAAACATAAAAAAAAAAAAAAAAAAAAAAAAAAAAAAAAAAAAAATTAAGAATATGGATTTTTCTGTTGACCAATAAAAAAACTCAATTTAAAAATCGATCATTGGCCAATAAAAGCCAAAATTGGCTTCATTTGGTCAAACTCATGTATGTTTTTTATCCAACAAACTCATGTATGTTTTATCCAACAAAAAAAACATATGCGTCGATTTTATAACTAAAAAGCAAAAAGAGAAGGGGGTAATTAGTAAACTTTAGTTGATAAATTTTAAATAAATTAAGGACTTTCATAAATGTTATCTCTACTACTTATAAAATTGTATCTCTTTTCTTGAAATTTAAATTAATGTAGTTTGCGTAAATTAGCTCTAAGTAACTCTTAAACTTGACAACTCAAATGATGTATTTTCTTTTTCTTTTTCTTTTTTTTTTCAATTCCAAACTTGGTAACTTTTCACACACTATATTAATTTTAGAAAACACAGACTTTGTATTTCAAAGAACACACGTTTCGCATCAAAGGTCGAACCAGAATCAAGATTTCACAAGTATAATTATTTACTGCTATACACCCTCGTTTTGCGTAGATATTTGTCTAATCTATACTACTTATAATGCATTTGAGCACTTCTCTCCTATTAAATTTTTAAGATTTTCTAATATAGATTTTAAGTAAATAGAAGTAAAAAAACATAATTTACAACTATTTGAAGCACAAATACAACTAAAAACCCAATATTCAACAAATACAATTAATACACTATTTAATTCACCCATTCACCAAAATATACAACAATTTAATCACAATGTACAATCTAATTAAGCTATTAAGCCAAGCAAACACTAAAAAATAAAGCTGAGAAACAAACATACAAAATATTCAATCCAACTCCAAATCAACCACCTTCACCTATCTGGTTCGAACAAGAACAATAACGAAAAAAAAAAAAAACATCACCATGTCCGAACCAATCACCGTGGTCGTTGTGTGATCTAAACAGCCTACCCGAGACCACAATCTATCCTAAACCCATCACCATGTCCAAACCACAAAAAGAAAAATAAATAAAACAAGATCTCATTTTATCTCATTTGACCAAACCAAGACTATGAATAACCACATGGTTAGCATAACCCCAGTTGATATTTAGACACCAGATCTATGTCTTCATCAGTCCAAGAAAAGAAAAAGAAAGAAGTTCGAGAAGATGAAGTGTAATACTATTAACCAAAACAAACAACATCAAACTAACAACTATTCTAAACCATCTCCTCAACTTTCAACCAAACTTGAACAAGAATAAAAAATGACAAAAACTCAATGATCTCATATTCGTGTTAACGTTATAAACCACTATCTTTAAATTAACACGTTTTCATCATAGATTTGCGACAAGTTAATTTTGTCCTCCATTGATTTATCACACAAAAGACATGCTGTTGATAAGTTGATTGCTTGTTAGGTTTTATCAGAGGCGTGAGAGAAAGTTGGGAAAAAAATGTTTTGTGTCAAAATCAATATAAGCTAATAAACAACTAGGGTTTTATTTAGTGTGTTTGTTAACAATAACAAGGCCCAAAGCGCAAAGCCCAAACGAAAATATTACAAAGTAAAATAAAAATGTATAGACATTGCGCATCTTACTAAATTATTTACTACGTACTTCACTGTAATAAGAAATCTTCTTTGCAAGTAAACTTTTTAAGTTACATTGCTTGATATATAGTATCTGGTCATCTCAAATGCTTCTAAGAAGTTTTAAACACATGATTGATTCAACGATATAATGTAAAAT
This sequence comes from Chrysanthemum seticuspe, assembly GCA_019973895.1. Lineage (NCBI taxonomy): Eukaryota > Viridiplantae > Streptophyta > Magnoliopsida > Asterales > Asteraceae > Chrysanthemum > Chrysanthemum seticuspe. The sequence continues at coordinate 33,899,883 of BPTQ01000004.1, read as the reverse complement.
TGCTCTATGTGAAAACAATAATACTCATTTTGAAAAATAATTGTCCACTATTCTAATTTGGTTTGCCTCAAAATAAACATTCACTTTGTATTTAACCAATCAAAGGAGAAGTTAGTGAGTATGGATGATATGTGATTGATGAAACGTATAGTTAGTGAGATTTCTCAAAACTACGCCTCATTAATGCAGTAGCAACTACCGTTTTGGACCGGACTTAAAATCGGTAATGCAAAATTACGCCTCATTAATGCAGTAGCAACTACCGTTTATATATTACCTTTATAATCTTATTAGCTACCATTAATATATTATCTTAGTATCGTACGTGTAACATACTATTTTTCTATAAATACTTTGCTATTGCTTATATTTATTACAACATAAAATAATCATCATCCGTAAAATGATTATCACTACTCTAAAAATATTACTCGCTTAAAATTTAATTTTAGGTCACCCGCTGCCGCAACGCGCGAATACCTTACTAGTATAGTATAATGTATGTATCAAATATACCTTTTTCGGTATGTCGAGATTATGTTTTATTTTAGGTATTGCATTAATCACACGGGGATTAAGTTTTTTCTAAGTACAAAACAAATATATTGGGCATTTTGGGGCTTTAATGGATGAAATATTAAATTCATAGATTTCTAATTAAATATGAAATATATTATTTTAATTAATTACCAATAACAGTCTAAGATAATAAATATTTCATGTTTTAAGTTAGTTTTAATGGTACCGTTAAACCAGTATATATAAGAAGCATTGCAACCATGTTATAGGTCACATCATTTGTTAATATTTGAATCAAATCAAGGCAATATCAACACAACAAACTAATGGCTTCTGCAAGAAAAGTTTCTTCCACTGCAATACTTTTGGTATTGATGTTTCTTTGCATGTTTTTTGTAATGAGTTCAGGTATGAGTTTCATATTGGTTCCTTTTATTATTAACTAAGTTGTACGTTTTAGAGCTCTACCTAAAGGGCAAGTTAGTTTAACCAAATGTGTGTTACGCTGTTACAGCGCTATTGCCGGCATGTCTTGGAGATTGTGCATCGATTGGGCAAGATTGCTTAGCACTTTGTCTAAAAGCAGGCTTTACGGCAGGTGGTTGTAACGCATCAGGAAGATGTTGTTGTCGTGATTAATCAGTTAATTATTTCAGATTGTAACCATTAACTATGAATGTATGAAATAAATTAGTAATAGTTGTCTACGATCAGCAACTTAATAAATGGTTAATGCTTGTAAACCATCTCTTTGGGATTTAAGGGTAAAAGTTGTTGACTATGATTTGCCTGTCACTTTTTGTTATTTCAGTATCATATAATCAATGAAGAAATAATCACAAAAATGATCATAGGTTGGATCTCGATCTTGATAACCTTTGTCATATGCATGGATATGGTCGTATATAAATGTAGTTGGTAGTTTTATTAAGCAACAAATGTACATATAAATCATACATAGAGAAAAAAAGGTTACATTAAATCTCCAAATGCCTAAACAATCACAGTTTAAAGACTAACAAATGGAAAAAAGATGAAGTATCACAATAACTTCATATTTATTGAGCAAAATTGAGCCTTTCTATATGTTAGATAGGTTAGTTGACCCAAACCACTATTCACTATCTCCCATCTATATAATAGGGGAACTTGCCACATCATTAATACCACATCATTAATGCCACTTGGATAACAAAGCCATGTATGCGCAACTAATTACGTGTAAACTGTGACTCGGCATATCTTGAAATTAGGCACGCTCCAATTTCATGCTCAGTTATACACGATCTGCTTTTCGCACAAAACATAACCATTTCCCAAAAGAATCGCACAAAATCAAACAGTTTTCCCTTCATGATTCGAAATTCAAACTAATTACTCTAATCTTACATACGAGATGACCTCTATTTCAGCAGAAGATGTTGTGATAAATCAAACGCAATCTCAATCGCATCCCTTTTCCAGAAAAACAAAATCCGAATTCAAAGTGATATGATACACGCCCTAATTCAAAGCGATAAACGCTAGGTCGCCCACTATCAGAATTTCAAAGAATATATTTCAAATTAGGAATTTTATCATCTTGATTAAATCGACAAAGTTATGATTTGGTTAGGGTAAACACTTAATTTTGTTAGTAACTGTTTAATTGATTTCCTTTTTTTTTTTTTTTTTTTTTTTTTTTTTTCCAAAAAGGTGAATGATATATTATTGAAATAACCAACAAGTTACAATTTGAATACAACCACTGGACATGGGCATTCCCATCCAGGAACAAAACACAAAAACACTATTCTTAACAACCAAAAAAAACATCATTCAAAAGAAAACAACTGCTGATCCAAACATCCCTTTATTCAGGCAAAATATCTAAGCAGACCAAAAAGTTGGTCATTTCTGACTTCCCACCACATATTGAAACTGAACATTCCATATTTCAGCAACTTTTGTGGTGTGAATAGATTTCTTAACATTTAAGCTCAAAAGTTGAAGCCTTACATGTTCAGTAATGATATGAACAATACCTTCTGCACTTGAAGTTTTGAGCTTAAACAATCTTTCATTCCTTTCTTTCCAATTGATGAAGATGAATCTGCGTGAGTGATAAGATATTAGCAATTGATGGTTTTTTCTTTATATATCACAAACTGAAATTATTTAAATTCGTGCTTATAAACAGGTTATGTATGATGGTAGATTTTGATGTAAGTTTTAGATCCATTTTTGAATTGGTTAATGGGTTTGTGAGTTTGATGATTTATGTTAAGTGTTTGACGAAATGCTTAAATGAGTGTATGATGGTTGTTTTTATGTTCTTTTTGTTAAGCTCCATTATACGCTACATGTTCACAAGTTGTTCAAGTAGCTAAACATTTTAATAGTTTATTGCTAAACAACTTATTTGTGTTAAATAAGATGTTTTGTAGGAACCATGATAGAGGAGCCTTTTTTAAAAGAACTTATATAGCTTATATGCCATAAAGACTATAAGTACAAGCTCTTTAGATAAGTTAACCCAAATACCCCTAAATACGCTTATATAACAGCCCCTGTGAATGTAAAGTCTATAAACATAAGACACAAGTTGTTTCGAATTTTATCCACAATGGCATAAATATGTTAATTTTACTATTTTGAACTAGCTTTGAGAGGGAGTGTTTGATAAACACATTTTAGTGTTTGCACTAAGTAAACTGTTTTTATTTTAAGTAAAATAAGTTGTTTTTGATAAGCAAATAAGCATAGTTTATGTAAGCATAAACTATTAAAATACGCAATCCCAAACACCCCTTACCCCATATTTATATATCAGAGACATATGACTCAACTTGATCTTATGGTCCCTTTGATTTGTAGATGGGTTTAATATTAGGATTTGAATTTGGATTTAATATTGGATTTGATGTAATTGAAAAAATAACTTTTAAAGATATATTACTCCCTCCGTCTCAAAATTATTGTCAGGAGACAAGAATCACAAAGTTTAATAAAAGTGTGACCACTATAATTCTCAACCACTCAAATAAAATATTTCCTCACTAAATTCTCTTTTTCTTATTAAAAATGAAAAGTGAACAATTAATTTGAAACATCCATAAAAAGAAATATGGACAATAAATATGAGACGGATGGGGTATATATTAAAATATAATTTAAAGATTGTTATATAAATAGTGAGTAGAGAGAAATTTAGATAAAAGATTATTTTTATTATTTTGTAATATACATAATCTATACTACTATATAAAGCATTTAGGACATGCTATTATTAGAAGGCTTAAAATTTAAGATTCAACACTTATATACTTATAATGGAAAGAATTGTATTCAATTGAAGAAACTTGTAACAGCCTGGTAATTAAACGACTTTAATTCTATAAACTTGTAACAACTGAAAATTAAATGTCTTTCAGTTTTATAAACTTGAAACATCTCTTTAATATGCTTACATAACCTAATTACACCACAAACAAAAAATACAAAACCATCTTCACTCTCTATAGAAATATGCTCTTACACTCTCTAAAAAATTCCTTGCCACCATTACAACAACCATCAAAAGCACCAGTTTTATCAAGATCCGTTTTTAGCAACACCACCCAACCACTCAAACATCATCAAAACACCTAAACACAACCGATCGAAACCATCAAATAACTAAACCAGTTAGATTCGCATATCTAGATGATGGTTGTGGCGAATATTTCGGTTTGTGAGTTTAAAAAATAAAACAAAACAAGATCGAAAAATACATCTACCCGTCACCTTTATTAAAGAATCTTGAAGCCATCTTGCATCTTGAAACTGAACATCTGTGCGTGTTGGTGGTTCGAACTTCACAGTAAATAAGATTAGAGTGTATTTGGTGTTCGGGTTAAAAAGAAAGAAAAGAATAGGAGATCTTTAAATATTCATGGTTATTAAAGGAATGAATCATTGTTAATATAAACAGGGGACGAATTTGTAGTTTGTGTTTGTATTTGGTAGCTGATAAATTTGTTTTAGAGAGGATAGTTTTTGTGACCGCGTGAAAATTAGATAAAGTGAAATTAGGATTGAGTAAGTTTAGGGAATTCTATAAAAGTGGTGTTTAAGGTTAATTGTTGTTAGTATTGGACTTGGGCTGGAACTATCCGAACTTTATCAATTTTGGATTTGGGCTGCATTTCTGCATTCTTTCATATTTCTTGGACTTTTTAGTCTTTAACCATATTAAATTATTTAGCTAATTATCTATTATCTATATTTATAACAATGCAAATTATTTACACTACTAATAATTTAGACGTTCTACTTTTGAAAAACATATATTGGAGTATGCTATAAAGTATTTGAGACATGCTAAATCAAAAATGTTTAAAATGAAAAAAACATTTGTTCGCCACAAAAACAGTAACCAGGTACCCGCCGCCGCATTGCGCGGGTACCCTTCTAGTAAAAGTTTAATCCACCAAAAAATAAAAAATAGATGTATATAAAAACATACGCGTCGATTATAAATTAAAAAAAAAAAAAAAAAAAAAAAAAAAAAAAAAAAAAAAAAAAAGGTAATTAATAAAACTTTAGTTGATAAATTTTAAATAAATTAAGAGCTTTCATAAATGTTATCTTTACTATTTATAAAGAGTGTATCTCTTTTCTTGAAATTTAAATTAATGTAGTTTGTCTAAATTACCTCTAAGTAACTCTTAAACTTACCAACTTAATGATGTCTTTTTTTATTTTTATCAATTCCAAAGTTTGTAACTTTTCACACGCTATATTAATTTTAGAAAACACACGCTTTGTATTTAAAAAAAACACACGTTTTGCATCAAGGGTCGAACCAGAATCACGATTTCACAAATATAATTATTTACAACTATACACTCTCGTTTTACGCAGATATTCGTCTAATATAGTATAATGTATGTATCAAATATACTTTTTTCGGTATATTGAGATTATGTTTTATCTTAGGTATTGCATTAATCACACGGGGATTAAGTTTATTCTAAGTACGAAACAGATATATTGGGCATTATGGGGCTTTTATGGATGAAATATTAAATTCATGGATTTCTAATTAAATATAAAATATATTATTTTAATTAATTACCAATAACAGTCTAAGATAATAAATATTTCATGTTTTAAGTCGGTTTTAATGGTACCATTAAAGAAATATTTTAAGTTGGTTTTAATGGTACCATTAAACCAGTATATAAGAAGCATTGCAACCATGTCATATGTCATATCATTTGCTGATATTTGAATCAAATCAAGGCAATATCAACACAACAAACTAATGGCTTCTGCAAGAAAAGTTTCTTCCACTGCAATACTTTTGGTATTGATGTTTCTTTGCATGTTTTTTGTAATGAGTTCAGGTATGAGTTTCATATTTCATTAATTATATCTATAATACTAAAAAGCGTACAAGCTTTTGCAACAAACCATGCATTAAATGCAAACTTTTCAAACTTGGCAGAAACAGCCCCTGAAGTTTAAGTGGCGCTGCAAAGTAAGTCCAAACATTAAATGCAAAGTTTCACAACTTAGCAAAAACAGTCCCTGAGGTTTAAGCGTCGCTGCAAAGTAAGTCCAAACATTAAATGCAAAGTTTCACAACTTGGCAAAAATAGTCCCTAAGGTTTAAGTGTCGCTGCATAGTAAGTCCTTAGAAGCCAATCTCGCTGCATCGCGCGGGATTCCACACTCGTTATTAACTAAGTTGCACATTTTAGAGCTTTTACCGAAAGGGCAAGTTACTTTAACCAAATGTGTGTTACGCTGTTACAGCGCTATTGCCAGCATGTCTTGGAGATTGTGCATCGATTGGGCAAGATTGCTTAACACTTTGTCTAAAAGCAGGCTTTACAGCAGGTGGTTGTAACGCATCAGGAAGATGTTGTTGTCGTGATTAGTCAGTTAATTATTTCAGATTGTAACCATTAACTATGAATGTATGAAATAAATTAGTAAAAGTTGTCTAAGATCAGCAACTTAATAAATGGTTATTGCTTGTAAACCATCTCTTTGGGATTTAAGGGTAAAAGTTGTTGACTATGATTTGCCTGTCACTTTTTGTCATTTCCATATAATCAATGACGAAATAATCACAAAAATGATCATAGGTTGGATCTCGATCTTGACAACCTTTGTCATATGCATGGATATGGTCATGTATAAATGTAGTTGGTAGTTTTATTATGCAACAAATGTACATATAAATCATATATAGGGAAAAAAAGGTTACATTAAATCTCGAAATGCCTAAACAATCACAGTTTAAAGACTAACAAATAGAGAAAAGATAAAGTATCACAATAACTTCAGATTTATTGAGCAAAATTGAGCCCTTCTATATATTAGACTAGTCTCATGACTCGGCCGATGGCCGGGCTAGTCTCATGTAAATTGGTTAATATTATTATTTGAATTTAATTGTGTTTCTAATAAATTTGTTATTAATTTTTTTTTTTGTTGAATTGTTATTGACATTAATTTTTTCTTTTTTTCTGTTTTTTAATAACATACGAAGTTCATTTATATTTTTACTTGCAGATTATGATTTGAAAAAATGTTATATATAATTTAAACATATCATGACATTAAATAAAAATAAATAAAAACAAAAAAAAATAAACCATGCTTAAGAAACATGAAATGATTCTGAAGACCATACTAGATGTACATTGTCATAGTCAAAGCTCTCAATATCGTCGGTGTCAATCACTCTCTTCAAAGTCGGAAGCATCATCAAAAAAATCGAGCTTTGGCATCGAAGCGAGTTGTTTTGCATAGTCTTCAGCAAGTGCATCCCTTTGTTGTTTTTCGGGCTCTTTTTGTTCTTCAGGGTTCCATTCCAATTCAGCTTCATAGTACCACTCATCGGGTGCCCATAAGTGTTCATGTGTAACTTTATCTTCATTTTCTTGTTTAATAACTGTATTGGTAACAAAAAAAAAGAAGTGAAATGGATTGGCAACATGTTTTATTTTTTAGCAGAAGACATGTCGTAACTTTAGAATGTGGTTAACTCGAAATGGTTCACAATCATATTAATAGAAAAACTAAATATCAATTAAAAAAATATGTTTTGAACAACTACACGTCCACAAAGCTTCTTGAATATGAATTTAAAAAATAAGATTATGCATATTGTTGACTAATGCTTTAACAATATGATTATCCTTATGAACAAAGAATCGAAGCATACATCATCCCTTGTTAAAAATGAAGTTAATAGATAATTAGCAAGAACAAATTGAGTAGCAGAGAATTGTTGGAAATGTATATATTTACAAACATGTGAATGTCCGGATTCGAACTCGTGACCACGGGATTGCACACATTAGCGAATGAGAATTAAAGTTAATAATTAATGTTTATGTTTACGATTAATTATTACACATTAAGTCCGGTTAACGATCGTTAAGTATTTAACGGAAAAATGACTAACGACCGTTAAATGGAAAAGAGAATGACTAGAAATGGAAAACTTGGAAAAGTTATGGATTGGGCTTTGGGCTTTCATTGGTGGTCGGCCATAGGGCATATACAAAGCCTAATTCACAAACTTGTTCCCTAAGTTTACCTACTAGTATATAAGGAGGGGTAGGTTCTAGGGTTTCATACACTTGTGCATTGAATTAACCCTAGATCTCTCCTCTCCTCTCTCTAGTCCATTATTCGGCCGAACACCCCAAGTAAGGGAGTTTGGTTTCGTTTTTCTTAAACGAGGACTTGTGTTAGATCTAGCAATCGCTTGATTCGTTTGGTTAATTCGTGTGTACAAGAACGTGGTTGTAAGACATTATTCTTACACCAATAAGTACTTCTTTGGTTTGCTTTGCTCGAGGGTTGTTTTGCTTTGCTCGAGGGATTTGATATTCGCAAGAGGTACGTTACGCATACTTTCAGTTAATTAATTTATTTGTTATGATCTTAAGTCTTCCGCTGTGTACTCTTGATGTCTTTATGTTTTATTGTATTTTATATATCATAAACCCCAACAGTGGCATCACGAGCCTTGTATAACAAGTAATTAATTACTGAAACACATAATTAAAATAAACATGAATGTGTTATTATTTGTATGCTTAGATCTAGGGTTTGCTTTACCTAAACCCTAATTTTGAGGGGGGGGGGGGGGGGCGTTTTTTATTTTGTGCCCTAATTAGGTTTTGTAAACTATTGTTTTAATTGGATTAGAAACCCTAAGATGCATACAAATTTATGTGTATATGCGTAACTTTGATTTAATTGCATTAATTGTTAAGTGTAATTTTATGTCCATGATAATTACATGCATGTTTTATCATGGATATGCTTTTATTGTATGTCTTTCGTGGTTAAGTGATATACACTAATTTTGATAGATCTAAAATTGGGGAAGACCTCAATATATATTAATTGGTTAATTAATAGGATTTATCTAAACCGTTTGCATGTGGCTAATTGATATGCATGACTTTATTTGTTATGCATTTATTGTTTATTTGTTTATTTTTTAAATGCTTGCTTGTTTATGTTTTGTAACAAGGGTATTTTTACAAGAAAAATAAACCGATCTAAACAATGGTGAAACATGTATTTTTTAAGAATAGTAATCATAATCGTTTAATTGATTGATGACTTTGGTACAAATGAGTGAACGGCTCACCCATGAGAATGAACTAATAAAAGGGGTTTAAAGAAGTGCGCACAGTCACACTGAATGGATGTCTAAGGTTGTGTTTTAGCACGTACCTGGTCCTCTGCCCCCTGTAAGTTCGAGTGGAGCTACTTAGTAAGTCATTAAAATGTGCAAGCTCATCTTAAGGGCGAATTAGTATTGATTCCATGCGCCACTTAGGTGGTAATTATCCGAAACACTAAGTGTTTACACTTATGCAAAAGTACGGTATAATGGATGATAATTAACACTAATTCCTTGATTGGTGAACCCAATACCTCAATTAAAGTTTGATGATGAAAAGCTTATACATTAAAACAAGATATAAATGTTTTAATAAAACCTATGTTACGAAGATGAATGCATGACATCTTTGTACATATTTGATTTAACATCAAAATCATTACCCTTTAATTTAAGTTATATGCCATCCAACGAAACGGAAACACCTAAGATTACCTTTTATTTGCGTGAGATCGTGACTTAGATCGTAATCAAAGGGTAAAATGTCCACGTGTCGTGAGAACGGGCATGGACGATTTTGCAGTTTCTTAAGTTGGACAACTTAATTAAGTTTTGTAGTGAGAACTGGCAACTCAAGGCATAAGATGGGATAAAACATGTTTACATGGCAATTGAAATTGGCTATATGTAAATCCCATAAATCTAGGAATTGCAATTGAAATTGGCAATTGAGCACAAGCTCTACCACTTTGTATAAGGTTCATTACTAGCAGATCAACTGACGTGATGAGATTATGACAATTTGGATCCTAGTTTTCAGTGAAAATTAAATGGTTATATGTTTATGAACCATGGGTGTTTAATTTTCTTGAAAAGGTTAATTATCGAAAATACTAAAATTGAATTTTGTAATTCTTTTGAATGTATAATTGCAACATTTAACCGTAAACGAAGTTTAGTCTTTGATCAATAAATTGTTCCATTCTGCTTTCAAACAAATGTTTGATCGAGAATAATTTACCGAAAAGACAAACGAAGTCTCTTTTCTATGGGAGAAGCATGAGACTCAATCCTATTCCTTTTCATGAATGAGAAAGGTATAATAGGAACATTTGAATTGTCTAAATTCTAAATGTAACTCATAGCAATGAATTGCACATCTTATTTTCCATAAAGATTTCATTACCTTCATTTGGTAAATGAATCCTTTTGTAACAACATGAATGTTGGTTAACTGGAAAACATGTATATGAGTTACTAAATTAGAAGCTAGACTAATTACCGCGAAAATTGGTAAAAGGAAAACTAGCTTAATTTATCTAGTTGGTTTACTTTAACCTTTAAAGGTGCTACATACCAGTATGGGGATGGTAGACCTGTTAAGGAAGAAATTGCATACCCAATTTTTCGAGTTAATAACATTGATGGATAACCCATCATTCACAGAGTAGAATACACCTTTTAGTACCTTAGTAATGATTACGTATGGTTCTTCAAAGGTGTAGGAAAGTAAAAAGCAAGCAAGTTGGTTTCACTAGTTATGCAACACTTACAATGTTGTCAGATTCAGTGGGAGCATTTGTGTTGCATTACTGAATAAGAAGTTGTTTTAATAATTTCTAATTCAGTGGGAGCTACAAGCCTTATTTCCTGTGTAGTAATCCAGATTATCTTCAAAGATAATTACTTTCCAATTGTAGGAACTTATGTTTTTTTTAAGGAGAGTCATGTGCATTTCCTTACTAATCAATATAGTCCTACATCTACTTGTTATATCTACGACACAAATCATATTAATCAAATAAACGAACGTGTATCGTGTTGTTTATCTGCTACATGATGTTGTTCCGTGCACAAGTGGGAGAAATCTTTATTGTGTGCAAGGTACAACACATATTAATATGATTTAAATGAATTCTCTTGACTGTAAAGTAAGAGAATAACGTTCTAATAGGAAATATACATTTAAATATGTATGATTGCCCTATTTAGAACATGTGTCAAGATGATAACAAAGACTACTTTATTTTCAAAATTTATGTCATTCAATATTTAAGAAACACTTGTAGTTACAATTTATGTTACGTGAGAACGTGAACTAGATTATAGCCCAAGGTAAAATATCCACGTGTCGTGAGAACGAGCATGGATGATTTTGCAGTTTCTTACGTTGAATTTTTCATGGATGACATAATTAAATGAAGTAATCTAATACTACTTTGAATTTAAGTATTCGTTGAATGACTTAAATATATGTAGTAGATATTAACTTGAAATATTAATTGAAACCTGAGGTGGTGTTCATAATTACTTTTATTATAAATGTTTATGATTTTGTAAAGTCACAAACATGAAGTATTTTAATACAAGACTTACAATATAAAGTAAGACGTTAACTTGCTATGTTTTAAGACATTTGCATGAAGTCAATGAGTTGATCAATGACTTATAACGTATAGTGGGATTATAACTGGTATGTCTTTTGACTTGGTCAAGAATATTTGTGTTATAATGCATGCAATTGATTTGGTAATTCTATTGTACCATTAAGTTTTACTTTGTTGGTAAATAGGATAAACCAAAGAGTAGATGGTTATCTTAAATATTGTTAGATTAATCTTACAATATTAATTCTAAGGAAATACCATAGTTTTATGGTATGTTCAATTAGAAGAATCAAAATCTATTGGCATGTTTGATTCAAGATAACTATAGTTTCTTCCAAAATGTTATCAAGGTTAGTAGATTGAGTATAGATTGAATATACTCAATAAGACTCCAACCTAGAAGATTGATAAGACACCATTTGTTTATGGAATGTGATGAATCACATTAAGTCTTATAAATGAAGTTCTGAATTTTGTTAAACTACTTATAGAGTGAGTTGTAACAAACTAATGTTAGGAACTGTCAATGTTTTTTGTAATATCCCAAAAGAGAACAAGTATTGTTGCTCTACTTCATAAACTATTTAAAGGTAATCTTTAAATTGTTAAAGGCAAGTGGGAGTTTTGTTTAGATCTTGAAAGATTGAATTACAAAATACATAATCTTCTAAAATGCACTAGCAAATATCATGATGAGGCTAAACATGTATATGATAGACCTTAATATGATGGAATTGTCATTCATAGATCTATAAGGATATCTCAGATATTTAATATGCTGAGGAATATGAGTTACATGATCATGGTAAGCCTGTTAATCATAATGATGAATTTACCAAATGTTGAATTGTGGAAAATCAATCATACTATGAATGTAGAGATGCTGTCCATAAAGATAATCAACTTTAGATACTTGGTTTATCTTAATAAAGATGATTTGCTTCAAAGGATGGAAACCCTAGTGGTTTAAATCTTTATGTAGAAATCATATGGACAATATTGTACACATATTTAATGCATGTCTAGTGATAATAATATTATTCATATTTAAGCAATTAACTATGATTGAATATTCTTTACTAGATACATTAAATAGAAGTATAAAGATTATAATTGTCATACTTAGTTTCATTGATATGAAATTTTGACAATGAATGTCATAACTCTTTGTTGTGGAATTACTTTTGCGAGGACGATGAGTAATACAAAGAAGTTTTATGAATTCAAATAATCTTTGAATATGTACAAACTGCAAGAATCAATGAATGGATATATGCATGCATCTATGAGATGATTCTTATGTTTAATATTAAATCCATGTTTGATTTAATAATTAAATAAGATAGCTCATAAGTATTCCTGAAAGCTAGTGAGAGTATTATTTTTATTTTCTTAAATCTTATATGTTGTATGGGCAACTACATTCCACCTAAATTAAGTTTTAGTTGGGAATGAAACTTAGTTTGTAAGATTTGGAAATAAGACATACAACCTTGGAATATATGTTTATTGCTATAAACATATGTGGTAAATCAATGAGTCTAATAGAACATGATGGATATATAATGAGATCTTAAAGTCTAACTTGAAGATTCATCATGTACATCATGTTGTAAGATTGTTGTGTCATGCTTGGTTACAAGATGATTTGACAACATTGAAAGTTGTTAGTGTAATAAATATTTTAAAAGGAATATGTTTGGATTTAGAATCACATTCCACAATCTGGAGATGCTCCTAGATTCTATGGATGATTATATGACAATTGTTTCATAATTGTCATTGCCAACAAACTTGAGTTTTGGTAGGCACCAACATTACACTATAACTGTTCAAAGTTTACGGATGTTTAAAGAGTATATTGTTGTACACAATGATGCTGGTATAATTGAGATGACACTCAATTCTAGTCATGGTATCCTTGATAATGACCATGTTGACTAGTTATGCTCAACTAAGAGCATAGTTGCATTATACATTAAAGAATAAAGAATACTTTAAAACTTTAAAGTTTTGAAAGATGATTGTCATAAAAGGGTGGTTCAGGTTATCACGCACCTTATGGAATGATATGACAATATCAAGATATGTGTAAACATATACAAGAAATTCACTTATTGAATTCTTGAAATAAGTATTCTCAAAATTCCTATAGATCAAAGTTAATTGAAATTATGCCTTGTCAACAAGTATGATTTTCATGACTTGTGGCAAAATTCATTAACTAGTATTCTCATGCATTGATCTATTTAGTATTTGGATAAAGGATGTTAAACAATTATTATTTATAATGAATTAAAGTACGGTATACGTTTAATTTCATTTATAATATTGTGTCCTATATTTGCATGTTTAAATCCATGAATAACTTAAGTTATTCTAAATAGTCCGTTGTCAATCAATAACATGGGAATGATATTGAATTAAGACAAATCTGAGTATTAGTTAGAATATACTTGAAAGTATATTGATGCGTAGCATGACTAATTTCAGATGATATTCAATGAATTGAATATAGGACTTATCCCACCCGCATGATAATACTTTATGGATCTTTGTCATTAAGTATATCATGAATATTTATCCTCTGACTTGAGATACAAGAGATATGTCATGGATGTAGTGCATTTCTGTGAAGCAATCTAACGCTATACGTAACTGGTAGTTATAAGGGTTGTTTTCAGAAATGTTGCGAAATCTATGAATCCTGCTTGTAGTCAAAATGGGATTTGTTTCCTTCAAATTTATTTTGAAGTATAATACTACTGGGCCCCTCGTAGGGTTGTTAAGATGTTTGCATGGCCATGCCCAAGGTCTTCTGGAATATGTTCAGAAGAATTGGTAATCTTAATAAATCATATAAAGCGAGAAACAGAATAGTTAATTAAGAAATGAGTTAGATCCATATTCTTATTAACATGGTATTAGAAGCAAAAGGATGAATATGATGATGAATCATCAAACTTGGTTTTTCTCCAGAAAACCATACACGAGTTGTACCGGGGGCATTGGCGTGTTGCTAGACGCTAACCAATGTCATTTCACGTTTTGTAAACATATCCAAGTGGGAGCTGTTGGAAATGTATATATTTACAAACATGTGAATGTCCGGATTCGAACTCGGGACCACGGGATTGCACACATTAGCGAATGAGAATTAAAGTTAATAATTAATGTTTATGTTTACGATTAATTATTACACATTAAGTCCGGTTAACGATCGTTAAGTATTTAACGGAAAAATGACTAACGACCGTTAAATGGAAAAGAGAATGACTAGAAATGGAAAACTTGGAAAAGTTATGGATTGGGCTTTGGGCTTTCATTGGTGGCCGGCCATAGGGCATATACAAAGCCTAATTCACAAACTTGTTCCCTAAGTTTACCTACTAGTATATAAGGAGGGGTAGGTTCTAGGGTTTCATACACTTGTGCATTGAATTAACCCTAGATCTCTCCTCTCCTCTCTCTAGTCCATTATTTGGCCGAACACCCCAAGTAAGGGAGTTTGGTTTCGTTTTTCTTAAACGAGGACTTGTGTTAGATCTAGCAATCGCTTGATTCGTTTGGTTAATTCGTGTGTACAAGAACGTGGTTGTAAGACATTATTCTTACACCAATAAGTACTTCTTTGGTTTGCTTTGCTCGAGGGTTGTTTTGCTTTGCTCGAGGGATTTGATATTCGCAAGAGGTACGTTACGCATACTTTCAGTTAATTAATTTATTTGTTATGATCTTAAGTCTTCCGCTGTGTACTCTTGATGTCTTTATGTTTTATTGTATTTTATATATCATAAACCCCAACAAGAATACATAAAAGCATACAGCAGGTGAACCTTCCATGTCCAATGAAGGTTAGCCTGCAAAAAATCAAAATACTGCAAGAAGTTCTTGTATAAGCTAATGTATCACAACTAAATGGTTACTCATCAAGTATATGAGACTGAGTTTGAATTTATTGAGAGACTTTCAAAACGCTTATACGCCTTGAATAAAACATATTTCACGTAAACAAACACTCTAAATCATCCTCGTAAGCCTTTTAATCTGCAAACACAAAAAGGAAAAATGGCACTCTTACTTGTTCTTTTAAGTACGCAACAACCATTTCAGCCCACATTCCCAAACTCTCACCATTTGGTGGATAGATATCGTAACTTCGTCGTCATTTGTGAACTTGCTCTTTTCCATATTTATATGTAGTTTTTTTTTTGCTTATTTAGACCTTTTAGTTCCACATACCTAAAGAAAAAAGAAAATGGAAAAACGCATAAGAAAGGTAAACAACTGAAATATGATGAAAATGGCTCATATCAATTGAATCAATTATTAATAGTTGTTTACCTTACTACTGCTCCAAAGATAAGCACATTCATACACAATTTTTTAGTGATCTGTAGTGTAAAAAGAATTGTTAATTGTAGTGTGTCCCCAAAAAAGATTTTGCTCTGCCTCGTCAAGTGACCCACGCTAAACATTACTCAAGCTGACCCGTTTTAACCTTTTGTTGAACTTTATTTACATGTGATTCTATTATAATAAGCGAACTTATTACTAAAGGAGAAATTTGAGCCAATATATGTGAACATTGGTCAATATACATTACAGTTTTACTGGAAATGAATCAAATGTTTGAAAACGGAAAAAATGCTAACAAAAGGGTCGATTGGTTTAAAAGTCACCAAAAACATATTCAAGTGTTTGAAACCTCCTAAACTGCTTAAAGAAGTGATTTGTTTTTTGGCCAAGCCACCCGGTTTTGACCCGACCAAAAAGATAACCTATTTTGACCCAGTTTCGTATGCCACCTATACTAACCACAGTTTGTTGGTGATGCCATTTTGTTAAATTTAATTTATTTATTACAATAATCCATTTTTATTATTATGACAACGTAACTTTTAGGACTACTGAATCCATCTAAACCTTGACAGAACTGGTTAGTCTAGTTTGGTTTGAAGGATATCATGTTGTTTGTCACATCATAGAAGTTGGAACTCTGTAGAGATGGTTTGGTTAGGTAACATTGATGTACACGGTCACAGCGAGTGAAGTCTTTACTGATTCCTAAACCTAAAGATAACTGGAGATGAGTTTGTCTAATGCAAAAAGTGAAAACTCATAAAAGAAAAATGATAAACGTACCTCACTGCTATAATTTGGGCCATTAGTGTCGATGATGCGATTATCATCTGTATCAAGCACTCCGCCCCATGTTCCTTTTCCTCCACTACCAACTGAAAAGAGACGTTATTATTAAAAATGATGAATAAATGTGTAACCCTTTAATCCGAACATATCAGGATACAATTTCTCATTTGTTTGCTGTTAGCCTGTTACCAGTATTATGCTAAAAAAATCCCCTGTTTTGTTATTATGACAGATGTTCTAGTCTTTTGACTCATAGCCAAACCGTTTTTCATGGGCTGGATAGAAACTTGAATACACGGGAATGACATAAAAGTGCAATAATTAATGGCCATATGTGTAAGAACGATGCTTACCATGACGAGCACTCGATCAGTTAGAGGTATCTACTGGTAGTTGCTGATTGTGCAACTGTTTTGCCTGTCATCTGCAAATTAATACCATTAATAATCTACTCATTATTACGTGAAAAATTTAATCCTAAAACAAATGCTTATTACCTTCACGAAAATCATCTGACCCATTGTAACCAAGATCTGGATCATAACCGTTGAACTGGTCCTAAAAAAAAATACGTATTACCTTCAACTAAATGCGTAGTTGCATACCGTATTGTTCAACGTCTTCAACCAATCTCTAGTCTTTGACCTCGTTGTTTGCTTCCGCAATTAAGCCTCCGTTTGATCCGTTGGTACCATATATCCAGCCTTATGCACCTGATTCAGTCAAAACATTGTTTACTAAAGCAATGATAGTTGTTAATGAGGTGCATATAGAATTATATAAATTGTTGCACACTAACCTCAAGAAAAGTGAGAGGGCCATGGCTCTTTAGTTGTTCAGTTTCTTTCCCATCTACTTTGAACATAACAATTACGGATGCTTCAAAAATTCCGTTGCCATTACCCATCCAATGTTCCCTGTATAATCAAAAGCAGTTCATTAACCTTGTAAAAACATATTAATTTTTTCTCGTTAATCAAACTTAATCTAAGGCAACCGAAAAAATACCCATTACCTCATCTTCGTGAAGCTTCTTATCTGACCACTTTTACAAATCATAACATCTGATTTCCCACCATTCTTCAGCCTTTTGTGCATTAAACCTCCTTTTGCTACACCAAACATTTAGACAATTTAGATTAATACAAAATAAAAATAAAAAATAATAAATAAAATGGAACAGCTGCGAATCGTCTAATCCTTTCAAGTTTCATGTGAAAAAAATACAAAGTCATGTGAATCATAAGTAGCATTTACCTTGTCCTTGCAAATGGCTTGGCATTTTTAAATTCTAAACCCTCCAATCTTGCCTCTGCTAATCTATTAGAGAGTCGTTGCGGTTGTTGGGACTTGTGTAGGTGCTGATGATAGCGCGGGTGTTGGGGCAGCAGATACTATTGCAAAGTGTAAGCTTCGGATTTGCCCCGCTTGCAATACAAAAGCAATATGTGATGCCGCAAATGCTGCAGCCTCCTGTTATATGGAAACGTGAACTAGCTAATAGGGGCTTCTCCAAGCCTAATCCAAGCCTAATCCCTAACTTGTTCCCAAAGTTTTCTATCTACTATATAAACAAGGTTAGGTTCTAGGGTTTTTCATCACTTGTGCATTGAATTAACCTAGATCTCTCATCTCCTCTCTCTTGTCCCTATATTCGGCCGAACACCCCTTGTAAGGGAGTTTGGTTTCGTTTTTCTTAAACGAGGACTTGTGTTAGATCTAGTAATCGCTTGATTCGTTGGTTAATTCGTGTGTACAAGAACGTGGTAGTAAGACACTATTCTTACACCATATTGGTTTGAGTTGTAGAACGGTAAGGGACAACTCTTCAAACCACTTCTTTGTTTTGCTCAAAGGATCTGACATTCGCAAGAGGTACGTTACGCATACTTTCAGTTAATTATTTATTTGTTATGATCTTTAAGTTTTCCACTGTGTACTCTTGATGTCTTTATGTTTTATTGTATTTTATATATCATAAACTCAACAGTGGCATCACGAGCCTTGTATAACAAGTAATTAATTACTGAAACACATAAATAAAATAAACATGTTGTGTTATAATTTGTATGCGTAGATCTAGGGTTTGCAAAACCTAAACCCTAATTTTTAGGGGGGGCGTTTTTATGGTGCCCTAATTAGGGTTTTGTAAACTAAAGTTTTAATTGGATTAGAAACCCTAAGATGCATGCAACTTTATGTGTATATGCGTAACTCTGTTTAATTGCATTAATTGTTAAGTGTAATTTTATGTCCATGATAATTATCTGCATGTTTTATCATGGATCTACTTTTATTGTATGTTCTACTTGTTTAAGTGATATACACTAATTTATGATAGATCTAAATTTGGGGAAGACCTCAATCATTATTAATTTAATCAATTATGTGCTATGTGGTATATATTTAATTTTGACTTACGCAATCGATGAATCGATGCATGTGGCTCACCTTGTACATAGGTGAAAACGGGTGAAAGTCTTAATTAAATATATGCATGTTTGACAGATCTAGAATTGGTTATTAATAGGATTTATCAAAAACGTTTGCATGTGGCTATTTGATATGCATGCCTTATTTTTTTTGTTATGCATTCATTGTTTATTTGTTTATTTTTACAAATACTTGCTTGTTTGTTATGTGTAACAATGGTATTTTTACAAGAAAAATAAACTGACCTAAACAATGGTGAAACATGTAATTTTAAGAATAGTAATCATAATCGTTTAATTGATTGATGACTTTGGTACAAATAACTAAACGGCTCACCCATGAGAATGAACTATAAAGGGGTTATTAAAAGAAGTGCGCATAGTCACACTGAAAGGATGTCTAAGGTTGTGCTTTAGCGCGTACCTGGTCCTCTGCCATCTGTAAGTTCGAATGGAGCTACTTAGTAAGCCATTAAATGTGCAAGCTCGTCTTAAGAGCGAATTAGTGTTAATTCCATGTGCCACTTCGGTGGTAATTATCCGAAACACTAAGTGTTTACACTTATGCAAAAGTACGGTATATTGGATGATAATTAACACTAAATTCCTTGATTGGTGAAACCAATACCTCAATTAAAGTTTGATGATGAAAAACTTAAACATTAAAACAAGATATAAATGTTTTAATAAAACCTATGTTACGAAGATGAATGCATGACATCTTTGTACATATTTGATTTAACATCAAAAAATTATTACCATTTTAATTTAAGTTATATGCCATCCAACGAAACGGAAACACCTAAGATTACTTTCTATTTGCGTGAGAACGTGACTTAGATCATAATCAAAGGGTAAAATGTCCACGTGTCGTGAAAACGGGCATGGACGATTTTGCAGTTTCTTAACTTGGACAACTTAATTGAGTTAGGCAGTGAGAACTGGCAACTCAAGGCATAAGATGGGATAAAACATGTTTACATGGCGATTGAAATTGGCTATATGTAAATCCCATAAATCTAGGAATTGCAATTGATATTGGCAATTGGGCAAAAGCTCTACCATCTTGTATAAGGTTCATTACTAACAGATCAACTGATGTGATGAGATTATGACAATTTGGATCCTAGTTTTCAATAATAATTAATTGGTTATATGAATATGAACCTTGGGTATTTAATTGTTTATTGAAAAGAAAAATTATCAAAATACTAATTATGGTTTTTTGAACTTTTTCTGTAGATAGCTCATCAACCTGAAAACACTATGAGCTTAATGAGTGCCGCTTTCAAAGATATGATTGGAAGGGACAAGCTGACTGGCCCTAATTTCAATGATTGGCATCGTTCACTTAGGATCATCCTTCATGTTGCCAAAAAGGTTGAAATTTTGACTACACCTCTGCCAGATGCTCCTCCCAACACGACAACTGCTCTTGAACAAGAGGCATATCGTGTTGAATATGAGAAGCACAATGATGTGGCCTGTCTTATGCTTTCGGGGATGTCTGCTCAATTGCAAAAATAATTTGAGCACTATCCGCCTATGAGCATGCTAGATGTTTTTCGGGTCATATTAGGTTGACCCGGTAACCCGTTAAGCTAAATAACTCAATCGTAACCCGCCCCTAAAATAGTATCGGGTTCGGGTTGACCCGAACCTTTTGACACCCCTAAAAACAACCATATAATGACAGCAAGGAAAAAATGACAGCAAGAAAAAAAAATGACAGCAAGAGAAAAATGACAGCAAGAAAAAAAGGACATCAGTAAATAAAATGACACCAACAAGTGAATTTGTTCACTTCAAAGTTGGTGTTTAGAGCATCATATGAATACCTTGGAACTTAACAAATTCACAAGTTCATAGTGACAGTGGCAAGTAGCAATAAAAAATAAAAAGATCATAAGCACTAGATATGTTCCAGCCTTGGAATTGTGAAGTCACAGAAGGTTTTGGAGGTTAATAAACTAGTTAACTTAAGCTAATAAACTAAAACAAGCAACCCTTTAGATTATGTACTTACTTTGAATGTAACTCCGTCTTGCATGACATAAGCATAAATTTTCCACTTGCACTCTAAGTTTGCACAGCTTGCTGTGACTCGCGACGGTTCGCTTTTTTCAATAAAGTACTCAAATTCATTAATGATTGCATAATTATTCAAAGCTCTCCTGAATATTACTACATTTGGAAATATTGAATTCACTTTTATGGTTGGACTTATTTTGTTGGTATGTGAGTAAGTTTCGCCTTTGTAGTTTAATAGCTCATCTTCATTATCAGTGCTAATATGACTATGATACTTTCTTCACTTGGACAATTGTCTGAATCATCATCATCATGTTGTTCATCAACGTATTCAGCATTTATTTCAGCTTGACCAGCTTGACCACTGTACAAATATACTACTTGAAATTAGACGAAGAATATTCTACCTACATAATAGAATGCGTAAAGTTAGTATACACCTTTGTTCTATTTCATTGGTATCAAGTATATTAAGCGGCGTCACATAAATTGTAACTTCTTTTTCCTTCTCATACATATCAAGCATCACTTTGAAAGTCTCATCATTTTCGAGTTCAATAAAGGACTGCTCTATGGCATTCTTGTCAACAAAAAGAGTTGTGAAAACTAGATCCCCCTTTGATGGATACAGATTTATCACGTCTTCAACAAGATCCCCGAAGTAGTATGAGCATGTTTCAATGTAGATACTTTTTTGATACCCGTAACAATATCTTTTCCGACGCGAGTTCTTGGCTAAGCGAAAATAGCCTCCATATTTTAATTTTAGCTTATATTTGGTTGATTGTTGCCTGAGAATAAAGTCATTCGAGCTTAAGAGAATGAGTACAAGTTTTCTAAAACACATTAATTTTTTTGACACCACCAATGTTACGTAAACTTACTCTAAGTATTGGTGATTCAACAATGTTCCCCCATCTTGGTGGCGAGAATTGATCAATAGCAATGTCCGCACCATTGTCAATCATTAATTACCTGTATTTGATAATGTGATGAAACAAACACATGGTGGCCATTATCACGTTCTTTGTAAATTTCATTTAATGAATCAGTTATCAAATGTCCCAAAAATACTATAGCTTGCTACATGAATAATGTCCAGTGGTGTCAACCATTTTCTATAAACAACCTATACATCTCCTCAAACAACAACCCCATGATTCAATTATTTTTATGATCATTCATTTAACATCTATAAACAAAAACAGAGAGAAAAAAGGGAATGCATCATCACTTCAACAGTTGATCTTACATGCAACTAAAAGATAATTAAACTAATAAAGCACACTTACATTATACAGATGAAAAGAATCGATCGACAAGGTTGAATTGATATTTTGAAAAGAAAAAAAAAATGGATGAATTGATTAAGAGGAATAGATTAAGAGGGTAAATGGGTAAATTAATTATTACTTTGGCGCTAAAATCAGAAAGAGGTGTAAGGGCAAAATTGTCTTACAACAAAAAATCATATTAGTTGGGTATATATGTTATTTTAAACTTTCATTGGGTAAATATGCAATAATAAGGTTTAAATGGGGAGATATGCAATTCTCCCTTTCTAAATTACCTCCAAGTAACTCTTAAACTTACCAACTTAATGATTTCTTTTTTTATTTTTATCAATTCCAAACTTGGTAACTTTTCACACGCTATATTAATTTTAGAAAACACACGCTTTGTATTTCAAAAAAACACACGTTTTGCATCAAGGGTCGAACCAGAATCACGATTTCACAAATATAATTATTTACAACCATACACTCTCGTTTTACGCAGATATTCGTCTAATATAGTATAATGTATGTATCAAATATACTTTTTTCGGTATATCGAGATTATGTTTTATCTTAGGTATTGCATTAATGACACGGGGATTAAGTTTTTTCTAAGTACGAAACAGATATATTGGGCATTATGGGGCTTTTATGGAAGAAATATTAAATTCATAGATTTCTAATTAAATATAAAATATATTATTTTAATTAATTACCAATAACAGCGTAAGATAATAAATATTTCATGTTTTAAGTTGGTTTTAATGGTACCATTAAACCAGTATATAAGAAGCATTGCAACCATGTCATAGGTCACATCATTTGCTGATATTTGAATCAAATCAAGGCAATATCAACACAACAAACTAATGGCTTCTGCAAGAAAAGTTTCTTCCACTGCAATACTTTTGGTATTGATGTTTCTTTGCATGTTTTTTGTAATGAGTTCAGGTATGAGTTTCATATTTCATTTATTATTAACTAAATGTGTTACGCTGTTACAGCGCTATTGCCGAAAAGGCAAGTTACTTTAACCAAATGTGTGTTACGCTGTTACAGCGCTATTGCCGGCATGTCTTGGAGATTGTGCATCGATTGGGCAAGATTGCTTAACACTTTGTCTAAAAGCAGGCTTTACAGCAGGTGGTTGTAACTCATCAGGAAGATGTTGTTGTCGTGATTAGTCAGTTAATTATTTCAGATTGTAACCATTAACTATGAATGTATGAAATAAATTTTTAAAAGTTGTCTAAGATCACCAACTTAATAAATGGTCAATGCTTGTAAACCATCTCTTTGGGATTTAAGGGTAAAAGTTGTTGACTATGATTTGCCTGTCACTTTTTGTCATTTCCGTATCATATAATCAATGACGAAATAATCACAAAAATGATCATAGGTTGGATCTCGATCTTGACAACCTTTGTCATATGCATGGATATGGTCGTATATAAATGTAGTTGGTAGTTTTATTAAGCAACAAATGTACATATAAATCATACATAGAGAAAAAAAAGGTTACATTAAATCTCCAAATGCCTAAACAATCACAGTTTAAAGACTAACAAATGGAAAAAAGATGAAGTATCACAATAACTTCATATTTATTGAGCAAAATTGAGCCTTTCTATCTGTTAGATAGGTTAGTTGACCCAAACCACTATTCACTATCTCCCATCTATATAATAGGGGAACTTGCCACATCATTAATACCACATCATTAATGCCACTTGGATAACAAAACCATGTATGCGCAACTAATTACGTGTAAACTGTGACTCGGCATATCTTGAAATTAGGCACGCTCCAATTTCATGCTCAGTTATACACGATCTGCTTTTCGCACAAAACATAACCATTTCCCAAAAGAATCGCACAAAATCAAACAGTTTTCCCTTCATGATTCGAAATTCAAACTAATTACTCTAATCTTACATACGAGATGACCTCTATTTCAGCAGAAGATTTTGTGATAAATCAAACGCAATCTCAATCGCATCTCTTTTCCAGAAAAACAAAATCCGAATTCAAAGTGATATGATACACGCCCTAATTCAAAGCGATAAACGCTAGGTCGCCAACTATCAGAATTTCAAAGAATATATTTCAAATTAGGAATTTTATCATCTTGATTAAATCGACAAAGTTATGATTTGGTTAGGGTAAACACTTAATTTTGCTAGTAACCGTTTAATTGATTTCCTTTTTTATTTTTTTATTATTATTATTTTTTTTGTTTTGAAATCACAACTAATTTTTGTTTAGTTGATGAAGATGAATCTGCGTGAGTGATAAGATATTAGCAATTGATGATTTTTTCTTTATATATCACAAACTGAAATTATATAAATTCGTGCTTATAAACAGGTTATGTATGATGGTTGATTTTGATGTAAGTTTGAGATCCGTTTTTGAATTGGTTAATGGGTTTGTGAGTTTGATTATTTATGTTAAGTGTTTGATGAAATGCTTAAATGAGTGTATGATGGTTGTTTTTATGTTCTTTTTGTTAAGCTCCATTATACGCTACATGTTCACAAGTTGTTCAAGTAGCTAAACATTTTAATAGTTTATTGCTAAACAACTTATTTGTGTTAAATAAGATGTTTTGTAGGAACCATGATAGAGGAGCCTTTTTTAAAAGAACTCATATTGCTTATATGCCATAAAGACTATAAGTACAAGCTCTTTAGATAAGTTAACCCAAATACCCCTAAATACGCTTATATAACAGCCCCTGTGAATGTAAAGTCTATAAACATAAGACACAAGTTGTTTCGAATTTTATCCACAATGGCATAAATATGTTAATTTTACTATTTTGAACTAGCTTTGAGAGGGAGTGTTTGATAAACACATTTTAGTGTTTGCACTAAGTAAACTGTTTTTATTTTAAGTGAAATAAGTTGTTTTTGATAAGCAAATAAGCATAGTTTATGTAAGCATAAGCTATTAAAATACGCAATCCCAAACACCCCTTACCCCATATTTATATATCAGAGAAATATGACTCAACTTGATCTTATGGTCCCTTTGATTTGTAGATGGGTTTAATATTAGGATTTGAATTTGGATTTAATATTGGATTTGATGTAATTGAAAAAATAACTTTTAAAGATATATTACTCCCTCCGTCTCAAAATTATTGTCAGGAGACAAGAATCACAAAGTTTAATAAAAGTGTGACCACTATAATTCTCAACCACTCAAATAAAATATTTCCTCACTAAATTCTCTTTTTCTTATTAAAAATGAAAAGTGAACAATTAATTTGAAACATCCATAAAAAGAAATATGGACAATAAATATGAGACGGAGGGGGTATATATTAAAATATAATTTAAAGATTGTTATATAAATAGTGAGTAGAGAGAAATTTAGATAAAAGATTATTTTTATTATTTTGTAATATACATAATCTATACTAGTATATAAATCATTTAGGACATGCTATTATTAGAAGGCTTAAATTTAAGATTCAACACTTATATACTTATAATGGAAAGAATTGTATTCAATTGCAGAAACTTGTAACAGCCTGCTAATTAAACGACTTTAATTCTATAAACTTGTAACAACTGAAAATTAAATGTCTTTCAGTTTTATAAACTTGAAACATCTCTTTAGTATGCTTACATAACCTGAATTACACCACAAACAAAAAATACAAAACCATCTTCACTCTCGGTAGAAATATGCTCTTACACTCTCTAAAAAATTCCTTGCCACCATTACAACAACCATCAAAAGCACCAGTTTTATCAAGATCCGTTTTTAGCAACACCACCCAACCACTCAAACATCATCAAAACACCTAAACACAACCGATCGAAACCATCAAATAACTAAACCAGTTAGATTCGCATATCCAGATGATGGTTGTGGCGAATATTTCGGTTTGTGAGTTTAAAAAATAAAACAAAACAAGATCGAAAAATACATCTACCCGTCACCTTTATTAAAGAATCTTGAAGCCATCTTGCATCTTGAAACTGAACATCTGTGCGTGTTGGTGGTTCGAACTTCACAGTAAATAAGATTAGAGTGTATTTGGTGTTCGGGTTAAAAAGAAAGAAAAGAATAGGAGATCTTTAAATATTCATGGTTATTAAAGGAATGAATCATTGTTAATATAAACAGGGGACGAATTTGTAGTTTGTGTTTGTATTTGGTAGCTGATAAATTTGTTTTAGAGAGGATAGTTTTTGTGACCGCGTGAAAATTAGATAGAGTGAAATTAGGATTGAGTAAGTTTAGGGAATTCTATAAAAGTGGTGTTTAATGTTAATTGTTGTTAGTATTGGACTTGGGCTAGAACTATCCGAACTTGGTCAATTTTGGATTTGGGCTGCATTTCTGCATTCTTTCATATTTCTTGGACTTTTTAGTCTTTAACCATATTAAATTATTTAGCTAATTATCTATTATCTATATTTATAACAATGCTAATTATTTACACTACTAATAATTTAGGCGTTCTACTTTTGAAAAACATATATCGGAGTATGCTATAAAGTATTTGAGACATGCTAAATAAAAAATGTTTAAAATGAAAAAATATTTGTTCGCCACAAAAACAGTAACCGGGTACCCGCCGCCGCATTGCGCGGGTACCCTTCTAGTAAAAGTTTAATCCACCAAAAAATAAAAAATAGATGTATATAAAAACATATGCGTCGACTATAAATAAAAAGCAAAAAAAAAAAAAAAAAAAAGGTAATTAATAAAACTTTAGTTGATAAATTTTAATTAAATTAAGAACTTTCATAAATGTTATCTTTACTATTTATAAAGAGTGTATCTCTTTTCTTGAAACTTAAATTAATGTAGTTTGTCTAAATTACCTTTAAGTAACTCTTAAACTTGCCAACTTAATGATGTCTTTTTTTATTTTTATCAATTCCAAACTTGGTAACTTTTCACACGCTATATTAATTTTAGAAAACACACGCTTTGTATTTAAAAAAAACACACGTTTTGCATCAATGGTCGAACCAGAATCACGATTTCACAAATATAATTATTTACAACTATACACTCACGTTTTACGCAGATATTCGTCTAATATAGTATAATGTATGTATCAAATATACTTTTTTTGGTATATCGAGATTATGTTTTATCTTAGGTATTGCATTAATCACACGGGGATTAAGTTTTTTCTAAGTACGAAACAGATATATTGGGCATTATGGGGCTTTTATGGATGAAATATTAAATTCATAGATTTCTAATTAAATATAAAATATATTATTTTAATTAATTACCAATAACAGTCTAAGATAATAAATATTTCATGTTTTAAGTCGGTTTTAATGGTACCATTAAAGAAATATTTTAAGTTGGTTTTAATGGTACCATTAAACCAGTATATAAGAAGCATTGCAACCATGTCATAGGTCATATCATTTGCTGATATTTGAATCAAATCAAGGCAATATCAACACAACAAACTAATGGCTTCTGCAAGAAAAGTTTCTTCCACTGCAATACTTTTGGTATTGATGTTTCTTTGCATGTTTTTTGTAATGAGTTCAGGTACGAGTTTCATATTTCATTTATTATTAACTAAGTTGCACATGTTAGAGCTTTTACCGAATGGGCAAGTTACTTTAACCAAATGTGTGTTACGCTGTTACAGCGCTATTGCCGGCATGTCTTGGAGATTGTGCATCGATTGGGCAAGATTGCTTAACACTTTGTCTAAAAGCAGGCTTTACAGCAGGTGGTTGTAACGCATCAGGAAGATGTTGTTGTCGTGATTAGTCAGTTAATTATTTCAGATTGTAAACATTAACTATGAATGTATGAAATAAATTAGTAAAAGTTGTCTAAGATCAGCAACTTAATAAATGGTTAATGCTTGTAAACCATCTCTTTGGGATTTAAGGGTAAAAGTTGTTGACTATGATTTGCCTGTCACTTTTTGTCATTTCCGTATCATATAATCAATGACGAAATAATCACAAAAATGATCATAGGTTGGATCTCGATCTTGACAACCTTTGTCATATGCATTGATATGGTCGTGTATAAATGTAGTTGGTAGTTTTATTAAGCAACAAATGTACATATAAATCATACATAGAGAAAAAAAGGTTACATTTAATCTCGAAATGCCTAAACAATCACCGTTTAAAGACTAACAAATGGAGAAAAGATGAAGTATCACAATAACTTCAGATTTATTGAGCAAAATTGAGCCCTTCTATCTGGTAGATAGGTTAGTTGACCCAAACCACTATTCACTATCTCCCATCTATATAATAGGGGAACTTGCCACGTCATTAATGCCACATCATTAATGCCACTTGGATAACAAAGCCATGTATGCGCAACTAATTACGTGTAAACCGTGACTCGGCATATCTTGAAATTAGGCATGCTCCAATTTAATGCTCAGTTATACACGATCTTCTTTTCGCACAAAACATAACCATTTCCCAAAAGAATCGCACAAATCAAACAGTTTTCCCTTCATGATTCGAAATTCAAACTAATTACTCTAATCTTACATACGAGGTGACCTCTATTTCAGTAGAAGATTTTGTGATAAATCAAACACAATCTCAATCGCATCCCTTTTCCAGAAAAACAAAATCCGAATTCAAAGTGGTATGATACACGCCCTAATTCAAAGCGATAAACGCCCGATCGCCCACTATGAGAATTTCAAATAATATATTTCAAATTAGGAATTTTATCATCTTGATTAAATCGACAAAGTTATGATTTGTTTAGGGTAAACGCTTAATTTTGTTAGTAACCGTTTAATTGATTTCCAGTTTTTTTTTTTTTTTTTTTTTTTTTTTTTTGAGTATACAAAAGTAAATTGTTTTTTATTATTTTATGAGTATACATTTTTCAAATGTTTGATTTTACGTTTCATGTTTTCTTTTAGATATGAATTGTTGGACACTTTGTTTTATGGTTTCGCATTTGCTATCCGATTACTTCGATTGTATGGAGCTTTTCAGACCTTAAGCCTGTGATTGAGTGCATGACAAAAACGTATGTATATACTCTTTTTCCCCAAGTTATTATTTGACAACCGCTGGTTATTAGTTATTAGGGATATTACTGCTTGCAGAAGGTTTACCTACACTCATTTGTCCCAGTTTAAATTCATCTTACCCGACGTCATTGGGATTGACAAGACTCTTATTCGGGATATATGGACTAATTCTCTTAAACATGATCTTCTTGTCACTTTTAAGCCCAATCCCACTACTATTCATGTTCCTATCAATGATGATAATGATAAAGGAATGTGGAAATCAGTGAAGAATGACGAGATATCACAAATAACCAAACTGTTTCAAAGCCGCCTTAAGACTTTTTATGAATCTAATTCTCATGAGGTAGTCCTTACATTGTGTTTGTATTCAGAATTACGCCTGCCGTATCATAAACATTTGCACCTTTATCAATTATCTTGAACAGGAGGATCTTGATGTTCCTAGTCTGGTTCTTACCGTGGATTCATATTCAAATCCAGACGCGACTGCTCTACAAGTCAGCTTCGCTGGCTCTCTCGATGCCCTGACTGATACGGTATGCTTTAATTTTCTTAATCTCAACGCAAGTTTACGACAATTGAATCCTTTGCTATTGAGTACTTCTGTTGAGCCAATACAGCAAAAAAATTGTCCATCATATCCTCAAAGGAAGTGCTGGGATCCGTTTGGGGCCGACATTTCTTTTTGTACCTTAGTAGGTGTGATTATTGATAAGGGATTTCTGCTAGTCAATTTGTGTGCATTCTCTACTAGTATACTCTCTTTTTTTCTCATGGATGTTTTGTTTTTTGAAAGTCTACTGACTAGTTACCCTTCCAACACACTTGTCTTTCTTTGGCAGATTAATGGACTGAAACATCTTGGTTTGGATGTAGCAAAACAAACTATCACAACAAAAGGATCAATCATACATACACGAGTTTTAGTTACTCAGACATGAGTATGCTTCTTAGTTTCATTTTTCTGATTCGTATAAGATGCTTGCCAAGGGAACTCTGCTGTTTTATTTAATTCTATTAAAAATATAATGGACTGCTGGAAAATAATGTTTACCTCCCACAAACAGAGTATTTGTTAGCTCTCATATTTGTTTGTTTTATAGATCAACTGGGCGTAAGGTTGAAAATCCTGATCTCCTGGACAATCTCAGATTGACCATTATAACTTATAAGTGATCTACAATCAGGTATGCATACCCTATTAAGCTAATAACTCCCTTCTGCTTCTTGAAAAATTAGTTTTTTTTCTTTAGTATGCTGCTTCTTACGCAATGCAAGTTCTCATGTTTTATGTATGTTCAAGGAGCCTAGAATCAGGGAGGGTTTTGGCATACAAGCACCACTCAAAAAGGTAACTTTGCCGAAAACAATGTTATATGAAACCTTTATTATCGTTGAACCAAAATAAAACTCTGGGAGTATGTTATATGAAACCTTTAATTTATACTTTGGTTCATATCATTGAAACAAAATCTTTTACTTATCGTGCACTCTTGGGAGTTGGTTCTATGCACTGGTTGTAGGAGTAATGCTCTCCCGGACACATATATTTGCTATGACGATTGTTACTCATTTTTTTGTCACTTATGACTGTCTTCCTTTCTATAAGTTTCCATTCCCAAATTTACTTTTTTAACCATTGATAGTAACGTGGTTAAATGAAATCAGTAACTACATTATTATCTGTCCACGGCGTTTTTGTTCTTAATGAAAAGGGCATTTAGACCTTTGATCAAACCGGTTGGCATCCTTAGGATGCATGGGACCAGGGTGATCCCACCGATCTTCACCTTTTGGGAGACCTTTGATCAAACCTGTCAAAACTTTGTTTCACATTGTTTCGCTTATTTGATGGCGCTCCAAGTCCCCTTTCACTAGTATGTATGTATATGGGCATATTCAAAGTATAGAAGTTCAAAATTCTTAGAAAAGAACATGCTCTATATGCTTCCTATTGATTTTGGGACACCAGAGGATCTTTTTATCTGTTCTGTCCAGTGTATTCAATTTGTGTCATAATAATATTAAGGTATGTGAAAAAGGGATCTGTACATTGCTATCATTTATGGCCAATTTTCTAACATGATATATAGCCTGTCTTTATGACAGCTTGATGCTGTTGATATTGCTACTCCTATATAAACAGGTCCAGACTGCCCCAATCTTTGCTTGTGAGTACCGTTTTATTCCTTTATTTGTTTTCTGGGTTCTTTTCATGAGACTTATGTTAAGTTGTTTTATATTGACAGGTCCTGAGTATTAGCCTCGCGATTGCCTTGACAGGTAAGAAATGGGTATTATGGTAGTTACCAGGAAAGCTCTACATTTCTTGCATTTGTAATTGCACAGTAGCTTCCCGTGCTTGTCTTTTTGCATATTTTTGAATCGTGAATGTTTTCTGCTGCAAACCTTGTGAGATGTTCCTGTTAGTTTATTCTGAATTTCACAGGTTTTGTTTCTGTATAAACAGTATGTATGAAAAGGGTTTGTAACAGAAAATACAAACGAATGTTGATAAAGACTGAATATGAAAACACAGATGAATACTAATGATTTTGTATTGATTCGACTTGCTGAATGTTTACAGAACTTTGTCCCTATTTATACTAGATGAAACGGTACCAATAAACAAGAGAATACCGTTTCCCTAAAACTAAACGACACATCCTATTCTAAACGTTATAACCGTTTATACCCATTCTAAACTATACTAAACCGACCCATGTTGACCCAGCCCATATCTAATGTTTACAGGATTCTAAAACTTTATATAATATATACTAAACTATTCTAATTTACACCAAGACCCCTATATTTAGTTTATACTCCAATACTCCCCCTTAAACTAAATATAGTTAAAGGTCTTCATTCTTGATTTGTCTTTACAGTAGTGCTGGTTCTTCATCATCCCATACGAGATGTGCCTCTTCTTCCTTTTCTTTCTCTTTGTCCCTTCGCTTTGTACATTCGTATGCGAAATGACCATACTCACCACATTCATAGCATTTGAATCTACTCTTGTCATTGCTTGTTTGACCAACACTTCTTCCACGTCCTGTTCCTCTTCCACGTCCTCTACCATTAAGCCTGTTTCCAGAATTATTTGTACTTGCTAACAGTAATTTCCTTGGATCATACTCTTCTGGTTCATCAGTGCTCTTAATACGTTCTTCATATGCTGTTATTCTTCCAACAGCTTCTTCGAATGGCATGGTATCTATTTCTGAGTATTGTTCAATGGTGGCCACGATCGGTAAAAACTTCTTTGGAACCGAATTTAGTAACTTCCTGACAATTGTCTCATCTTTGAGTGTCGAACCAAGGTTTTTAAACCTTGCCCTTATACTGCCCAATCTTCCAGAGAAGTCACTTATGGTTTCATTTTCTTTCATCTTTAAGGTTTCAAATTCGCTCCTTAAAGTTTGTAGTCGTGCCTTCTGAACGAGATCTGCTCCAACATATAGAACTTTGATCGCATCCCATACTTCCTTTGCACTTTCGTATTGCGCAACTTACATTAAAATATCTCCCGGTAACGTTTGGAAGATCATTGCTTTCGTTGTATGTACCTTCTTTTCATCCACCTTTTCTGTTGAACCAATAGTTTCCCAAAGACAATAAGCCTTTGAAATCGTTTCCATCGGAATTGCCCACTGGGTGTAATTTGAATCCGTCAACTGTGCGCATTTAAGTGCTATATTTTCTTGAACTTTAGACGTACTGCTTCCTTCTTTATCATTCGTCATGCTTTCTTCCTTTCTCTCTTCTTTCTTGCTTCAATCTTTCGTCTTGCTTGTACCACATAGGTTTTCTTTTTCTTACATGATCGTACCACACAGGTTAATACCACGAAGGTTTGTTCCACGAAGGACTGTACCACGGAGGTTTGTTCCACAAAGGATTTGTACCACTAAGGTTTTGGTTCTTGCTTACTATACCACAAAGGTTTCTTTCTACTTCCACGAATCAATCCAAGTATATAAATAATATGGGATTTCCAGATCAAAACTTAAATGGAATTCCAACTTACTATCAACAATAGAATTCTTAAACGGGGATCCTAACTTGCAAATAAAACTTAAAACTTTTACAAAGGAAACAAACCGAAATTAGGGCTGCACACGCAACGTTTTCTTTTTCCTTCTTCTTCGATCAAACAGCCCACTTTCTGTTTTGTTTCTTGTTAAACGACAAAATCCTCCGTTCTTTCTTTTCGTTCTTCTTCCCTGGATCGATTGTTGCTCTGATGCCAATTGTTAGTTTCTTCTGAATTTCACAGGTTTTGTTTCTGTATAAACAGTATGTATGAAAAGGGTTTGTAACAGAAAATACAAACGAATGTTGATAAAGACTCAATATGAAAACACAGATGAATACTAATGATTTTGTATTGATTCGACTTGCTGAATGTTTACAGAACTTTGTCCCTATTTATACTAGATGAAACGGTACCAATAAACAAGAGAATACCATTTCCCTAAAACTAAACGACACATCCTATTCTAAACGTTATAACCGTTTATACCCATTCTAAACTATACTAAACCGACCCATGTTGACCCAGCCCATATCTAATGTTTACAGGATTCTAAAACTTTACATAATACATACTAAACTATTCTAATTTACACCAAGACCCCTATATTTAGTTTATACTCCAATAGTTCCTTCATATTTGGATCGCTTAACTCTTATCAGACCTTTCTTCTTTGACATGACATTATATGCTAGTATTTTATTTTATTTGGGTTACACGGATCAACTTGCGCCATCAGGTCGAACTCAGTCCCCCCCCCCCCCCCACCCTTTTTTTTTTGTTTTTTTTTTACCAAGAGTTTGCAAAACTAGTATATGCACATGTGTCTCCAAAACCTAGTGTACGCCTCAAGCCTCCGGAAGGCCTAAAATAAAGTACAGATGAGGCCTTTTTACTTTCGAATGAGGCCATTTTACTATAAAAAGAATTTGTTTTGAATACTTAATATTTATATACGATTTATCTCTTATCTGTACTCATAAGAAGAAAAAATATTTTTGATTAAAAATAAGTAATGTTTAATCTTCAAAGTACTCTTTTAAAACTTAAATTTTTACATAAAAATTCAAACAATATTGCTTTAAGTTGCTTTGACAATGTCTCACCTAAAATTTCAAAAAAAGCAATTATATTTGAAAACTCTTTCTTAATAATGTTTTTTTGTGTTTAATCACAACACTATTAATGTTAAAAATTCATCCACAAACTCTATAATATAAGACAACTATATTACAATATCTCTCTGTTATTGTGTTAGTTCATAGTTGATAAAAATGAATAATTACAATATCAGGAATGTCGCTGTAAAAATCCTGTTGATATGTACAGGTACTCGCATAGTATAAAATAAGAAAACATAAAAAAAAAATATTGATTTTTCGGTTGACCAATAAAAAAACTCAATTTCAAAATCGATCATTGGCCAATAAAAGCCAAAATTGGCTTCATTTGGTCAAACTTATGTATGTTTTTTATCCAACAAACTCATGTATGTTTTATCAAAAAAAAACATATGCGTCGATTTTATAACTAAAAAGCAAAAAGAGAAGGGGGTAATTAGTAAACTTTAGTTGATAAATTTTAAATAAATTAAGGACTTTCATAAATGTTATCTCTACTACTTATAAAATTGTATCTCTTTTCTTAAAATTTAAATTAATGTAGTTTGCGTAAATTAGCTTTAAGTAACTCTTAAACTTGACAACTCAAGTGATGTATTTTTTTTTTCTTTTTCTTTTTTTTTCAATTCCAAACTTGGTAACTTTTCACACACTATATTAATTTTAGAAAACACAGACTTTGTATTTCAAAGAACACATGTTTCACATCAAAGATCGAACCAGAATCACGATTTCACAAGTATAATTATTTACTGCTATACACCCTCGTTTTGCGTAGATATTTGTCTAATCTATATCTATATTACTTATAATGCATTTAAGCACTTCTCTCCTATTAAATTTTTAAGATTTCCTAATATATATTTTAAGTAAATACAAGTAAAAAAAAAACATAATTTACAACTATTTGAAGCACAAATACAACTAAAAACCCAATATTCAACAAATACAATTAATACACTATTTAATTCACCCATTCACCAAAATATACAACAATTTAATCACAATGTACAATCTAATTAAGCTATTAAGCCAAGCAAACACTAAAAAATAAAGGTGAGAAACAAACACACAAAATATTCAATCCAACTCCAAATCAACCACCTTCACCTATCTGGTTCGAACAAGAACAATAACGAAAAAAAAAATACCATGTCCGAACCAATCACCGTGGTCGTTGTGTGATCTAAACAGCCTACCCGAGACCACAATCTATCCTAAACCCATCACCATGTCCAAACCACAAAAAGAAAAATAAATAAAACAAGATCTCATTTTATCTCATTTGACCAAACCAAGACTATGAATAACCACATGGTTAGCATAACCCCAGTTGATATTTAGACACTAGATCTATGTCTTCATCAGTCCAAGAAAAGAAAAAGAAAGAAGTTCGAGAAGATGAAGTCTAATACTATTAACCAAAAAAACAACATCAAACTAACAACTATTCTAAACCATCTCCTCAACTTTCAACCAAACTTGAACAAGAATAAAAAATGACAAAAGCTCAATGATCTCATATTCGTGCTAACGTTATAAACCACTATCTTTAAAGATTAACACGTTTTCATCATAGATCTGCGACAAGTTAATTTTGTCCTCCATTGATTTATCACACAAAAGACATGGAATTGATAAGTTGATTGCTTGTTAGGTTTTATCAGAGGCGTGAGAGAAAGTTGGGAAAAAAATGTTTTGTGTCAAAATCAATATTTAGTGTATTTGTTAACAATAACAAGGCCCAAAGCGCAAAGCCCAAATGAAAATATTACAAAGTAAAATAAAAATGTATAGACATTGCGCATCTTACTAAATTATTTACTACGTACTTCACTGTAATAAGAAATCTTCTTTGCAAGTAAACTTTTTAAGTCACATTGCTTGATATATAGCATCTGGTCATCTCAAATGCTTCTAAGAAGTTTTAAACACATGATTGATTCAACGATATAATGTAAAATTGCTCTATGTGAAAACAATAATACTCATTTTGAAAAATAATTGTCCACTATTCTAATTTGGTTTGCCTCAAAATAAACATTCACTTTGTATTTTAACCAATCAAAGGAGAAGTTAGAGAGTATGGATGATATGTGATTGATGAAACGTATAGTTAGTGAGATTTCTCAAAACTTTGTATAATTTAAAAATGAACATTATTTTGGACCGGACTTAAAATCGGTAATGCAAAATTACGCCTCATCATGCAGTAGCAACTACCGTTTATATATTACCTTTATAATCTTATTAGCTACCATTAATATATTATCTTAGTATCGTACGTGTAACATACTATTTTTCTATAAATACTTTGCTATTGCTTATATTTATTACAACATAAAATAATCATCATCCGTAAAATGATTGTCACTGCTCTAAAAATATTACTCGCTTAAAATTTAATTTTAGGTTACCCGCTGCCGCAACGCGCGAGTACCTTACTAGTATAGTATAATGTATGTATCAAATATACCTTTTTCGGTATGTCGAGATTATGTTTTATTTTAGGTATTGCATTAATCACACGGGGATTAAGTGTTTTCTAAGTACGAAACAGATATATTGGGCATTATGGGGCTTTTATGGATGAAATATTAAATTCATAGATTTCTAATTAAATATGAAATATATTATTTTAATTAATTACCAATAACAGTCTAAGATAATAAATATTTCATGTTTTAAGTTGGTTTTAATGATACCATTAAACCAGTATATAAGAAGCATTGCAACCATGTCATAGGTCACATCATTTGCTGATATTTGAATCAAATCAAGGCAATATCAACACAACAAACTAATGGCTTCTGCAAGAAAAGTTTCTTCCACTGCAATACTTTTGGTATTGATGTTTCTTTGCATGTTTTTTGTAATGAGTTCAGGTATGAGTTTCATATTGGTTCCTTTTATTATTAACTAAGTTGTACGTTTTAGAGCTTTTAATTAAAGGGCAAGTTAGTTTAACCAAATGTGTGTTACGCTGTTACAGCGCTATTGCCGGCATGTCTTGGAGATTGTGCATCGATTGGGCAAGATTGCTTAGCACTTTGTCTAAAAGCAGGCTTTACAGCAGGTGGTTGTAACGCATCAGGAAGATGTTGTTGTCGTGATTAATCAGTTAATTATTTCAGATTGTAACCATTAACTATGAATGTATGAAATAAATTAGTAATAGTTGTCTAAGATCAGCAACTTAATAAATGGTTAATGCTTGTAAACCATCTCTTTGGGATTTAAGGGTAAAAGTTGTTGACTATGATTTGCTTGTCACTTTTTGTTATTTCAGTATCATATAATGAATGACAAAATAATCACAAAAATAACTATAGGTTGGAT
This sequence comes from Chrysanthemum seticuspe, assembly GCA_019973895.1. NCBI lineage: Eukaryota > Viridiplantae > Streptophyta > Magnoliopsida > Asterales > Asteraceae > Chrysanthemum > Chrysanthemum seticuspe. Next base: position 33,861,949 of record BPTQ01000004.1, on the reverse strand, counting down.
CTCGATCTTGACAACCTTTGTCATATGCATGGATATAGTGGTGTATAAATGTAGTTGGTAGTTTTATTAAGCAACAAATATACATATAAATCATACATAGAGAAAAAATGTTACATTAAATCTCCAAATGCCTAAACAATCACAGTTTAAAGACTAACAAATGGAGAAAAGATGAAGTATCACAATAACTTCAGATTTATTGAGCAAAATTGATCCCTTCTATCTAAGTTTTTTTTTTGAACTAACTTCTATCTAAGTTAGTTGACCCCAAACCACCATTCACTACTATCTCCCCATCTATATAATAGGGGAACTTACCACGTCATTAATGACACATCATTAATGCCACTCGGATAACAAAGCCATGTATGCACAATTAATTACGTGTGCATATCTTGAAATTAGGCACACTCCAATTTCATGCTCAGTTATACACGATCTGATTTTCGCACAAAACATAACCATTTCCCAAAACAATCGCACAAAATCAAACAGTTTTCCCTTCATGATTCGAAATTCAAACTAATTACTCTAATCTTCCATTCGAGATGACCTCTATTTCAGCAGAAGATTTTGTGATAAATCAAACACAATCTCAATCGCATCCCTTTTCTAGAAAAACGAAATCCAAATTCAAAGTGATATGATACACACCCTAATTCAAAGCGATAAACGCCCGGTCGCCCACTATCAGAATTTCAAAGAATATATTTCAAATTAGGAATTTTATCATCTTGATTAAAATCGACAAAGTTATGATTTGTTTAGGGTAAACACTTAATTTTTTTAGTAACCATTTTAATTGATTTCCTTATTTATTTTTATTTTTTTTGAAATCACAACTAATTTTTGTTTAGTTGATGAAGATTAATTTGCGTGACTGATAAGATATTAGCAATTGATGATTTTTTCTTTATATATCACAAACTGAAATTATTTTAATTCGTGCTTATAAACAGGTTATGTATGATGGTTGATTTTGATGTAAGTTTGAGTTCCGTTTTTGAATTGGGTTTGTGAGTTTGATGATTTTATGTTAAGTGTTTGACGAAATGCTTAAATGAGTGTATGATAGTTGTTTTTATGTTCTTTTTGTTAAGCTCTATTATACGCTACATGTTCACAAGTTGTTCAAGTAGCTAAACATTTTAATAGTTTATTGCTAAACAACTTATTTGTGTCAAATAAGATGTTTTATAGGAACCATGATAGAGTCTTTTTTAAAAGAACTTATATAGCTTATATGCCATAAAGACAATAAGTACAAGCTCTTTAGATAAGTTAACCCAAACACTCCTTAATACGCTTATATAACAGCCCCTCTGAATGTAAAGTCTATAAAAATAAGACACAAGTTGTTTCGAATTTTATCCACAACGGCATAAATATGTTAATTTTACTATTTTGAGCTAGCGTTGAGAGGGAGTGTTTGATAAACACATTTTAGTGTTTGCACTAAGTAAACTGATTTTATTTTAAGTGAAATAAGCAGTTTATGATAAGCAAATAAGCATAGTTTATGTTAGCATAAGCTATCAAAATACGCAATCCCAAAAACCCCTGATCCCATATTTATATATCAGAAACATATGACCCAACTTGATCTTAGGGTCCCTTTGGTTTGTAGATGGGTTTAAGATTAGGATTTGGATTTGGATTTAATATTGGATTCGATGTAATTGAAAAAAATAACATTTAAGGATATATTACTCCCTCCGTCTCAAAGTTATTGTCAGGAGACAAGAATCACAAAGTTTAATAAAAGTGTGACCACTATAATTTTCAACCACTCAAATAAAATATTTCTTCACTAAACTCCTTTTACTTACTAAAAATGAAAAGTGAACAATTAATTTGAAACATTCATAAAAAGAAAACATGGACTATAAATATGAGACGGAGGGAGTATATGTTAAAATATAATTTAAAGATTATTATATAAATAGTGAGGAGAGAAAAATATAGATAAAAGATTATTTTTATTATTTTATAATATACATAAAAAGGAGGGTAAAAGTCAAAATTAATAAGCATGTTTTCTATGTACCAATATGATAAACATGGTCATTTATATACCAATATGCAAAACCAATGTTCAAATTATGTACAATAATGGTAAAATTTTCACATCTTCATCTCTTACATTTGCATCATTAGTCCTTTATACTAACGACCGTTAAGTAAATAATTTTAAATCTGGTTTTCTTACGTTTTCGTCCGTTTTTACACGTTTTCGTCCGTTTTTTACGTTATCATCCGTTTTTACAAGTTTTCGTTCGTTTTTGCACTTTTGGTCCGTTTTTACACATTTTCGTTCGTTTTTTCACGTTTTCGTCCATTTATAGACGTTTTCCTCCGTTTTTATACGTTTTCGTTCCTTTTTGCACGTTTTCGTTCGTTTTTAAACATTTTCGTCTGTTTTTACAAGTTCTTGTTCGTTTTTAAATGTTTCGGTATATTTTCACACGTTTTCGTCTGTTTGTACATATTTTTGCCTGTTTTTCCACGTTTTCATCATCTTTTAGCGTGTTCGGTCAGTTTTTACAATTTTTTGCCCGTTTTATACGTTTTTGTATGTTTTTACACGTTTTCGTCCGTTTTTATCAGTTTTCGTATGTTTTTACACGTTTTGGCACGTTTTCATCCGTTTTTATACGTTTTCGTTCATTTTTGCACGTTTTCGTCCGTTTTAAATCGTTATGATCCGTCTTTACATTTTTCATTTGTTTGTGCACATTTTCGTCTATTTTTACACGTTTTCGGTCGAAACATTTAAAAACTCAAGGAAACGTGTAAAAGCCGACGGGCACGTGTAAAAACGGATGAAAACCTGTAAAAATGGACGAAAACTTTAAAAAACGGATGAAAACATTTAAAATCGGACGAAAACTTATAAAAACGGACGAAACATGTAAAAGAAACTAAATCGTATAAAAGTGGACGAAAACTTGTAAAAACAGACGAAAACGTATGTATCATGTATGTATCAAATATACCTTTTTCGGTATGTCGAGATTATGTTTTATTTTAGGTATTGCATTAATCACACGGGGATTAAGTTTTTTTTTAAGTACGAAACAGATATATTGGGCATTTATGGGGCTTTTATGGATGAAATATTAAATTCATAGATTTCTAATAAAATATGAAATATATTATTTTAATTAATTACCAATAACAGTCTAAGATAAAAAAATATTTCATGTTTTAAGTTGGTTTTAATGGTACCATTAAACCAGTATTATACGTTTTTGTCCGTTTTTATACTTTTTTGTCCGTTGCTTTTTCTCGTTTTTTACGTTTTCGTCTGTTTTCTTACATTCTCGTCCGTTTTCTTACGTTTTCGTCCGCTTTTATACGTTTTCATTCGCTTTTATACGTTTTAGTCCGTTTTTATAAGTTTTCATCCGTTTTTATATGGTTTCGTCCGTTTTCATCTGTTTTTATACGTTTTCAATCGTTTTTCATCCGTTTTATATTTTTCGTCCGTTTTTATACGTTTTCGTCAGTTTTTAAATGTCTTCGTCGATTTTCTAACGTTTTTATATGTTTTCGTCTGTTTTTATCTGTTTTATACGTTTTCGTCTTTTTTTTAAGTTTTCATCTGTTTTCTTACACCTTCATCCATTTTTATACGTTTTTGTCCGTATTCTTAAGGTTTATACATTTTCGTCCGAAAAAGTAAGAAAACGAACGAAAAAGTAAGAAAACCAACGAAAGCGTATAAAAAAAGATGAAAATGTTAGAAAACAGACGAAAACTTTAAAAAAAACAGACGAAAATGTATAAAAACAGTTGAAAACGTAAGAAAACGGATGAAAAACGTATAAATACGAATGAAAACGTAAAAAACGGACAAAACGCGTAAAAACGGATGAAAACGTAAGAAAACAGACGAAAACGTATAAATATGGATGAAAACGAGCAAAAACGTGTAAAAACGGACTAAAACGTATAAAAACGGACTAAAACATAAGAAAACGTACGAAAACGAGAAAAAGCAACGGACGAAAAAGTATAAAAACGGACAAAAACGTATAATAACGGATGAAAATGAATAAAAACGTAAGAGAACGAAATTTTAAGTTATTTACTAACGACCGTTAATATAAAAGGACTAACGATGTAACGCTAAGCCTGACTGGGTACATACAATAACACAAATTCACCTAACTGGCTACATACAATGACAAAAATTCAAAAGGTTTGTGTTACAATGAAAAAAAAATAGTTGACTACACACAATGACAACAAATGTCAAGTTCGATGCATTTTTTTGTCATTTTCCCTTTTATTTAAGCAACAAATATACATATAAATCATACATAGAGAAAAAAAGGTTACATCAAATCTCCAAATGCCTAAACAATCACACTTTAAAGACTAACAAATGGAGAAAAGATGAAATATCACAACATCTTCAGATTTATTGAGCAAAATTGAGCCGTTCTATTTCCCCATCTATATAATGGGGGAACTTGCCATGTCATTAATGCCACTTGGACAACAAAGCCATGTATGCACAATTAATTACGTGTGAACCTTGACTCAGCATATCTTGAAATTAGGCACGCTCCAATTCATGCTCAGTTAGCACAAGGTATGATGCCTTAGGTTAACTCATAACTTGGTTCCACGTGAGCGCCACATCAGCTTTAACATTTAAACCTTAACACTCAAAAAAACACCCCTTATCATAACTCAACCATAGCTTAGGCTTAACTTGGGGAATAACGCAGCGGTGTAATAACTTAGGCTTAACTTGGGGCATAACGCAGCGTTGCCATGATAACTTGGAGGGCAACACGTTAACTTAACACACACACACGATATGATAACTTGACCCATAACACATGCCACGTGGGCATAACGCACACACAAGTTATTATACCAAGTGCTCTTATACACGATCTGTATTCCGCACAAAACATAACCATTTCCCAAAACAATCGCAAAAAGTCAAACAATTTTCCCTTCATGATTCGAAATTTAAACTAATTACTCTGATCTTCCATACGAGATGACCTCTATTTCAGCCGGATATTTTGTGATAATTCAAACACAATCTCAACCGCATCCCTATTCCAGGAAAAAAAAATCTGAATTCAAAGTGATATGATACACGCCCTAATTCAAAGCGATAAACGCCCAGTCGCCCACTATCAGAATTTCAAAGAATGTATTTCATATTAGGAATTTTATCATCTTGATTAAATCGACAAAGCAATCATTTGTTGAGGGTACACACTTAATTTTGTTACGAACCGTTTAATTGATTTCCAGTGTTTTCTTTAATTTTAGCTTTGACATCACAACTAATATTTGTTTAGTTGATGAAGATTAATTTGCGTGAGTGATAAGATATTAGCAATTGATGATTTTATATATTACAAACTGAAATTATTTATATTCATGCTTATAAAAGACTATGTATGATCATTGATTTTGATGTAAAGTTTGAGATCTGTTTTTAAATTGGTTAATGGGTTTGTGAATTTGATGATTTATGTTAAGTGTTTGATGAAATGCTTTTGTAAAGCTCCATTATATGCTACATGTTCACAAGTTGTTCAAGTAGCTAAACATTTTAATAGTTTATGGCTAAACAACTTATTTGTGTCAAATAAGATGTTTTATAGGAACCATGATAGATGAGCCTTTTTTAAAAGAACTTATATAGCTTATATGCCATAAAGACAATAAGTACAAGCTCTTTAGATAAGTTAACCCAAACACCCCTAAATACGCTTACCTAACAGCCCATATGAATGTAAAGTCTATAAACATAAGATATCCACAATGGCATAAATATGTTAATTTTACTATTTTGAACTAGCGTTGGGAGGGAGTTTTGATAAACATATTATAATGTTTGCACTAAGTAAACCTATTTTATTTTAAGTGAAATAAGCTGTTTATGATAAGCAAATAAGCATAGTTTATGTAAGCATAAGCTATCAAATACTCAATCCCAAACACCCCTGACCCCATATTTATATATTAGAGGCATACGACTCAACTTGATCATAGGGTCCGTTTGGTTTGTAGATGAGTTTAAGATTAAGATTTGCATTTGGATTTAAAATTGGTTTAGGATTTAAAATTAGATTTGATGTAAGTGAAAGAAAATAATATTTAAATATATATTATATATTTAAAATATAATTTAAAGATTATTATATAAATAGTGAGAAGAGAGAAATATAGATAAAAGATTGTTTTTATTATTTTATAATATACATTAAAAAAATGCCCTCATGTCAGAAAACCACTCAAGGTACCCCTCTTTTGTATAAACTTTTTTATTTAGAATACAAGTCTAAATTCGAAGTACATAAATGCAAACAAACAACTGTTTAAACTTTTTAATCCAAAACCCTTAGATAACTCCACCAACCAAACGGGCCCTTAAAGTTTTATACAACCAAGCTCATCACTCTGAATTTTCTTTTGGGCATTTTCTGACCCATCGGTGTATTTGTTTAAAATCTATATTAAGAAATCTTAAAAGTTTAATAGGAGAGAGGGTCTAATATCCTTTATTACTTAATTCAGTATGTCAAGATTATGTTTTATCTAAATGTATTGCATTAATCATACAGGGATTAAGTTTCTTCCAAGTACGAAACAGATATATTTGGCATTCTGGGGCTTTTATGGATGAAATATTAAATACATAGATTTCATTTTAAATATAAAATATAGGGGAAATTCTAAAAATGCATTTTTCGCTCAAGGTGTCATCACTTTTTAGAAAAAAAGTTTGGGTATTTTCAAAATAGACTTTGAGACTTGCGACTTTATCCTTCCAATGTAATAGTGACACGTGTCCTGACAGTTTTCAGAGTCCAATCATTTTCGTACCTATGAATTTTAGTCGACTAATATCCGGCGACCTTTTAAGATTCGCGCGATTTTTTTTTTGATATTTCCGAGAAAAAAGTCAAACTTTAAAAAGTAATATTTTATTCCTTTTGCTCCTTCCCAATGTCGAGCGACTTAAGCGAATTAATTTTAGCGGTTTTTGGCCAAATAGTATTTTTGTACTTTTTCCCAATTTTTACACCACGGTAAAAATACTTTTTACTTATCACATATCTTTCCTAACCAATGAATTAGAATAACACATACATTAC
>BPTQ01000004.1:33754919-33854713 GCA_019973895.1 Chrysanthemum seticuspe | reverse complement strand
TAGGTTGGATCCCGATCTTTACAACCTTGGTAATATGCATGGATTTGGTGGTGTATAAAGGTAGTTAGTAGTTTTATTTAAGCAACAAATATACATATAAATCATACATAGAGAAAAAAAGGTTACATCAAATCTCCAAATGCCTAAACAATCACACTTTAAAGACTAACAAATGGAGAAAAGATGAAGTATCACAACATCTTCAGATTTATTGAGCAAAATTGAGCCCTTCTATTTCCCCATCTATATAATGGGGGAACTTGCCATGTCATTAATGCCACTTGGACAACAAAGCCATGTATGCACAATTAATTACGTGTGAACCATGACTCAACATATCTTGAAATTAGGCACGCTCCAATTCATGCTCAGTTAGCACAAGGTATGATGCCTTAGGTTAACTCATAACTTGGTTCCACGTGAGCGCCACATCAGCTTTAACATTTAAACCTTAACACTCAAAAAAACACCCCTTACCATAACTCAACCATAGCTTAGGCTTAACTTGGGGAATAACGCAGCGGTGTAATAACTTAAGGGGCGTTTGGTTGGGGTAATTTGAAATTTCAGAATTTTAAATTCTAGAAAATTTAAATTCTTGAGAATTTAAAATTCTGAAATTTAAAATACCTTCACATGTTTGGTTGACAGAAATTTATAAATATTTTTTTATATTTTTTAAATAAATTTCATAAATATTCTATTTAAAAGTTTATAAAAAATTTATAAAAAAAGTTTATAAAAAATTTATAAAAAAAGTTTATAATTTTTTTTTAATATAAATTTCATAAAATCATAAAAACGGTTTATAAAAAATTTATAAAAGTGTTTATGAAAAATTTATAAAAAAAGTTTATAAAAAAAAGTTTATAAAAAATTTATAAAAAAAGTTTATAAAAAAATTAAATTTATAAAAAAAAGTTTATAAAAAATTTATTAAAATAGTTTATAAAAAAAGTTTATAAAAAGCTTATAAAAAAAGTTTATAAAAAATTTATATAAAAATTTATAAAAAAAAGTTTATAAAAATTCATAAATATTCTATTTAAAAGTTTATAAAAAACAATAAGAAAAAAAATTTATAAATTTTTTTTCCAAGTAAATTAAAATTCTTCACTTTTTGAAGGCATTTTAATTATCTTCATTTTGGCAATTCGTAGAATTGTAAATTACTTCAAATGTCCTCATTTGAGTTACCAAACAAGATATTTGAAGGTAATTGAAATGCAAATGCCCCCAATATACTCCAAATTACCCCAACCAAACGCCCCCTTAGGCTTAACTTGGGGCATAACGCAGCGTTGCCATGATAACTTGGAGGGCAACACGTTAACTTAACACACACACACACGATATGATAACTTGACCCATAACACATGCCACGTGGGCATAACGCACACAAGTTATTATACCAAGTGCTCTTATACACAATCTACTTTCCGCACAAAACATAACCATTTCCCAAAACAATCGCAAAAAGTCAAACAATTTTCCCTTCATGATTCGAAATTTAAACATATTACTCTAAACTTCCATACGAGATGACCTCTATTTCAGCCAGATATTTTGTGATAATTCAAACACAATCTCAATCGCATCCCTATTCCAGGAAAAAAAAATCTGAATTCAAAGTGATATGATACATGCCCTAATTCAAAGCGATAAACGCCCAGTCGCCCACTATCAGAATTTCAAAGAATGTATTTCATATTAGGAATTTTATCATCTTGATTAAATCGACAAAGCAATCATTTGTTGAGGGTAAACACTTAATTTTGTTACGAACCGTTTAATTGATTTCCAGCGTTTTCTTTAATTTTAGTTTTGACATCACAACTAATATTTGTTTAGTTGATGAAGATTAATTTGCGTGAGTGATAAGATATTAGCAATTGATGATTTTATATATTACAAACTGAAATTATTTATATTCATGCTTATAAAAGACTATGTATGATCATTGATTTTGATGTAAAGTTTGAGATCGGTTTTTGAATTGGTTAATGGGTTTGTGAATTTGATGATTTATGTTAAGTGTTTGATGAAATGCTTTTGTAAAGCTCCATTATATGCTACATGTTAACAAGTTGTTCAAGTAGCTAAACATTTTAATAGTTTATGGCTAAACAACTTATTTGTGTCAAATAAGATGTTTTATAGGAACCATGATAGATGAGCCTTTTTTAAAAGAGCTTATATAGCTTATATGCCATAAAGACAATAAGTACAAGCTCTTTAGATAAGTTAACCCAAACACCCCTAAATACGCTTACCTAACAGCCCCTATGAATGTAAAGTCTATAAACATAAGGTATCCACAATGGCATAAATATGTTAATTTTACTATTTTGAACTAGCGTTGGGAGGGAGTTTTGATAAACATATTATAATGTTTGCACTAAGTAAACCTATTTTATTTTAAGTGAAATAAGATGTTTATGATAAGCAAATAAGTATAGTTTATGTAAGCATAAGCTATCAAATACTCAATCCCAAACACCCCTGACCCCGTATTTATATATTAGAGGCATACGACTCAACTTGATCATAGGGTCCGTTTGGTTTGTAGATGAGTTTAAGATTAAGATTTGCATTTGGATTTAAAATTGGTTTAGGATATAAAATTAGATTTTATGTAACTGAAAGAAAATAATATTTAAATATATCTACCTATTATATAAAGAAAGAACCTTTTTTCACTGTAGTAGGCCAAAATTGTTACACGTCAGCTCACATAAGCACATAAATGTGTGACATGTGGACTATCATAAAAAGCTTTTGCCTATCAAAATTCAGTGCTCTTTTTCTTTTCATTTTTTAAACTCACATTTTTATCCCCCCCCCCCCCCCTCCCCCCCCCCCCCCCCCCCCTCCCCCCCCCCCCCCCCCCCCCCTCACTCTCTCTCTCTCTCTCTCTTATCAACAAATCTTTTGATTTACATTTTGTAGGTCTTTTATCAAATTTCCATGGCTTCAAATATGTAAGTAAAAATGCATCTTCAGTAATCTTGAATAATTTTCATTCATTTTTTATATGTGTCATGTGTGCATTTCTGACTATGTATAGCTAGAAGTGAGTGCTGACTTGGTGAAAATGTTACAAGGTTGAATCGCAGAGGTGTCCATAGGAATCACCCGACGAAGATAATCGGAGAGATACTAACGACAGTGGCCAGCTTTAGTGTCGGCGGTACCGTAGTGACGTGTTACATCTAAAGATGACAAGGTCGGAAGATTAGGATTGTGCTAGATCAATAGTTAAATAGCTTACTTACTACTTGTTGCCTATGTTTATTTGGCTTAGGCCTTCTACATCTCTTATTATTTTTATTCAAAGTTTCTTTCAAACCAATTTCCCATTTTGTCGTCTGTCGCTGTTTTGTAGTTGTGGCCGTTTGTACTTCTATTTTGAGAAGTAGATGACGTCAATCTTTAGTTAAGAAGAAATCCAAGGTACACATATATCTTTCTTTTTTTTTTTGGTAGAAATGGGTGTTTAATGAAGACCATGCAGTTGGTCATAATAGATGAGTAATATTCCTTTCTAAAAACATAGTTTTTTATTCATGTTTGAGACTGTATGTGAAATTTTTTTCAAGGAAAATATAGATGTTCATATAATATTGAGTTTGAGATGTATGTGTGGAAGAAAATAATAGGGGTAATTCCCAAAAGAGGACAAAAATGTCCATAGTGATCACTTTGAGGTACAAAAATAAACTCTCTTCCCAAATTGGTCATGTGCGAATGTGCGATTCCACATAAATGTTGACACGTGTCCAGACAATAAGTACACTTTCAATCATTGGCAAGTACAACCACTATCAATGCCTTGTTTGACTTATTTATACAAATGTGCGAATGTGCGATTTGAACATAACTTTATTGGGAAATACCACATGTAAGGAATAAAATCTTAGTTTTATGGTACAAAATATTTACTAAAATTTTAAAATAATTATGTAAAATATTTTAAATAAATAAATATTTATTTAAATTATAATAATTTAAACAAATATTTAAAAAAATATTTTAAAGAATTAATTTAAATAAATAAATATTTATTTAAATTATAATAATTTAAATAAATATTTATTTATTTAAAATATTATAAATAAATATTTTAAAGAATTAATTAATAAATATTTATTTATTTAAAATATTTTTAAAAAATATTTAAAATATTTATTTAAATTATTATAATTTAAATAAATATTTATTTAAATTATTATATTTATTTATTTAAATAAATAAATATTTATTTATTAAAATAAATAAATATTTATTTAAAATATTTAAAATATTTATTTAAATTATTATAATTTAAAAAAATATTTATTAAAATTATTATAATTTAAATAAATATTTATTTATTTAAAATATTTTAAATAAATATTTTAAAATATTTATTTAAAATATTTATTTAAAATAATTCTTTAAAATATTTATTTAAATTATTATAACTTAAATAAATATTTATTTGTATAAAATATTTTAAATAAATATTTTAAAGAATTAATAAAGATTTTGTACCATAAAGTAAGATTTTATTCCTTACAAGTGGTCTTTCCTAATAAAGTTATGTTCAAATCGCACATTCGCACATTCACCGTTCGCACATTTGTATATAAAAGTCAAACAAGACATTGATAGTGATTGTACTTGCCAATGATTGAATGTGTACTTATTGTCTGGACACGTGTCAACATTTTAGTGGAATCGTACATTCGCACATGACCAATTTGAGAAGAGAGTTTATTTTTGTACCTCAAAGTGATCACTATGGACCTTTTTGTCTCTTTTTGAGAATTACCCTAAAATAATATTGTATAAAAGAATTGAACATGTATGATATGGATTAATGTATAGCTAAAACCTAATGGTTATCTGGTCGGTCATATTAAATCCAAAACTCATGTGAAATGCAAGAAATAAATTTTCAAAACATGTTTTTCTTTTCTATGCTTATTTTGGGATCTTTGTTTATTCAATTGTTTGTACTTTGTTGTGATTCCACAAAGCTATTTTGGGTTGAGATTCTTTTAAATAGATTGTTTGCCTTCAATATAATTTGTTAATAATGATTTCTAAAACAGAGCAATGTGTTGCAGGATGTACCGAGGAGCTTCAAATGCGACCATGGAAGAGATTGTGCGTGAAGATGATAGAATGAAAACTAGACACAAGTTGGTATGCTAAAGTGTGTTCCATATATGATATATCCATATTTTTTTCTTAAGAATTAGTGTAGTTTTGTAAACTAGAATGAGATCAAGTATCTATTCTTTTTTGTTTTTAACCGTTTTAGACTTTATTCATTTTGACTAAATTCATTTGTGTTGTCACTATTTTTAGAATATCAATTATATTAATCATTTCATTTGCATCATCCATTTTTTAACTAAAGATTATTTTAGTACTTGACGTATCATAAAACTTTTAACACAATACTATATACTATTATTGGAGGATTTTGTAGTAGTGCATCTTTTAAGCTAGGACTTATTATTATAGGTCATGGGAGGACTCTCTTTATTGTCATGAGTGGTTGGATGTGTGACTATTGAGAAGTGCTATTGTGCAAGTGTCAACAAGTACATCATTGTATATGAAGTTGTGAAGTGTGAACTCCATGAATGTTGATCAAAGAGACAAAGACTTATCAAAACAGTCCAAATGTAATTTTGTTCATCAAGCTTAATATTCATGCTTGCAATTTTATTTAAGGATTTGTGTTTCTTTATATGCAATTCAGAATTTTTAACCAACTGTTGGGTTTTATACATAATAGCATTCCTTTTTCCTTACACGGGGTTTTTAAAACTTAATAGCCTTCATTTTTCTAACAGGTACAAGTATAGCTTAAAATAAGGAAAGAGTTCTTTGGAGATTGTGTGTCAAACACTCAATAAGATTTTTTGATTCTTTTTTGTGTATGGATATTTTACTCTAATATGTGAAAGTAGTTGTTGACTTCTTTTATGACGAGTGATTTTAGGGATTTGGAGATGATGCATAGAAATACTAAAATCATGTATTAGATTAAATTATGTTGTGTATGAGTATTTACAGTATTTAACTAAATCTTGTTCCAACTCATGAACTACCTCATATGGAATGTGATTGACTCAGTTTTAGCAGACCGCGACTACTCCTTTAATTTTGAGTCAAGCTCTTATACCAAACTGCTTCATGGTTGTTAGCACAAGACTATAGGTTATTCCGATTTCTACATCAAATATCTCTCCCATGGTGTTTTGTTACAACTAATTATCACCCAAACCTAATTATTCTAATGTTTATTACTTCCAAAAAGAAAACAGGGTTATTTTGAAAGAAAAAGCAACGAGCTTTATCTTTTTTTTGTTCGAGGTTCAAAGAGGTGGTACTAAATGAATCAAATTTCTCTATTACTGATCTATCTTTTGTTAAACAAAAAGTCAGCCCTTTCTTAATTTTAGACGCACATAAATTTAGAGTTCGATGGTTCATTTTCTAATTTCTTTATTGTTTTCTTACAAGTGCCTAGACAAACATTTTGTTCTGTTGGGTGAAGGGACGGACCCAGGATTTTGAAATGGGTGTTGCACAAATTTTTTCGAAAGGGTTCTTGCATAACTTGTTTCTATCATAAGTACTAAAATTTGCACCATGAAGTATTTTGGTTAAACTCAAGTTTCACTATAAAGAAATAAAGTAGCAAAAAATATTATTGGGGGTTGCACGTATTGAAAAATGACACTTTTTGAGACAAATTACACTTCGTGACTCAAAATTGGGTGTGGCCCGTGCCACACCCAGCTCCCAAGTGGGTCCGTCCATGATATGGTTGGGTGTATAAAAGCTTGAATTGTTTCTTTGCCATATGCTTTCTAACTATTGACGACGACATTCACAAAAGTATCCGCTTATGTCCAGAATAAGTGACCAGGAATTAACAATATAAATAGTGTTTACGTTTAGACATGTCTCCATATTGTTTGGAGTAGGGATCTAGTAAGAAGTAAATTAAAATAAGAAGTGGTGAGAAGTGACCAAAACTACGCTTTTGAAATGCAACGACTTGCATGAGATGCATTTCTATTCATATAGATGCAACATCTTGAGTTTCGAAAGTTAATTTGATGTATAGATGATGCAAATTGATTTTCATGATTTCAACACGTGCAGAGGAAAAAAAAACAAGAGAAGTCATGAAATGCATCTAATATACGTATATGCATCTGATTAAAAGCTAGAAAACACATTATGGTGCGTTATAATGCATCTAAGATTATAGGGGTGCATCTAATTTAGGTCGGTGCATTTCGGATTTGCGGTTATAGTTCTTCTTATTCCTTCTTATTTTAAGTAATCTTCCTATTTGATCCTAACTCTTTTTTGGTGCATTTAGACATGGCAATGTGAGTCTTATGTCAAAGATGAAACTGTTTGTAGCATCGTAACTGATGAGTGTCTAAATACTCATCATTTTTATACTGTTTAGAATGCCAAAAACATCTGAAAACACTCAGAAATGCATCAAAATGATAAAAATATCACAAACAAGTGTTTTATGTGTTTTAAATGCAAAAATATCAAAATCTGGTGAAAAACGTATCAAGTTTGCATAATTGGCAGTTTTAGTCCCCCAAGTTTAAAAAGTTGTCAAAAACAGTCCCTGGTATATCAAAATAAAGAAAAATATCATTTTAAGTCCTTAGGGATTCATAAAGTTGTCAAAACAAGTCCTTGAAATTTAAAATTGCAAAATTACAACTTAGGTCCCTTAACTTTTAAAAATGACAAAAATGGTCCTTGGACATTTAAAAATGGAAAATAATCATCATTGGTCCTTGTACTATTCATATATGGCAGGTTTGGTCCTCATGATAACTTTGGAATATTGGCAAGATCAGTCCTCAAGTTTGGCAGATTTACACAAATGGTCCTTGTATTAAACAAAAGCCAAATGACCCCCTTTTGAATTTAGAACCCCAGCCAACCAAAAAGAACCCTGCCAATTGCCCTGTGACCCCCCAATTTTGGACCCCCCCTTTATAATATCCCAAAGTCAAAACCAGTCAACTCGCGCCCAAATCCACCACCACTGTTCACTTCCTTCTTCACAAGCTGCAAACCAAAACCAGAGCTGGTTTTACCTCCTTTTCAACAATTCCACCTGTTTTTCCACTTGAATACATCCCCCCTCCACCTCCACAACCTCCCAAGTTTCTTTAATTGCTATAACCTGCTCTTGACTATTTTGGCGCCAAAAATCCAAATGGACGAATATGATGGCTTTGACCAATCCAATGGTTGGATTGAGGTGGGATAGATTCAGAGACAAAAACAGAGCCTCAAAAGTCTATAAAGAAGATATGGGAAGCAATGTGAAAAGATATCTAGAATAATTTTATATAGTTTATGTCGTTTAACTTAATTTTGAATTTCCAGTGTATTTCTTAGCTTTAAAGTACTGTTTTTCTCATGTTCAGTGTATCATACAACTTTTGCAATAAGTAATTTCAGTGTTTAAGTTCCAAATTCAGTTTATGCATTTTCAAAGTTCAAAATCTCATGATAATTAAATGTTGTTGTTAGTTGTTGTTTTGGATTGAAATAGATCACATAAGCTCCTAGAAAGCTTATTAAAGCTTTTAGAGACTTTAAAAATCAATTTAGAATCAAAAAGCAAAAATCACCAAAAATACAAATAAATTAGTTAAAAATAAAAAATCAATGAAGAAGATTGTCAAGAAGATGGAGCAGGGTTGATTATGGATGGCCTTGGGTTTAGTGCTTCTTGGGAAGCTATAGGATCTGTTCTCAGTCCTTGGTTATCATTTTTCACTTGGAATCTATTTGTAAGCCATTTTGATCCATTTTGGCATTTCACTGTGTAAGTCAGTTATAAGCTTAAATCTCTGTGTTTACATGTTCATTAGTTGTAATTAAGTGTAATTAAGCCTTTAAACCAGTCACTTGTTCTTTAAAATTTATAGTTGCTAAAAATCTCATTTTGACAGTTAAAATAGCATAATCATCATTCTTGTGATTCATGTTGTTGATACTGTTGTTTTATGTTTATTTAGTCCTAATATATGATATTATAAGCTCTTTAATCAGTTGCATGGTCTAAATCTTTGAAACTCTTTGAAAAGTCTCAAAACAGTCTCATACAGGCTTGTTTGGATTCATTGTGTTTACTGTGTTTGAGGTTGTTTGAATTATTGCTTGTGTTTGTTTCCTGTCACAATTGGTCTTAATAACTCAAACAAGTCATAAAAACCAATGCTTATTTGGGAAAAGTCAAAATTCCCTTTGATCACCACTTGTTAACTCACTGTTGGATTTTTATGATCCATGATCTTGTTTTTGTGTTCATAAGTTGTTATTGTTAATCAAGTCAGTCTTAATCCACCTTATTACATCTTATTCAGTTTATAGAATCAATCAAAAGTTCATTAAAGTCAAACTGCTTTGTAAACTTAAAAAGTCAAATAGTGCCCTGTGCATAGTTTTAAGCCCATAATCACAAGCTTGCAAAAAGCTCATTAGTTAATCATAGCTTGTGATTCTTGGTTCTTTGGGTAGCTAACCAAGCCATCTTAAGGGCTCAAGCTTAATTTTCTAATTTATAGCTTATTTACTAAGCCTGCAAGTGCTTTTTAGTTTGTCCCATATTACTCAGCATACACTGAGTCATACTCAGTAGTTTTTCAACTTTTTAATAAGCTCATTAAAAGCTCTCTAGTGGACAACACTGTGAGAACTTTAGCTTTTTGAAAAGCTGAGCTGGTTAACTAGTTAGTCCCAGTCTTTGTTTTCATTTTCTAGTTTATTTAAGTGCTTAAAATTAAGCTTAAAAAGTGCCTAGTGATTCAAAAAGTGCCCTGTGCAAACCAGTGTATCTAGTGCTTATTTTGGTTTAATCAGTGCTTATTTTCAAGTTTTTGTGCTTGTTCAGTTGTAATTCTAGCTTATTATCAGTAGTTTAGCTTATTCTCAGTTTTCTTTTGATTATTTCTAGCTTATTAGCTTATTAGCTTAATTCTTGTGCTTATTCTTGTTTTTTTTGTTAACTGTTAAGATAATAAGCTCAATACTGAGCTTATTAGTCATTTTTATAAAAAGTCATAGTTTTATAAAGTGTTTATTTTAGTATTCTTAACAAGTTTGCAATAAGAAAATCAAAAAAATAAAATAGTTGCAAAAACGTCATTGCTGGGATTCGAACCCTGGCCACCCAGCTCACCACACACACACACTACCACTCGCCCTTGGGTCTTTTTCTGTTTTTCTTTGCACTATTAAATACATAACCCTTGTTTTCATTTTAAGCTTATACGAGCTTATTTGCTTATTTCCAGCTTATTTAATATAGTTTTTTCAACTTTTGTATTTTTCATAGATTTGTATTAGTATAAAGTATTTTATAAAAAAGTTTCAGATTTTTCTCAATAGTTTTAGTATTTTTAATCATTTAATTAGTCTAAATTAGTATTTAATTCATAATAAAAAATATAAAAGTCAAAAAAATATAATTCTTTTTTCTAAAATTTTCTTTTGTCATATAGTACGTCAGAAAATTGTTTTTACACTTGTAGGTCTTTTATTTCATAAATTTTACGTTTTTGCTTGCGCACTCGCGTAATTTTTATAAATAACGTACGTTTTCATTTTAAGTTACGTTTTTAGGTAATTTAGGTTTACGTTTTAATTAAAATAGTTTATTTAAGTTATTTTGTTTTATAAATCACAAAAACATCATTGTAAAAATAGTGATAGCGTTTATTTAATATATTTTAGCTTTTTAATTTTCTTTAATTTGCATTTAAGCCCCTGTAATTTACAAAACTTTTCTTTAGGTATAAATAAAATCAAAATCCTTACTGATCACTATCCTTAGTGATTATTCGACATCTGTCTGTGTTAAACACCATTCATCCTCCGTGGGACTTAACGACCCAGGAATCCACTATATTCCTTTGATCTTAATTGCATTCGCTTTCTGAGCTGTTTTAAGTTTGTTACGGTTGGCCATTCACAAGTGGTCAGCTTGAGTGATTAAACTTGACTGTTTGGAGGCGAACCAGTAACATATCTCCGCATTCTTCAAGACAGCATAGCTTCACTTTATAGTTTTTTAAGACTTTGATCCAAGTCCGAATTATTGTTTATTTTGATATTGTTATGTTTTGAAGTGGGTGAAGCTAGGTTGAATAGTGGATGGAAGACTCTGAGATGTATACATATAACTGAAGCTGATGATATGATACATTGGAAACTATAAGGAAATGATTATTTGCTACCTTAACGAGACTTGAAAACAACTTCAGACATATGCAACAATGTTTGATTATTGTTCGCTACATTTGTGAACCCTTTAAAGACATTGTTAGACGTTCTTGGGCCGTGCTTTAGCACGGCCATAACCGTACCTAGTATTATATATTTAAAATATAATTTAAAGATTATTATATAAATAGTGAGAAGAGAGAAATATAGATAAAAGATTGTTTTTATTATTTTCTAATATACATTAAAAAAATGCTCTCATGTCAGAAAACCACTCAAGGTACCCCCTCTTTTGTATAAACTTTTTTATTTAGAATACAAGTCTAAATTCAAAGTACATAAATGCAAACAAACAACTGTTTAAACTTTTTTAATCCAAAACCCTTAGATAACTCCACCAACCAACGGGCCCTTAAAGTTTTATACAACCAAGCTCATCACTCTAAATTTTCTTTTGGGCATTTTCTGACCCATCGGTGTATTTGTTTAAAATCTATATCAAGAAATTTTAAAAGTTTAATAGGAGAGTGGGTCTAATATCCTTTATTACTTAATTCAGTATGTCAAGATTATGTTTTATCTAAATGTATTGCATTAATCATACAAGGATTAAGTTTTTTCTAAGTACGAAACAGATATATTTGGCATTCTGGGGCTTTTATGGATGAAATATTAAATACATAGATTTCATTTTAAATATAAAATATATTATTTTAATTAATTACCAATAACAGTCTAAGATAATAAATATTTCATGTTTTAAGTTAGTTTTAATGGTACCGTTAAACCAGTATATATAAGAAGCATTGCAACCATGTTATAGGTCACATCATTTGTTAATATTTGAATCAAATCAAGGCAATATCAACACAACAAACTAATGGCTTCTGCAAGAAACGTTTCTTCCATTGCAATACTTTTGGTATTGATGTTTCTTTGCATGTTTTTTGTAATGAGTTCAGGTATGAATTTCATATGGTTCCTTTTATTATTAATTAAGTTGCACGTTTTAGAGCTTTTACCTAAAGGGCAAGTTACTTTAACCAAATGTGTGTTACGTTGTTACAGCGCTATTGCCGGCATGTCTTGGAAATTGTGCATCGATTGGGCAAGATTGCTTAACGCTTTGTCGACAAGTAGGCTTTACAGCAGGCGGTTGTGATGCATCAGGAAAATGTTGTTGTCATGATTAGCCAGTTAATTATTTCAGATTGTAACCAATAACTATGAATGTATGAAATAAATCAGTAAAAGTTGTCTAAGATCAAAAACTTAGTAACGGTTAATGCTTGTAAACCATCTTTTTGGGATTTAAGGAATTAAGGGTAAAAGTTGTTGACTATGATTTGCCTGTCACTTTTTGTCATTTCAGTATCATATAATCAATGGCGAATTTATCACAAAAACGACAATAAGTTGGATCTCAATCTTGACAACCTTTGTCATATGCATGGATTTGGTGGTGTATAAATGTAGTTAGTAGTTTTATTAAGCAACAAATATACATATAAATCATACATAGAGAAAAAAAGGTTACATCAAATCTCCAAATGCCTAAACAATCACAGTTTAAAGACTAACGTATGGAGAAAAGATGAAGTATCACAATAACCTCAGATTTATTGAGCCAACGTGGCACCAGTTTTCTTCAACCGATTGCGTGCCGCATCGTCGGTATTTACAGCAGAAGAATGAGCAGCCGATGCTGCTGCTGTTTGAGTACTATCTTGTGGAGCTGCAGTTGCCTGTTGTTTCATAATAATATCACTATTAATATATGTTTGATCATTTGTAAATAAAATGGCAAATGTTTTTAAAAGGTATCATACTTGCCACCATTTGCTTTTGTGGGTAGCGAACAAATTTTTTTACTTTTGTGGGTACTTTTCTTTTAAATTCATCCTTTTTAGGGTACTATGTGACATTTTTGCCTTTTAGAAAAAAAAAAAAAAATCTATTAGCTAAGAGGGGCAAAAATGTCCAAAAAATTCACAAAATACCCAAAAAATAATGAATTTGAAAGAAAAGTACCCACAAAAGCAAAAAAATTTGTTCGCTACCCACAAAAGCAAATAGTGGCAAGTATGATACCTTTTAAAAACATTTGCCCTAAATAAAATAAGCAGTGGCCCGAACACACCCTTGTTATATTGTAAGGCTAATGGTTGTAAATGGTCATTGAGGTATTGTTTGGGGCTAATTATTTAATTTATCTTATTATTGCACCTTGATACAACATCTAAGAATTTTTGTGGGTGAAAAACTACTTTCATGCTGTGGTACAAACTACTGTAAATTTGGCGATTTAGAAACAAGATATGCTTTAACTTGAAGTCCTCCGTAAGAACATGTTGTATGAGGAAATAAAACTAGCTCGTTCTCTTGGATTGTAACTAGGAGTAGTAAAAATCGTCCCATATGGACGGATTGGATTCAAAATTCTATTTGTGCCTGTAATACGAACTTGTAACTTTCTTGCCATTCGCTTGCTAGAGTTCTTTTATAATAATATGGCTGTTCATAATTTTTTTTTTTGTGTGGGTGTCTTAGATTATTTACCCAAGCTACTTATCAGATTATAAGTTAATCAAATAAGTTATTTATATTAAGCTAATTCAAAATCGCTTCTTTGAAATATTGATTACTAGATACGCAATCCCAAACGTCCCTAGCTCTATATTTCAAATCCTAGAATAGAACATAAAAAACAAAAACAAAAAATCATACCGGAGGGGCTTGAGGTCTTTGATAGGCTTGTGCCATAACCATTTGAAGAATTTCGAAAGCACGTGTCTGACCATAGACTAAAACTCGTGAGCAGTAAAGAGTTGCCGAATCTCCAGCCCTTGTCTTCAATTCCATTAGGGTGCGATCAATCTCTGATTCATGCTTTGAAATGTATGGTTTCACGAAGGACTGATAAATAGATTTTGTTCCCTGAAATAATAAAACCACAACAATGAATGTCAACATTAAGTGAGAATTCACTTTTAGTTAACAGATTTTAAGCAAATGCAAACACAAGAAACCTTACCATTGTTTTAGGGTGCCACAAGTATACACATAATACCAACTTGGCTTCACTATACATCGGGAGCCTTCACCATTACAACAAAAGTAAAAACCTCGAAGTTAGAAGTACCATCATAAGCTAGAGGTTATTCATAAAAACAGATTCGACGTGTAACTAGATATCAATTCTTTCTCATGTTTTAAGTACAAATGAAAATAAAAATGCATACTTTAAACAGAAGTGAAAAGAAATTTGGTTAGCTTAGATACAATAGCTTGAGGAGCCACCGTATCTTTCAACTTATAAACATCTTTCAATATGTCTTACCATCCAACGAATGCATCACCAAATGGATCCCAAACAGTCATCAGAGCAATCAATATCCTGTAAAAATTAAGATAAGGTTTGAAAACTAAGGTTGTAAATAGCTTATCTCTTGACACAATGATTACAAGTAACAAGTTTATGTATAATACCAATATTGGCACCAAAAGCGAAGTTGATCGACATCTGGTTTATTTTTCTCTATATTTTTGAAGCATTCATAAGCTGGATATAAATATGCCAGCAACAACCTGCAAATAGTTAGGTACCAAATAATTAACACAAATCCCGTCAAGAACCAACAGAAAGAAAAGAGTGTTTGACCGAAACATACACAAGTATTCGGTTCAGCATATATCCTAGCATCTTGCCCTGTCACAAGAAACTCAATGATTAAGTTCAGTTACCTAAACAGGTCCAAAACTATATACATAGTGCAAGGAAATAATTTTGATCCTAGTTGATAACAATAGATTCGGCAAAGTGATGAAATAACATGCAAAATGAAATGCAACATGGATATTTACTAGACATTGCAATATCCCCAACCACCACCAAGGTAGCCTAGTGGTGACATCTTGATGTCCTCACAATATGTATACATCTTGATGGCCAACCACCATCTCAGTCAAAGAATCGCCCTCTCTCGAAAACCTCATACGTTTAACCGTTTTTCTTACATTGCAACATATCCCTTTAATTATTTTAAGTTTCAATCACAAAGACTAAAACAATGATTAACCAAATTGACAACATTTATGTTATATAGAAGAATTTTTATTTTGCAACAATCATTTTAGATTCTTCATACATAACTGTTTCTAGGTCATGAAAAACATTAGTATCTTTTGATGAACCATGAATTCATAAACAACGACAACAACCACAACAAAAGTTTACAATATTTAAACCTAAATATTGTAATAATTAAACATAATATATTCAATCTAAACTTTATAAAAACAAATGAGATCATCATGATACAATTTACATGCACAATAACCATGCAAATGAGACCATGCAAATAAAAATAAAAAAAAAAACTGAAAATAATCTTACGGTTTGTTTTTTTTATTTTCTGATATAAACAAAATGTTGATCGTGCCGCCGTTAAGCAACGGCAGACGGTCGACGAAGGAGAGAAAACTGAGAAAACGATCAAAGTCGTTAGAGAATTAATCTCTCTCTTTTATTATGTTCTTTTTAGATTTTGATAACTTATTTATGTATTTATAGGAGTTGTAAATAATCTGATTCAAACAAATAAACAAGAATCCTCATCCATCCATGATATGGACGGTTTATATTTATCATGTAACACGTTGGATAATTAGTAGTAGTAGTTAATCTAATAATGGGTTGGTTAAGTTGAGTTCATTGAATATAAAACAGTTAAATATAATTTCAATTTTTTATGGTAGCCGCATATTAAAGCTTAATTATGTTCCAAAGAAAATATAAGGTTCAATTAACATGTCTTTAGTTTTAATTTTAAGAAAACACAAATTAGATAAACCCTGTATATAGAGATAATGTCGTTTTTCTAAGCATACTTGTTAGACGTTATGTGTTAATCACTAAACGGGTAAAAGGATTAAGCTTTTATACTCAAGATACTCGGAAAGGTAATTCTTTTACACATATGTGTGAGGCTAACCGGGATATCCCGTGATCGTTTCTGACACTTTTCACGGCCATTTCTAAGATGAGTATATAATGAAGTTTAAACCTGAGACATCTTGTGCGTAAATCATCGTGTGATCACTAGGTCATCTTTGTGGTGGTTGTTAGACGTTAGCTGTTAGTCGTTAGATATTTTTATTTTTAAGAACCATGGTTTTCGACATTTTGACTAACTAATCTACTCGAAATTTTAATTAACTAGGAGACTACTCTCGCAAACAAATACACAATGGTGATAAACTAGTACAAAGAACTTTCATGGTATACAAACAAACAAGAATTACTCCCGACAGGTGATGATCGATGGACTATACTTACAAGACTAAGGAAAACTTGTTATGTTCAAGCGGCAAACCTATTTATGATTTACGACATTTTGAAAGATTCGTCTAGTTTAGGATGTGATGACCACGACTTGTCTTCATCGAGGATGGACAATATATGCTATTAAATATGTCGAGAGCTTTGTCTCACCAATCACCATGATACTTTGAACTTAAGATATGTTAGCAGTTGCATGTTTAATTGCATTAATCACACAGCCAGTATATGTTTTTTACTTTGGAAGAAACATTGAACATGTCACCTATATTGTTGTTTTTATGGATAATGATATATTAATATGCAGATTATATTGTTAATACCAGATAGATACCATTAACTAATTACAAACACAGCAATTCCCCTACTAAGTACTAACATTAAGGATGCATTTTGTTTATGAAAAATATCCATGTTTTAAGGCTCAAAAGGGTCTCCTTTAACTGGATTGGGAGCAGGTATTGTCATGATTCATGGAGCATCAACGACACACTCGGTATTACCAATCACAAATTATAAGCTACACAGGACGACCACCTACTACTAATTTTCGGCCGGAGGGGTTTATAGCACAAAAACAATACTAAGTGCAAGATGTACTTTCCAACATAGAGGTAAGATAAGTGGATTCAAGCTCTAACAATATACTCAATTATTTTTCAGATAGAAATTGAGATGATAACATACTAGTAGTTAATTTTTTATTTTTTATTATTATTATATATATTTTTTATTACTTGGGTTTCCGACTCGAAATTGCGAACCGACTAATCCCAAGGCGACTGCCCTTTTGGATAGTCCGAAGTCGGCACAGCTAAACCTCCATGGCCACAAGGGGATTATTCTCTCCCCGTTGGGTTCGAACCCTTGAACTCCTCTTTGAAAGGCTAGTATGCTTACCGATGGGTCACTGCTTGTGGTTAACATACTCGTAGTTATTAGCACAAATATTAACAATCAAATCAGATAAACCAAACCGTTTCTAAATTTTTATATTGTCATCGATTCAAGAAATCAAACAATCAAAATGAAACCAACGTAAAGGTAAAAAAACAAATCTCACATAGGAGGGTTCATAACAAGCTAAAACTACCCAAGCATAAATAATAAAATTATGTTTCTAACGCCAAACTGCAAATCCATACTCAAACGTCTATTTTGACGGTTTAGTGTATCATGAAATGAAAATGCCTGCTTCTGTGTCTGCTTATGGTTTGGCGTGATGTTGCATGATCTATCCGTCCACGCTATTTGTTCCAACTGATACAACAAGGGAAAAAGATCAAAGGAAGGTTAATCATATATGACACCCAATTTCAATAATGATAACAAAGATTATTATTCCACATTTTAATTATTGATTGATCAGTTTTGATGATATGTCATCCTTATGGGTCAAATGGCTAAGCTCAAAATTATGACGTATAAAAGAAGCACATCAAAAGAAGGGGGAAACACGGTTAACCTTTAAAAGAACTTGTTGAGCAGGGAACAAACTCTTGAGGAGCGCCGCGGTGCTGGCTCTTGGCCCCATTTTCCAGCACCAGAAGCTGGTCATAAGTGGTTGATTGCTATTCTGATTCATAATTTTCCTCGTCATTAGAAAGATCATCATACGCTTGAATGTTGACCTGGTAACGAAGTATGCCTCCAATCCCACCAAAACCCTTACAAAACTTTGAACCCTCTTGGGACTTGTTAGTCACAAACTCAAGTGTGCATCCAAATTTCTTGTACTGCTCAGCAAACCACTCAAGCAATGACCTCTTTTCCTGAACTTCGAGTTCAGCATTGGTCGCTGAGTCCCATAAGTTACTTTGATCACCCTCCTGGCCCTTGTTCCCGTGCTTGATAATAATTTCACTTGTCGTGCAATTTTTGAGCACGTAACGATTCATATCTAGATTTTCCCATACAATAATGTGAACTAATGTGTTTTTCCATATACAATAAATGAAAAAGAAAAGAAAGGAGACAAGCATAACTATGCATGCATGAGAAAAGAACCAGCTCCTACAAATAGAAAGAAAGTATTTCCAGTTTTTAAATAAAGAATTTTTGAGTGCCATTGTTCTTCAAATAACCAAGAGTTATTTAAATTTTGTCATAATAATTTTTGTGAACAATTTTTATGAGAGTAACATCTTATATATCCAACATAAATTGGTATCAGAGCTTGTTCGAATCCGTTAGGGATAAACGAGTTCTTACCATTTTTTTTATCGAGCGGTCATGGCACAACGACAAGGTTTTGATCTAAGTCATGTTGTCTTTTTAATTTTCGATGGTGAAAATTACGATTACTGGTGTGTCTGGATGGAGACATTGTTTGATTCTTTAGATTTTTTTGAAGATGTCAAAAACACATTTGAAGAACTTGTTGATACGAAAAAATTAACGTAGGAGCAAATGAAAGATTTGAAGCAAAAGAGAAATTGAAATGCAGTAGTTCTAAGTATAATTCAATGGGGAGTCACACCGTCAATCTTTTCGAAAATCATGCGTCTAAAAACGGCAAAAGAAGCTAGGGAGGTGCTCAAGCATGAATTTCAAGGAGATATGAAAGTGAGAGCTATAAAACTACAAACTCTCAGACGAGATTACGAGAACACAAGGATGAAAGAAAATGAGTAACTAAATGACTATTCATCTAGATTAACTGATTTGATTAATCAGATGAAAAGTTATGGTCATGAAATTGAAGACCACCGTATAGTTGAGAAAATTCTCATCAGTATTCCCAAAAATTTTGATCCAATTATAGCAGTCATTCAAAACACCAAAGATCTTAAAACTTTGGGTATTCAAGAATTGCTAAGTTCTCTCAAGTCATATGAGCAGCGTATGACACGTCACTCCGGCAAGGAAATTGAGAGTGCATTCCAATCCAGCTTGCAAGGAGAAAAGAAACCACCAAAAAATTATGGAATATGGAATTCATCCCGAGGTGATCGAGGAGGCAGAAATTTTAAAGGCCGTGGAAAAAGCTACGGAAGTTTAGAGGTCAAGGCAACTTCAAAAAATCATTTGGCGATGGAAACTTTCATAAGTGTTCCAATTGCAAGAAAGACAATTATGAGGAGAAGGATTGTTGGTACAAAGAAAAGTATAAATGTACTCACTGTGATTAATTTGGTCATCTAGAAAAATTTTGTCGTAAAAAAACCAACAACAAGCAAACTTTTAAGAAGAAAAACAAGAAAATGGGAATGTTTTGTTTTATCACTCAGCTAACGTTAAAAGAAGTTACACATGGTTTCTTGACAGCGGCTGTAGTAATCATATGACCGATTATAAAAGTATTTTGGTCAATATTGACACTGCAGAAAATTCTCAAGTAAAAATGAGAAATGGAGCAATATAACAAGTGAAGGGAAAAAGCAAGATTCCGATCAAGAAAAAAACATGTATCAAGTATATTAATGATGTTTTACTTGTTCCTGACCTTACGCAAAATTTGCTAAGTGTCGGACAACTTATAGAGCAAGGATAGATTGTTGTTTTTAAAGGAAAAGGCTATAGTATTTATAACAAAGTTCGAAACAGAGAGTTGATGCAGAGTATAACAATGGGGCGGAACAAAAAATTTCCGATCACATTCAGATACAAATAACACTCTGCATTGAAGGCTACAACAACATATGAAGCTATGTTATGGCACAGGAGGCTTGGACATCTAAATTTCCAAAGTATAAATTTACTCCACCAGAAAAATATGGTTAGAGATCTACCACAAATTCACGAGATTGAAGGAGTTTGTAAAGGGTGTGTGCTTGTTAAGCATCATCGAAAACCATTTCCAAAATGAATCGCTTGGATAGCCAAGGAAATTCTCAAGCTAGTACACACCGATCTTTGTGGTCCAATGAGGAATCCATCTCATGGTAATAATCTCTATTTCATTCTATTATTGATGATTTTAGTAAAATGACATGGCTTCATTTCATGAAAGAAAAATCTCAAGTTTTTGGAATTTTCAAAAAGTTTAAAAATTTTGTCAAAAAACGACAGGGAGTTTTATCAAAATTTTAAGAAGTGATCAAGGAAAGGAATACAACTCAAAAGAGTTTGACAAGTTTTGTGAGGATGAAGGCATGCACAGACATCTCACAACTCGATACACACCTCTACAAAATGGTGTAGTCGAGAGAAAGAATCAGACCGTTGTAGAAATGGCGAAATCAATGATGCACAAGAGAGGTTTACCAAAACGTTTTTGGGCAGAAACAGTTTACGCGGCAATATATTTGTTGAATAGAAGTCTAACAAAATCCCTCGATAATAAGACTCCACTTGAAGTGTGGAATGGAAGAAAATCTTCGTTAAGACATCTTAAAGTTTTTGGGTGCATTTGTTATTCTCAAATACCAAAGTAAAAAAGATATAAGTTAGACAAGACGAGTGAAAAGTGTATTTTTGTAGGCTATAGTAGCAAATCAAAAGCTTATAGATTGTATAGCCTAAAAACAAAAAATGTAATAGTTAGTCGAGATGTAATTTTTGATGAAAAATCTTTTTGGAATTGGAAGAAGAAAAAAAGGAAGGACCAAGTTTTCCCACTAACAAAGAACATGATGAAGAATCTCAAAGTCCACCACCAAGAAAATTTTGTTCGTTGACAGAAATATACAATGCTAATTTTTGTCATGTAGAACCAGAAAGTTTTGAAAACACGATCAGAGATGAGTCATGGAAGAAAGCGATGGAAGACGAAATTCAAGTTATTGAAAAGAACAATACAAGAGAGCTCACAGACAAACCATTAGACAAAGACGTTATTGGTGTCAAATGGGTCTACAAAGTCAAGTACAATGCAAATGGTTCCGTTCAAAGAAACAAGGTGAGACTAGTCGTAAAAGGTTACTCACAACAACCTGGAATTGACTACGATGAGATATTTTCTCCAATTGCTCGAATTGACACGGTCCGAGCAATCATCTCACTAGCAGGCCAGAAAGGTTGGTTACTATACCAAATCGACGTCAAGTCAACATTTCTGAATGGAGAACTCAAGGTAGAAGTTTATGTGAATCAACCTCAAGAATTCGAGGTTGAAGGAAAAGAAGAAAAAGTTTACAAGTTGAAGAAAGCTCTTTACGGACTCAAGCAAGCACCGCGAGCGTAGTATAGCCAGATCGATGATTATTTTAAAGAAAAAGGTTTTGATCAAAGCAAGAGAGAGCTGACCTTGTATGTTAAAAATCAAGGTAAAGATGATATTTTAATTGTAGCATTCTATGTCGATGATCTTGTGTTCACAGGGAATAACAAGAAAATGATAGAAGATTTCAAGAATAAGATGATGCAAAAATATGAGATGAGTGATTTAGGATTTCTGAATCATTTTCTTGGAATGGTAATATATCAAGATGATGGCGGTGTTTTTATTTGTCAAGAAAATTATGTTGAGAAGATCTTGAAGAATTTTGACATGTCAGAATGCAAACCGAAGGACACTCCTTTGGTTGTCAATGAAAAGCTCATGAAAGAAGATGGATCAAGAAAAGTGGATGCCACACTTTACCGAAGTTTGGTGGGAAAATTGTTATACCTCACAGCAACAAGGCCTGATATCATGTTTGTCGCAAGTTTACTCTCAAGCTTCATGCACAATCCTAGTCAGGTCACATGGGAGTTGGTAAAAGAATTTTAAGATATTTGCAAGGCACAAAAGATTTTTGAATCAAGTTCGAGAAAAATCCAGATTTTAATTTACATGGTTTTTGTGACAGTGATTGGGGAGGATGTACAGATAAAATGAAAAGTGCATCCGGGTATATTTTTTCACTTGGTTCAAGTGTGTTTAGTTGGTCCTCCAAGAAGCAACAAACAGTCGCACAATCATCAGCGGAGGCAGAGTACGTAGCAGCAGCTCTAGCCACATCACAAGCAATTTGATTACGAAGATTTTTTGAAGAAATTGGAGAAAAGCAATTCAAGCCAATTTTTTGCGACCAGCAATAGCAATCGCAAAGAATCCGGTTCATCATAGCCGCAAAAAGCATATCGCTTTGAAACAATATTTCATCATAGAAGCAAGTGAAGACGGAAAGGTTCAACTTTAATTTTGTGGAACAAATGATCAGCTAGCAGACATTTCACAAACGCACTTCCATGAAAAAAGTTTCAGGAGCTCAGACGAAAGTTGGGAGTTCAGCCAAAACACATTATGGGGAGAATGTGAACTAATATGTTTTTCCATACAATAAATGAAAAAGAAAAGAAAGGAGACAAGCATAATTATGCATGCATGAGAAAAGAACCAACTCCTACAAACAGAAAGAAAGTATTTCAAGTTTTTAAATAAAGAGTTTTTGAGTGCCATTGTTCTTCAAATAACTAAGAGTTATTTAAATTTGAT
This sequence comes from Chrysanthemum seticuspe, assembly GCA_019973895.1. Lineage (NCBI taxonomy): Eukaryota > Viridiplantae > Streptophyta > Magnoliopsida > Asterales > Asteraceae > Chrysanthemum > Chrysanthemum seticuspe. The sequence goes on along the minus strand of BPTQ01000004.1, from coordinate 33,831,731 downwards.
CTATTAGAGATAAATATGAGGCCCAAGCCCGATATGTGGTCTTCGGGTCCATTACGGTTTCTAGGTATGTTACATTATAAATACCTTTTCAATGGGCTTGGGCTTGGGCTTCATATTTATCTCTAACATGATCTGGATTTTCTGAGACAAGGTAACAAAGAACGAAAATATTGTGTCCCACTTCACATGAAACATGCAACCTCATTCGAAGAAGATGATATCGAAGATATTGTTACATATAAGTGGAGAAGTAAAGTTCTTAGAGATGAAGAAGCGAGTATGGAATCCAACATTGGGAATATACGCGTAAAATCTTCTACAAGAAAAGACAAAACGTTACCCCATTAAGGACAAAGACAAGGTGTTCTCGAATTTTAAGATCAAAGAAATTCTCGGAATTGAATATGAGAGACCATATGACTATGACTTCTTGGAGAAGATTGTAATAAAGCGTAGTGATGGTTAGAAGTACACGTTCTCACAAGCTGACTTTAAGAATTTGAATCGAAATGACATCGAAGACTTGCATTTACTAAAGACCTAAAGGAATTTGGAACACCTCAAGTGCAGATTCATGGATTTACTTCTCACATTCGATCATAAGGAGCATTATTCTGAAGGCAAGAGTGGAAGACTTTCAGCTTGGCGTAGAATGTTTTCAGTATTGGTTAAACCTGGCTGCTCCTACTCTTACATTCCAATGCATTAAAGACTGTGAACCGTTTACTCTCATTTCTGAACAATTGGGTGGACAATAGTCGAGAGGAGAATAATTTCATGTACCTTCGGGAGGTATGCAAGTTCGGTGATGCTACACTGAATAGCGTGTTGAAGGAGATCAAGTTCATTCTTTGGGAAAATGAAATTGGATTCACTGAAAACCGGCTAACATTAGCACACAATAGATCTTTGAAGACCATGTACAAGCCATCGAAAGCAATTAAAGTTCAGAGTGCAAATGAGAAGGATGGAAAGTTATGTTAGAGGAAGAGAAAAAGTTCACGACATCATGCATTATGTGCGACCCAAATGAACATCCCTTAAGGGAGATTGTTACACTTATAAAGCGATGTTCATTCTATGTAACAGGGCTTTAGTCTAGATTAGTAAGCTTAAACGAATATGTAATACACTAGTCCATTATTTAGCCCGGTAAGGCCCTAGACGAGCCCATTGATGGTCGGCCTCTTGTATACATTGTAACTAGGGGTGTTATTTGGGTTGACCCGGTCGGGTTCGGGTCAACTCGGGTCGGGTCAACTCGGGTCAAGTCTTAAAAAAATATACCCGAACCCGACCCTGTTTAGAACTCGGGTCAACTCGGGTCAGGTCAATTCGGGTTCGGGTCAACTCGGGTCAGGTCAATCGGGTCGGATCAATTCGGGTTCGGTGTCAACCGGAGTATTTTACATTGTAAAAGTGTTGTTTAACCGGGTTAGTCGGGTTCGGGTCAGGTCAAGGCTAAAAAAATATATCCGAACCCGACCTTGTTTAGAACTCGGGTCAATTCGGGTTGACCCGATTGACCCGAATATATTTTTGAACACGATTGACCCGACCCGAATTAACTCGGGTCGGGTTCGGGTCGGGTCAGCCTGAATGACACCCCTAATTGTAACAATACTAGCAGGGTACCCGCGCGTTGCGGCGGCGGGTACCATGAAATAAAATTTTTCGGTGAATCATTTATTTTAGTTTATTATGTTCTTTTTAACAATAAATTTAGGATATCAAGAATTTTATTTATACCGTGCCCGTTTGGGCTCGAGCCTATTTGGCCCATGCCCGTTTGGGCTCGAGCCCGTTTGGCCCGCACTAGTACGAGCTTAAGCTCATTTTGCCCGTTGACCGTTCGGGCTTGAATATCTGTATAATGTGATTTATTATTTGTATTAGTGACATTTAATGCAGAGTTTCTGCGCGTTGCAGCGGCGGATATCTTGAAATAAAATTTTCCGGTGAATCATGTATTTTAGTTTATTATGTTCTTTTTGATAATAAATTTACGGATTTCAAGAATTTCGTTTAGCTCGTGCCCGTTCGGGCTCGAGCCCGTTTGGCCCGTGCCCACTCGGGCTCGACCCCGTTTGGCCCGTGCCCGTTTGGATCGTACCCGTTTGGGCTCGGGCCCATTTGGACCGTTGCCCGTTCGGGCTTGAATATTTGTATAATGTTCTTTATTATTTGTATTAGTGACATTTTAATGCGAGAATTATGTTTAAGTTGGTTGTACAATATGCTTGATAATTTGTATTTTCTTGTGTAAGGGGTATTTTAATAATTGGATTAATTGTATTTATTGACCAGTTAATTAATTAACTACATTAAATATTTTGACCACATTAATAGTGTTTTGTATTTTTTACATTAAGCTTTAAGACTTGTAAGTCTTAAAATTAAGATTGATGAGAAAGATCATTACTAGTGCATTATGTATTGTACAATAGGCTTTGTATTTTGTAAGTCTTAATTTTAAGACCATGAGGAGAGAAATTTATTTCTCTATTACAAGTAGTATAGACTATCATGGTACCCGCGCAAAGCAACGGGTTCGAAAGCGAATGTTGTTTAACGATTTGATTATAGGTTCTCGTCGCCGAATGGTTTAACGAATGTTGCTCGGAGGTGAATTGAATTGAATTTGATTTTTATTTTTTATTTTTTTTGAATGAGTAAGATTAAAACGCTGTCAGAAAAACATATGCTTGATGTTGATTATTAAAAAAACCAATAGAAAAAAATTCAAATAAACAACAAATTAGTAAGACTCGTGTAAATAAGCATAAAAATTATGAGCTTTGATACATGGACCTAACTAAAGAGGCCTAAAAGGAGACCTAATGCATAAATGAATTGTACAATACTGTTACTGTACAATTCATTTATGCATTAGGTCTCCTTTTAGGCCTCTTTAGTTAGGTCCATTTATCATTTTCCAAAAAATTTTCCAAAAATTATATATGTATTATATGTATTTTGTTATACAATAAATGTGGTTTATGTATATGTATTCCACAATTAGCCAGTATTAAATTTAAAAAATTTAAACATTTTATAAATAGAATGTCTCAAATAATTTATATAGTAGTATAAATATATTAAGTCTCTACACAATATAAAGAGTGATTCATTTCTCTCTCCAGGAATCACCTAATTCTACTTTCTCTCTATAAAAGCTTATTAAATCATACACTTGTGGTGACCCACAATATCCATAAGCAGATTAATTTAGTTGGTTGATAGCCGACTCACATATTTTCGTTTCTAAAATTCTTTTTCTAAACGGCATCAAAATTAACAAAAACAAAAGTAGGAAAAAGCTATAAATTACAAATTATAAAACCGTCAAGTTATCTCACGCAAGCGTAAGAAAACCTAAAACAGCTCAGGCACGAATGCAATGAAGATCGGGAGAGTATAATGTTTCCCCAGGTCGTTATGTCCCAACGAGCTGTGCGAGAATAGTCAGACGTTTAGTGATCGAGAAGATTTGAATGGATACAGAGATTTGATTATTGATTATAACTACGGAATAAGCCAACAAATTACAACGGCTTAAATGAAAATTAAAGAAAGTTAAAAAGATAAAATCTATTAAATAAATGCTATCACTATTTTTAAACTAATGTTTTTGTTCTTTTTGTTTTAATAAAACTAAATTAAAAACTACGCGACGTACAACTAAAAACGTGAAACTAATTCAATATTAACCCTAAAAATATGAAAATGATGTTTTTATAAACCTAATGATAAAAGAAAATTATTAGAAAAAGAAAATTAATTTTACAACTAATTATCTAATTATTATTAATTAAAAACTATTTTTAACTAATAATTAATTACCTAAATTACAAGAAAATGTGAAATAAGGCTAGAAAAATAAGATTAACACTTGGAAAAGTCTAAAATATCAAAATAGACTTTTCAAAACTATTTTTGTATTTTTGTGACTATTTTTCTATTTTCTATGAATTTTAAACTATTAAAATCTAATTAAATCACTAAAAATTACCAAATAAGCTATGAAAAATCTAGAAAATTACTTTTTCTGCTTTTTATATTTATCTAAGCCTAAGAAAAATGAAAACTTATTTTTTGGAAACTTTTCTGAATTTTTTGTATTAAAAGGTAATTAAAAATTGATTAAAATCTATTTAAAATGAGAAAAATAGCAAATTAAGACCAAAATTTATGAAACTTTCAGGAAAATTCTAAAATCAGATTATGAATCTATGAAAATTAAGAAAATAGCAGGTTATGTGTAGAATATAAAAGCTATAGTGTAACTGCTACTCAAATAAGCTACTAGAATAAGCTAACTAATGAGATAAGCTACCAAACAGTGAACAAGGATTAAGTCTACTAAAATAAGCTAATAGCAACTAATAACACCTATTCTAAACAAGCCTAAAGCTCAAATCAGTGAAATAAGCCAACTGCTTATTCCATCCATTCAATGAAACACCCCTACTGTTGGGGCTTATGCACCAGCTTATCAAATAAGCAAAACAGAAATCAACTTATGCAGTCCTATAGACCACCTGGCCAGCTACAATTCCACCAAATTTCAAGTCCTAACTCCTAGAATTGAACTTGATGCAACCACTGAGAGATTGCCTGATTCACACTCAGTTTTACTGAGTGTGAACAGGGGAAATAGAAGCTAATGTGTTAGCTTATTTGAAGCTTAAGATGACCAAACCAGTTGAAGCAAAAAGTTGATATCAAAACAAGACCAAGTGAACTTTTAATATCCAAAATCTCAAACTCTAAAACTCAGTAATGCATTAGAAATTTGGTTCACAACTTCTTGATGAAAAACTGTTTTAGCATTTTAACAGATTTTTGACTTTTGAATAATACTCATGAACTTTGACTAATTCGAACTTTAGATCAAATTTTATGGCTGAGATGGATGTTATAAGATGTATTAAGTACAATGAAAGCAAGATTATGGGTTTCTAAACACAAACTAATGGTCTGCTATCCCACATTCATAACAGTTAACAGTGGAGAATGATTTAAGTGATGTGTTGACTTTTGGCCATGCAAACACCAAATCTTTGACTCAGTTGAGCTCACTTACACTTAATAAACATGAAGCAATGAAACTTAACTACTGAATTTACCAATATGACAGAAAAAACAGTCAAGCCAAACACCCCTTTATGACTTGATTTTGCAACTTGAGATAAATCCAACACAGAACCAACTTATTTTGTGATTACATTAACTTAATATAGCTAAACTACCACTACTAGAACAGGTTTTAACCTATTTAAATTACAATTACAGATGGTGCATAAACTTGTGAAAATGACTTACAAGAGTCCAAGCCACAGTGGCTAGCAACTATGAGAACCAAGGACCACTAAACTATATAATCCAACCCAAATGATTGTAAAGCAACCCAAATCCAAGCCTGCATCAATCCTGTCCCAGTTCTACATCAATTTCCACCCATGTTGACTTATTTTGACCAAATGTCCAAAGTGATTGAAACTGCAATGTGAGCTTATGGAAAGCTTGAATGAGCTTGAATTATCATTATTGAGCTGACAAATAAGTTATTAGAAGCTTGTATATAGGATTTGGAAACTTCTACTTTCAACAGTGAGCATATAAAGATGCAATAACATGAAACTTGGAATTTATGTTTAAAACTTGATCAACTGACAATTTAACTTGAGTTTAATACTGAAGAACAAAAGATTACAGCTTTTGAAGTAAATTAAGACATTATAAAAAAAAACGACATAAGAGTAAAATTAAAAACTAAAAACTGAACTTCTCTTTGCTCCTTCCTTCTCTTTTATGCTCCATTTAGCTTACACGTGGCCTTCTGAGTGTTTCCCACCACTTTTGTGGCCAATGGGTGTCTTTTGAGTGTCTTCACATTTTTGGCGGGAAAGCAAATTTGACCTGTTGACCTCTGCAACTAGCACTAGGGGGGGTGGCATTAAATGGGGTGGTAAAAGTAGGTGGGTATGATGAGGAGGGGGGTGGAAAAGGGTGAAGTGATGGTGCCTGAGGTTGCAGACAAGTTGGGAAGAAGATAAGGGAACAGTGGGCGCCTTTTTCTGGTTTTGACTTTATTTGACCAAAGGGTCAAAATGAAAGGTGACAGGGGTCCAAAAAGGTAAGGTTGGCAGGGGGTCAAAATGAGTATTTGACAAGTCCAAAAGGTTTTTAAAAGGTTTTAATATCCAAGGGACTAAAGTGTAAATTCTGAAATTGTAGGGACCTGTTCTGCCAAATCATCAAACTTGTTCCAAGGGCTGAAAATGACAAGCTTCAAAAGTATAGGGACCAAAATTGCCATTTTGCAATTTTCCAGGGGCTAATTTTGCCAATTTTCAAACTTGGAGGACCATTTGTGTAATTTTCTCAAACTTTTGATATTTTTCACCAAAGGACTAAATTTGATAACTTTTGATTTTAAAAGGGCCTTTGGTGATTTTACTTTTGAAATTATGTACCAGGGACTGTTTTTGACAATTTTAGAAACTTGGGGGACTGAAACTGCAATTTTTGCAAATTTGATATGTTTTTCATCTGATTTTGATATTTTTGCTTTTAAAACACATAAAACACTGATTTGTGATATTTTGATCATTTTGATGTGTTTCTGAGTGTTTTCAGATGATTTTGCAGTTTATTTTGTACAAAAATGATGAGTATTTAGACACTCATCAGTGACCCACAATATCCATAAGCAGATTAATTTAGTTGGTTGATAGCCGACTCACATATTTTCGTTTCTAAAATTCTTTTTCTAAACGGCATCAAAATTAACAAAAACAAAAGTAGGAAAAAGCTATAAATTACAAATTATAAAACACCAATATTGGCACGATACGAGACACCTAACATAAAAGTAAGCAGCTAAAGAAGCTTCAAACTCGAAAACAAGATCAAGATAATCTAAAGACCTAAAACAAATGTTGCCGAAACATAGACCTCAACAAAATCCCTCCAAAATATGCTAAAAGTACCTTTTAAACGTCCTTGTGATCGAACGGTATATGAACTGAAATCAGATGAATCAATATCAGATCCATCATCATCGTAATACTTTGAATCCTCAATAAATTTATAAAAAAACAACTAGTTTACAAGTACCCATGTATTAAGTGAAAGGTTTTATGGATATTTAAATATACGTATGTCAGGACTCGAACTCGAGACTTCGGGATTGCACACATTACTTATGAGAGTTGATGTTAATAATTAATATATAAAATGTTATTATTAATTATTAGTCACGAAATAAAACATAACGAGAGTTAAATAATTAACGAGGTTTGTTAATGGTCGTTAAATATAAACTAAAGGGACTAGAGATGAAATTACAAGTCAGGAAAGTTCTAGAACCCCTTGTGGGTGCTTTGGCCGATCGGTTATGGGTTCCCAAACCCTAACCCACTCAAACTTGGTCACCAAGTTAAGCTACCTATAAATACAAACCCTTGTATTCATTCACAACTTAATCTTGGATCACCAATAACCTAATTTCTCTTCTCCTCTCCTCTCTCTTTTGCTTGGCCGATCGATACAACCCCCTCCTCAAGGGATCGATTTTTCCAAGCTAAAGAAACAAGTGTTTGATTTTATTTGTGATTCAAGAACCTAGCTTTTCACATCAAATCGCTAATAGTACGTGTGTACAAGAACGAAGAACTAGTATGCTTGTGCTTGTGAATCTTGGTGGTCGACTTTTTGGTTGGGTCGAATTGTATAAACCCTAAAGTTAGGGTTTTGGGTTTTGGTTCTTGTTATAATTACCGTTTGATTCTTGAATTGCTAAAAGGTACGCGTTTTCTTATTCGGTTAATTAATCTATATGTATTATTCGTATTTACTTCCGCTGCATGCTTTGATGATGTTTACATGTTTACTGTAATTGTTATGATTAGTAAAACCCAACAGTAGCATCACGAGCCGTTAATATGATCTAATTAATTACCGAAACACATAAAAATTGAATCTTTATGATTATATGCATGCTTTTTATGGTTTCTAGGGTTTTGAATTCGAAACCCTAATTTTTATTTAATAGGGTCGATTACCCTTTAATTATTTAATTAGGTTTTAATTTTGTAAAACTTGTAGAAACCCTAGGTTGCATGCTAATTTTATGTGGTTAATTAATGAATAATTGTTATGTGCCATGTAATATGCGTATCTTGGGTGATAATTGTTATGCGGGATCCATGGTAGAACATGCATGTTTTGCCATGGAGTATTGTTTATGATAAATTGTTTAGTGATACACACATGTTTTTATTTATTTGATAATTATTGAATTGGGGAAGACCTCAATTATAACTAATAAAAATTCGTTATGTGCTAATTGGTATATTATTGACTTTGGCTTACGCAATCGACTTGTCGATGCATGTGGCTCATCTACCTTGTAGTTGAAAGCCCTAGTTGATGTATGCATATTTTACGCCTAGAATTGTTTATTAGGTTTTATCGAAATAATTATGCATGTGACTAATTGTTTTTACATATGTTAATTGTTAAGTTATATGTATATTATTTGAGTTCCTTTTAATTTTATTAAAATGCCTTTTGTTTATATTGTATGACATGTTAGTAAGCAAAAAGGGTTTTTTGAGAATAGAAAATTAAATGGACTAAATAATGGCGAAAATTTGATTTGTTTTCTAAGTATTAAATCTTGAACTTTTAATCGATTGATGCGACTGTACAAAATGGTTAGAACGGCTCACCCACTAGAACAAACTCAAAAGGGGGTTCAAAGAAGTGCGCACAGTCACACTGAAAAGGATGTCTAAGGTTATGCTTCAGCGCTTACCTGGTCCTCTGCCTCCCTGTGCGTTCGATTGGAGCTACCTAGTATAACTATTCTATGTACGAAGCATCTTAGTGCAAAGTTGTAAGTTTCTCAACGCATCGATTAAAACTTTGTAGAATTTAATCTTAGCAATTTAAAACTGTGAGTAAGGTTTTGAAATTTTTTTTGAAGATGTATGCATGCTTCTTCATACATAAGTTTTGATTACACATCAAAATTGTACCCTTTAAAATTTAAGTTTATGCCATCTAATGATATGAAACACTTGAAGTTGTAATTTAGTTATGTGAGACCTTGAGCTAGATTACGATAACAAGGTGAATCTTTATGTTGTGTGAAACCTCAACTTAAATAATTTACAGTTTCTAAATTAGACAACTTAATTAAGTTAGTTAGTGAGACCTATAACTTAAGGCATAAGATGGGATAAAACATGCTTACATTTTGCATAATTGTTTGGCAAATTTGTAAATCCCATATTTTCTAGGAATTGAAAACTTGTTTGTCAATTATTGTTCTTCGACAATTACCTATTCTATACTTTCATCACTAGCAGATCAACTGATGTGGTGAAACTATGATAATGAGGGTCCTAGATTCAAGAAAAATTATATTGTTAATATGAATATTGACCAAGGGTATTTTATTTTCTTGAAAGATTTAATTATCGAAAATACTAAAATTGAATTTTGTTAATTCTTTTGATTGTATTAATGCAACATTAAACCGTAAACTTAGTTTGGGCTTTGGTAAATTGATCTAGTTCTATTTTCAAACAAATGTTTGATCAAGAAAAATTTATTAAAAGACAAACATAAACTCTTTTCCTTGGAAGAAGAGTGAGACTCAATCCTATTCCTTTTCATAATTGAGAAAGGTATGATAGGAACATTAGAATTGTTTAAATTCTAATATATAACTCATAGCAAACTTTAATAGTTAAGAAAATTGCATACCTTGTTTTCCATAAGAGATTTCATTACCCTCTGTTGGTGATTGAATTCTTATATGACATTTTGGTCAACTAAAAAACATGTATGACGTTTTATGAGTTATTAAATTAGAAGCTAGACTAATTACCGCAAAATTGGTAAAAGACAAACTAGTATAATTTATCTAGTTGTTTTGCTTTGACCAATTAAAGGTGCTACACACCATTGTGGGGATAGTAGACCTATTATGGAAGAAATTGCATGCTCAATTTTTCAAGTTAATAACATGATGGATGATCCATCATCTACAGAGTAGAATACACTCTTTTAGTACCTAAGTAATTGTTACGAATAGTCTTTGAAAGTGGTAACAACGTAATAGCACGCTATTTTCACTGGTAAATGAAACACTCACAATGTTGTCAAATCCAGTGGGAGTATGGTGTATTACTGAATAAGACATTATTGTAACGTTGTCTAATTCAGTGGGAGTTACAAGATTTATTATCTTGGTAGTAACTCAAATTATTTCTAGATTTTCTTGAAATAATACATTACGTTCAAAAATGTAGACATTCATATTCTTAAAGATAGTTATGAACGTTTCCTTGATAATTAAGTGGTCCTACATCTACTTTTAATGCTTATATATCTATGACACTATCGTATTGTTCACATAAACAAAATGCAAGTCGTGTTGTTTGTGTGCTATACGATGTTGTTCTATGCACAAGTGGGAGAAGTATTTATTGTGTGCAAAGGAACAAAACATACAAATATGATTAATGCATTCTCTTGATCGTAAGGTAAGAGATTAACGTTCTAATAAGATTGACTTGTTTAGAACATGTGTCAAGATCATAGCATAGACTACTTTTATGTCATTCAAATTATAGAAACACTTGAAGTTACATTTTAGGTTAAGTGAGATCTTGGCTAGATTGTAATCTCAAGGTAAATCTCCACTTGTTGTGAGATCGGACGTGGATGCTTTACAGTTTCTTAAGTTGGACACTTCTTGGAATGACATAAATAAATAAAGTAATACTATCTTAAATATTTATGTATTTTTAGAATGACATAAATAGATATAGTAGTATATTAACTTGAAAACTAATTAATTGAAACCATGACGTGGTGTTCATGATGACTTTAAATTATACATGGTTATGTGTTTATGTATAAACTCACAAACATGAAGTCTTTTAAAGACTTATAATATAAAGTAAAATATTATAACTGTTATATCTTTTGACTTAGTCAAAGAATACTTATGTTATAAAACATGCAATTGGCTTGAATATTCTATTATACCATTAAGTTGACTTAGTTGGTAAATAGGTAGGCCAAAAGGAATAAGTTTATCTTACATATTGTTAGATTGTCTTACAATATTAATTCTAATGAAATACTGTATGTTATATGAAATGTTCAGTTAGAAGAATCAAACATTTGTTATATTGTTTAATTCAAGATAATTATATCTTCTTTTCTTCCAAAAGTTATCAAGGTTAGAAATTGGGTATTGATTGGATATACTTAATAAAACTCAAAACTTAGAAGATTAATAAGACACCATTTTAGTATGGAATGTGATGAATCACATTGAGTCTTATATATTGAAGTTTTGTTTTGTTAAAACTACTTATGGAGTAGGTTATTAACGAACAAGATTTACGAACTGTTAATGTGATTTGTAATATCCCAAAAGAAAACAATTTAGTGTTGTTCTAATTGCTAAAGTATTTATAGATAGTCTTTAAATTACAAAAGCAAGTGGGAGTTTGTTTAGATCTTGAAGAGATTAAATTATAATTACAAAACACATAATCTTCTAAAATACACTAGTAAATATCATGATGAGGTAAAATCTGATAGACCTCAAGATGGTGGAATTCTCATTCATAGATCCGCAAGGATTCTCAGATAATTGATTGATGTGCTGAGATATATGAGTTGTAGGATTATGGTAAACCTGTTAATCATAATGATATATTACCTAATATTGAATTGTGGTAAATTATTCATACTATGAATGTTAAGATGGTGTCCAAAAGATAATCAACTTTGGAAACTTGGTTTATCTTGATAAAGATGAGTTTCTTCAAAGGAAGGAAAACTCTAGTGGTTTAAATCTTTGTGTAGAAATCATATGGACAAAATTGTACATGTGTTTAATGCATGACTTGTGACAAGATTATTAATCACACTTAAGCAATTAATTGTGATTGAACATTCTTTCCTTGGCACATTAAATATATAATGATTATAATTGTCATACTTATTTTCATTGATATGAAAAATGACAATGGAATATTAAAACTATTTCTTATGTGATTGCTTTTGCGAGGACGATAAGCAATCGAAAGGAGTTTTATGAATTCGCATAATTTTTGGAAATGTACAAACGGCAAGAATCCATGAATGGATTTATGCATGCATCTAGGAGATGATTCTTATGTTTAACTATTAAATCCAAGTTTTGGTTTAAAATTAAAATAAGATAATTTCTAAGTATTCCTGAAAGCTAGTGGGAGTATTATGTTTATTTTCTTTAAATCTTATATGTTGTGCGTAGTAACATTTCATCTAAGCTAAATGTTAAGTTTTAGTTTGGAATGGAACTTCACTTGAAAGATTATGAAAATAAGACATACAACCTTGGAGTATATGTTTATTGTTAGTAAACATGTGCGGTATTAATAAATGAGTCTAATAGAACATGATATATCATTTGGAAAATGGATATGTAGAACATGAATGAAATCTCTGTTTGACACAAGGATTTTTCATGTACATCATGTTATTGTTGTATCATGCTTGAAAGGCAAGATGATTTGACAACATTGATATCTAATGAAGTTATTAGATAACTAGTGTAATGAATATTCTAATAGAATATGTTTGAATCTAGAATTACATTCCTCTGCCTGAATTTGCTCTCAAAATTCTATGGATGAGCAATACAACAATTGTTGTGTAATTGTCATAGCTAACAAACTTGAAAGTTTGAAGGCATCAAAACATTACACTGTAGATATTGAAGTTTACGGAGATTATTTTAAAGAGCATATTGTTGTTTGTATACAATGATGCTGGTTTAATTGAGATGACACTCAATACTAGTCATGGGAGGATTTCATCCTTGTTGATGGCCATGTGAACTAGTTGTGCTCAACTAAGAGCATAGTTGCATTATACAATAAAGAATAAGAATACTTTAAACTTTAAAATGTTTGAAAGTTTGATTGTCATAAATTGGTGGTTGAGGATGTCACACACTTTATGAAATATTATGTGGCAATATCAAGATATTTGAATGCACACATACAAGAACTTCACTAGTTGAATTCTTGAAATAAGTATTCTCAAAATTCCGATAGATCAAAGTTAGTTGAAATTATGCCTTGTCAACAAGTATGATTGTCATTACTTGAGACATAATTCATTAACCAGTATTATCATGCATTGATCTATTTAGTATTTGGATAAGGGATGTTTTGAACAAATATTATTTAAATGAAATAAAATATTGGTTATATTTATTTTTCATTTTCTTAATATTATATCCTATATTTGCATGTTTAATCCGTGAATAACTTATGTTATTCTAAAAGTTCGTTGTCGATCAATGATGTGGGAATGTCATTGAATTAAGACAAATCTGAGTTTTGGTAGAATATACTTTTAAAGTATATTGATGCGTGGGACATACCAGATTCACATGATATTCAATGAATTGAATATAGGACTCATCACAACTTTACATGATGATACTTTATTGATCTTTGTCATTAAGTATATCATGAAGTGTTTATCTTCTGACTTGAGATACCAGATAACTGATATGAATGTAGTGCATTTGTGTAAGATAGTCTAACGCTATCCGTAACTAGTAGTTATAAGGGCTATTTTCGGAAGTGTTACAAAGTTCATGAGTTATGTTCGTAGTCAAGAGAATTTGTTCCTTTGAATTTGTTTCAAAGCATAATACTACATTTGGGCCCCTCGTAGGGTTGACAAGATGTTTGTATGGCCATACCCAAGATCTATCTGGAATACGTTTAGATGATTTGGTAATCTTGTTCAATCAAATACAACGAGAAACAGAATATTAACTTATGAAATGACTTGATCCATATTCATAGTTAATATAGTATTAGTAACAAAAGGATAAGTAAAAATGATGAATCATTAAATGATTTTTTCCAGGAGACCATACTCGATTCGATCTGGGGGCATTGGCGTGTTAAAGCTAGACTAACCAATGTCATTACTATATTTAGTAATATCCAAGTGGGAGCTGAAATGTTTTATGGATATTTAAATATACGTATGTCCGGACTCGAACTCGAGAGTTCGGGATTGCACACATTGCGTATGAGAGTTGATGTTAATAATTAATATATAAAATGTTATTATTAATTATTAGTCACGAAATAAAACATAACGACAGTTAAATAATTAACGAGGTTTGTTAACGGTCGTTAAATATAAACTAAAGGGACTAGAGATGAAATTACAAGTCGGGAAAGTTCTAGAACCCCTTGTGGGTGCTTTGGCCGATCGGTTATGGGTTCCCAAACCCTAACCCTCTCAAACTTGGTCACCAAGTTAAGTTACCTATAAATACAAACCCTTGTATTCATTCACAACTTAATCTTGGATCACCAATAACCTAATTTCTCTTCTCCTCTCCTCTCTCTTTTGCTTGGCCGATCGGTACAACCCCCCTCCTCAAGGGATCGATTTTTCCAAGCTAAAGAAACAAGTGTTTGGTTTTATTTGTGATTCAAGAACCTAGCTTTTCACATCAAATCGCTAATAGTACGTGTGTACAAGAATGAAGAACAAGTACGCTTGTGCTTGTGAATCTTGGCGGTCGACTTTTTGGTTGGGTCGAATTGTATAAACCCTAAAGTTAGGGTTTTGGGTTTTGGTTCTTGTTCTAATTACCGTTTGATTCTTCAATTGCTAAAAAGTACGCGTTTTCTTATTCGGTTAATTAATCTACATGTATTATTCCTATTTACTTCCGCTGCATGCTTTGATGATGTTTACATGTTTACTGTAATTGTTATGATTAGTAAAACCCAACATTAAGATCGAGAATCCTAGATAGCCTAAAAATTTGCTTAAAACACCAACAAATATGAAAAGAAACTAAAATACAAACAACCTAGAAGTTTTAGTTCTAGAACTCGCGAAATCATAAACAGCAATGCTTTAAGTGACGCTGGTTGCAGATTTAATTTAGCTTGTGTGACAGATTGTTTATGCAAGTTCAATGACTTTAACAGTTGCAGCTGATGATTCTCCTCCTGCAACAAAGGAAACAAACAAAGAAATTTACTCATGGTAATTAAAAGATGGGATATGAGCAAAAAATGGAATAATTAAACGACTTATGGCAGTTTCTACCTGGGATATGAACTGTGAATCTCTTAAACTGTTGATATTCATATGACTTTTCAATGCTTGTCGCGTTAAACATCTGGGAAGGACATATTAAAAAATACAACATTATTGTACACTACATCTTAAAATACAAAATAAATTATGTATCTTGATTGCTAGTCTGTCGGCCAAAGAAATAGTCAAGAAAAAGTATATCCAAGTAAACAAATGCATAGGGTAAAGAAAAAGGACAAATCACATAACGTTATAGTTATACCATGCTAAAAAAAATACGTGTAGTACATTATAACAAAAGCCTTTTTCAAAAAATACATATGTGATAAAAGAAAAAAAAATCACAAGGCCAAATGTATCACAACATACAGGCAAATATATACAAGAGGAATGAGAGATCAAATCCCTTAATTATATAACAACACGTTGTAGAGAAAATAACATTAAAACAAACCTGGATACGGCATATGACACGATCACCGTTCGCAACAAACAGCGGTTTATCCTTGATTGGTTCTTTAGTCTTTGGATTAATTTTTTGTATCAGCTCAAGAATCTCAAATTCATCATATTCAGAGTTAATGTGCAATACTGCCCTGAACCCAGCCGTAACTACAGCCTAAAATATAATACCAAAAGCATGAAAATCATATAACCAAACCAAACAATAGGAATTACTACCCAATGATAGTTAAGTTGGTTAAATATACTTACTAATTTCAGCTGCTTATGAATATGCAAGTCGGCAATGAACACCTGACCTGTGGGTATTCGATTTTCTGTATGTAATGTATGACATTAGAATGTGCCAATGTGATATATATACATGGTATAATACATATATATAATAAGCATATCGACAATGAAAAATGATTGGGAGCTTAATTATGTGCCTAAATTCATGTCTAAACATGTGTGACATGATCCTGATGGTTTGTGCTATCACTATGATGTCACGCAGACTTAGGCATATAATTTAGGCATCCCAATTACGACTCATCAATAATATAGATACTAATGACAAACGTGGGGACAATATGAGACATGTATGTTTTCTAGAAGCATGAATTTGTGAGGTATATGAAAAAAGACACGACACACCTAAAAGGCTGAAGATGGGGGTAGTCAAATGACAAGTTCATTGCAAATACTATTCTAGCAAGTATTTACAAGAGGTATATATCAGGTGGTCAATGAAGGAGGTGAAAACAGTCACGAGATAATTAGACTAGGGGGTATCCTGAACATGAAAACCTCATCGTTTACACCTAATAAAAGCTAATCTCTGGTGTAGTGTATATCAATACTAAATTTTGCGCTGCTAGCTATATTAATTAATATTCCTACTTTGTTTCTGAGATCAAAAAATAAATTTGGTGCCGATAGTCATAAAAGATGTAATACAAGTTTATTGAAAAATCATAAACTTTATAAAACTCATTATACTATCTAATAAAGTAATAATATTAAAACAGATTAATTATCCATGGCTGCTAAACCAAAAAACAAAAATAAATACCCATTGTAACTGAGTCGTCGTCTGTCTTTTTCCTTGGCCCCAAGTTTTTTCTCATTATATAGGGATGGGAATTGGACCGGGATCCGATACCTACACCGATATATTAAGGTTTGTTTCCTTTTTTTACTTTAGCAGTTATCTTCTTTTAATTTGGTTTGCTTTATTTCTCAGCCCTAGATTAAAGATTTTAGACTAAAATACACCGTTGGTCCCTAAACTTGTAGCGGAGGATCGCGATGGGACGAAACCGGGCATAATCATCGCCACAGGTTCAAACAGTAGCAATTAAATGCCAAATCAGTCCCTTTGACCAATTCTCTGTTAGTCAAAGTCTGTTAAGGTTAGGGTGTGCCTTGCACATGAGGGTAAACTCGTCATTTCATTTTTTTGCTCTATTTTATTTCATCTTCATCTTCCTCATGGGCTAAACCCAGATTCCGGCGACCTTAAAACCAGAATCCGGCGACCCTTGTAGGACAATCTGTCATATATTGGTGGTAGTATGAGTGCGTAAGTTTGCATATATTGGCGGTGCAAACATTGCTTTTTGTGTGTAAATGTGGTTTACCACTTGTACAATGGAATGTGCAGGGTGATAAGGTGAGGGTGGTGCAAACATTGCTTTTTGTTCAAGGGATTAATACGTATTTGCAAACGCTTTTCGGAACAAGATTACCGGCTGAACATATTCATGAGTCTTGTGTAAAAGTTGTTTTTTTAACTTCTTGAACATATTCATGTTTTACCCAAATATCGGGACCAACACATAGGTTTTGATGTTTGTAATCTTGTATACTGTATATTGTGAGCACAGTCATATCTCCATTTTAAGGGGAATTTGTAAGTCCCATCTACTAAAAGCCATTACTTGTTAGCAGTGCCAAATTTGTTGTATGGCCAATTCATAAGGATACAAGAATAGGGGATCATAAGCAACATCAGTGGGCCTCATATGTCCTTATGTATCTTACTTATTATGTTGAATTTTATTGGTTTTTGGCTCCATTTATAATAATTTAGGCGTACTCAAAGCAGATCAACAAATAAATGGATTCCGTGTGTATGCCCCCTTTGTCTCTTTACATTCGAGTCAAGTTTTCACCTTGTCGGTCTTTTTTAGCGAAGTTATCATGTTACATAGTTCAACATGGTGTACATGTTCTCAACATAGAACATGATCTTTTTATCAATAGAAGAGAAAAAAGAATACAAACATGTTCCCAAGGTTTGATGATGGCTTGTTTGCACTTGCAGAGATTTCTTGCTACGACGCGAGGTATACAAGGTGCACTTATAGTAGCATCGAGCGTGCAGATTATCTTGGGATATAGTCAGCTGTGGGCTATCTGTTCAAGGTGAATAATCCACTTTCTTAGAGCAATAATGTTTCTGCTCAGCTTATGTTTATTTGATAAATGCTTACAGAATTTCGTTCATTTCAGATTCTTTAGCCCTGTTGGAATGGTTCCAGTGATTGCATTGGCAGGTTTCGGTCTCTTTGACAGAGGATTTCCTGTGGTACGAATACTTGATTAGTCTTAGTTTGACTTTGTAGGTCAAACTGATCTGTTTTATATTTGAAAATTATGCAAACCATTAATTCCCTTCTAATAAAGATTGATAAACTTACGTATTATTTTGAAGTAAATGATCCTGTGCTCATTTCAAATTAAAAAATGGTTATAGACTTTTTTATGGACAATATTTGACCTTATAAGTCAAAGCATTCTCAGTTGAAAATGTCTAAAACTAAATTTTTTTTTCCATGAGAATAGTTTCAATATCTATAGAAAACTTAATTTAATAACTAATACTCTGCATCTCATCAACTTTGGAGTGGCAAAGAAAAATATTTGACTTCCAAAGTCAACAAGTATCATGTTTTGACACGGAACCTTAATCCTGTACTCAATATGTGTATAGGTTGGACGATGCGTGGAATTTGGCATACCGATGCTACTTCTTTTTGTCTTGTTCTCTCAGGTATTGCCATTGTCTTTTCAGTTGATCAGATTTAAAAACTACTTATAAGGAATAAAATATTTAACCTTCTTGTTTTTGATTTTCCGGTGGAAAGCAGTACCTGAAACAGTTTCAAGCAAAGCAGTTGCCCACATTGGAGCGGTTTGCGCTTCTTTTGACCATAGCGGTTATCTGGGCATATGCACACTTACTAACTGCTAGTGGTGCATATAAACACCATCCAGAACAGACTCAAATGCACTGCAGAACCGATAAAGCTGATTTAATATCTGTTGCACCATGGTTAGATATTCGAGTTTACGGGTCAGCACAGTACAGTACACTGATCTTGAAAAGAGTTTACGGTCAGCACAGTACAGATATTAAATCAACCGATAAAGCTGACTTAACTGGTCAGCACAGTACACTGATCTTGAAAAGAGTTTACGGGTCGCATGGAGATGGCAAAACTTACACACTCATACTACCACCAATATATGACAGATTGTCCTACAAGGGTCGCCGGATTCTGGGTTTAAGGTCGTCGGAATCTGAGTTTAGCCCATGAGGAAGATGAAGATGAAATAAAATAGAGCAAAAAAATGAAATGACGAGTTTACCCTCATGTGCAAGGCACACCCTAACCTTAACAGACTTTGACTAACAGAGAATTGGTCAAAGGGACTGATTTGGCATTTAATTGCTACTGTTTGGACCCGTGGCGATGATTATGCCCGGTTTCGTCCCATCGCGATCCTCCGCTACAAGTTTAGGGACCAACGGTGTATTTTAGTCAAGATTTTATTATCTTCTTGGTTTGTTTTTTTACAGACCTAGCTTGTAAGCCCATTACTTAAAGTAAAACTTTATTGGTTTACACACAACGCAAAATGTCATGAGTCGAACGTTGTGATCTATTAATTGAAA
Source organism: Chrysanthemum seticuspe (assembly GCA_019973895.1). Taxonomy (NCBI): domain Eukaryota; kingdom Viridiplantae; phylum Streptophyta; class Magnoliopsida; order Asterales; family Asteraceae; genus Chrysanthemum; species Chrysanthemum seticuspe. Next base: position 33,812,155 of record BPTQ01000004.1, on the reverse strand, counting down.
TCTTTGCCAAACAATTACTTTTTTCTAATTTTTTTATGGATGCACTATCATTATGAACAGTTTTACTAATGAAATAATTAGTGAAGATGTTATTACTTTAAATATTAATCCGTCAAACTTTTTTTTTTCTGCATATAATGTGTTAAAATAACATGTATATCAATTTGTGCTGCCATTTAAGTTAGGGGAGGTTATTCAATGTTGTGAAACCCGGTTTTTTAACTGAGCCGGTTGAGTCATCGATTTATCAGGTCATCGGTTCAAGGTTCTATACATATGTATATTTTTTATAACATTTTTAATAGGTTTGTGTGGTGTGTGTATGTGTGTGCGTTTTCAATGTGTTTAGCGTGTGTGTGCGCAGAGGAAGAAGGAAGGCGTAGCGTGTGTTTATGTGTGTGTTGTTTGTCTTATTTTTTTATTTTAATTTTATAATTGTTTTTGTTTTTTTTTTTAGTAATGTGTGTGCAAATGTGTTATTTTCGTGTTTTTTTGTTGTATGAGTTACTTAGCCCAAGTGAAGTTCAAAAACAACTTAGCCCAAGTGGACATTTGATTTAGTAGTACATCATGAATAAAGTTTTTTTTTATGCTTTTTTATCTTTGTAATTTGTATTTTTATTTGAATGTATGAAAAATTAGTTTGTGTAAATAATGGAAAAGAAAATAAAATAATAGGTAGGACCCTTTTGGCATGTGAAATAGCATGTTATGTTTGGCGACACGTAGCAGCAGCAGTAAGCAGTAGCATTATTTGTTTAAAAGACGTGTTTGGTAACGTAGGTGTAGCTGTAATTATAAAATGTAAAATTACGAAAAAAGGCATATATAAATCTGTTATATACTTATGAATGTTATTTTCGAGGGTAAATTGGTAATATTAAAAATAAAATGCTAGCAGTATATTGGAATGCTTCTTTAGGAAGCATTAAGATTAGAAGCGGCTGAGGTGTTGCTAAATGCTGGCAACAACGTTGCCAAACAAGCATTAAGAATGGAACGCTTGTCGCTTGTCGCTTAACGCTCTTAAACGCTTCCAAAAAGGTGTTGCCAAACATGACCAATAGGGTGAAGGTATTTTGTTGTGTGAGTGTAAAAAGTGAGATGCGGAAGTGTCGTTGAAGTGACACTAAAAATGAGGTTTTGGCATGCTACAATACCTAGTGCTATCGTATGATAGAGTGAAGGTTCGTATGTAGGGGTGAAATCATGATATTAACGAGGGAACATGGAACACAAAGAAAGAGGTATTGCCTCTTAGTATCAGGTTTATAAGGTATTGCCTTTAATATATTGTACATTTGAAGGCTTGTTGTGTGGTATTGTACCATTTTTGAAGTGCATATACGCCTCTTAGTCTTAAACAGGTTTATAAGGTATTGCCTTTAATATATTGTACATTTGAAGGCTTGTTGTGTGGTATTGTACCATTTTTGAAGTGCACGTACGTAATCAATAACATGTCTAAATAACTTACGAAGCTATTCGAGTTAAGTCACATAATCCAGAGTACGTCGAACTATTATACTGGTAGTCTGTTCGAGTTAAGTCGCATAGCCCAGAGTACGTCGAACTATTATACTGGTAGTCTGTTCGAGTTAAGTAGCATAGTCCAGAGTACGTCGAACTATTATACTGATAGTCTGTTCGAGTTAAGTCAGATAATCTCATCAAATGGCTTTCTTAATTGTGAAGTGCTTGAGGGTTGTTTTGAAAAATATGTCTCCAAATGATCTTTGTTGAGTTGTTTTGTGTTTTCGTTAGGCATTTAAAAAGTTGATTATTATTCATTGTGTATGAATATCATACGTGCTTGGGTCTTATAATCTATTGCCTAATAAAATCATCAATCGAATTTAAATTACTGGCTTGGTGAAAGATCAAATATGTTGATGGGTATTGTTTTTATGAGTTGGTACATATATGGTTTCTTATTCTTTATGAGTTGGTTATTATCTATGCTTAAGGGTATGTTTGGAAGCGAGCATAAATGGAGCAATTAGCATTTAGCATTTAGCGTTTTTGAAAAAAACTTGTTTGGATTGATTAACAGTTAGCATTTATAACCAAAAAAAGGCTAAACGCTAAATGCTCTTTGAATAAGCATTTAGCATTTAGCATTTAGCATTATGCTATTTTACACAATAAAATTATGGCTACAACTATTCTACCAAACACTTTTAAAAATTAAATTGCCAACTGCTAACTGCTACTGCTAACTGTTTACTGCTAACTACTTTTGCTAACTGCTACTGCTAGTTTCACCAAACACACCCTAAGGCTTGCCTTTGCTAACTGTTTGTTTATCTTACAAAAACTCAACAATTAATCAGCACGGGCTGTACGTGATGTACCTAGTATCAGGGACGGAACAAGGGGGTTTTCGCGGGTTCTCGAGAATCTCATTGATTTATTTTATGGAGTGTTAATCTTTTTTAAAAAAAACATCAATTTTTCTTAAATGCACTCGGTCCGTGAAAATGTGCTTCTAATATTGCTGTTTAAAAAAATTAATATCCGATCATATTTGATGTTTGTTCCGTCCCTGCCTAGTATATATATACAATACAACGGCCGAAAATTTTTCTTTCAAGTATTTCCAAGCTCTACCACTTTTTTGTTACTTTGATTAATGATATGTAAATTGACTCAATGTATTATTAAAGATATCTATGTGCATAACTTTTCTTAAAACTTAAAAAATTATTAATGTTTTAATATCAAAGTATCAGTTATTAATAATAGTAACAAAATCCATCACCAAATCAATGGTTTCAATATTGTTTAATCCTCACGTTTTTTATCATTTTTTCTTTATAACTCATAGATTTTTTTATCGCAATGACTATAAATTTGCATGCATAATTATTTATCACTATTCACTGTCGCTTTCAACGAATATTTATCAAGAATTAGTTAATTAAGTGAATTGTACTTTGTGGCAAACGAGGTAATAAACAAATATTATCTATACTACTTATAATGCACGAAAACACCTCACTTTTAATTTTAAGACGTATAAGAAGTTAAGCATGGTTTACAACACTTTAATACACCCAATTTTCAGAATTACAACAAAGTAAGCCTATTGTACAACAAAATAAAGCGTGATGTTATTTTAAGACCAAAATTCTATCAAACAACATTAATGTTATTAAAAACATCCATTAACCAAAAATTACAACCATTTAAGCACAATGTACAATAGCTGCAACCAATTTTCAGTTACAACACTTTAATGCACATAATTTTCAGACGTACAAGACAAGAAGTATAGTATACAACAAAACACCACATTAATGTTATTTAATGTAGTCAATTATTTAACTGGTCAATAAATACAATTAATACAGTTATAAAAACACCCCTTACATAAGAAATACAAATTATCAAGCATACTGTACAACCAAATTAAACACAATTCCTGCATTAAATTTCACTACTACAAATAATAAAGCTCGAACGGGCAACGGGCCAAATGAGCTTGAGCCTGAAACGGCGCGAACCAAACGGGCTCGAGCCCGAGCAGACACGGGCCAACGGGTTCGAGCCCTAACGGGCACGGGCTATACGAAATTCTTTACATCCGTAAATTTATTGTTAAAAAGAACATAATAAACTAAAATAAATTATTTATCGAAAAAATTTATTTCAGGGTACCCGCCGCTGCAACGCGCGGATACCCTGCTAGTTATTAAAAATATTACAATAACTATTGTTCAAGCTTTGAAATTAACTAATCGTTTCTCGTATATTTGTAGAAGACTTGAAATGAAATCTGGTATCAAATGTTCCAAAGTTGAGATTAATATAGATCTCATATTTATCATATATCAAATAAATCAATACTAGCCATTTAATTTGAGGAATTTTTTTAAATGAACTATTTATAGTGGTACATTACCAATATAAACCTCGCACATACATTTTTCCAAAATGAACTTTTCAATATTATCTGTCAGATTCATTAGTAGAGTAGTTTTTAACCTTACATGTGTATCGCCCGAATGCTGGGCGAAGAGTTGGGCGCTCGTTTAAGCTGGGTGAGTAATGAGCGAGTGGTGGGCGAAGACAGGGGATGGGGAAGGATGGGCGAGTGATGGGGCAAGGTGTTCTGGGCGGGCAAAGTGTTGTATTTTGGTAGGCCAATGAAGATGAATTTTGGGCGAGTAGGATGAATTCTGGGCGAATGAAGTGATGTGTAGTGCGTCCAAGGTGGGTGAGGTGCATGAATTCTTGACGATGAAGGATGAATTCTGGGCCTGGTGTGGAATTCTGGGCGAAGAAGTGCATGGGGCGGAGATGAGCTGGGCGAAAGGAGACACACAGCTTTAACTAGACAATTGAAAAAAAAAAAGCCGACTCAAAAAGTAGTGTTTGCTTCTTTATTTCTTTCCTATTGTCAGTTTCATGCTTTATTCATTTCACATACAATAGCATAGCCATGCTACCTGTCGACAATTTCAGTCTACATAAGTGTTTTAATTCAAAAAGGTGATATACTATCTTCATGGTAGAGAAATTTTAGGATAAGTGGGAAGGTAGAAAAAAGTAAATGGTATACTTCAAAAAAATGTATGCATTAAAAATCGGCTAAGATAAACAAAATAGTTCGACACAAAAAGTAAATAAGGTGTTATGATAAAGACTATAGAGACTAGACGAAGATGAATATTTAAATGATGATGTGATAAGATGATAGAGACACTTTTAGTTCATTTTGGTAAATGATGAGAAAAAAGTCCATATTGATAAAACAAGTAGCTAAATGGGTTATTTAGGTAATTGGTTTATTTGATTTTTATCAAAATTAATAAAAAAAATCATTTTTTACTTTTTTTTTAAAACAACATATTTCCAATATTGTTTTATTCTAATGTTATCCGAATATACGTAGAAATAACAAATGTTAAATAATTAAACACCAAAAATATTGCTTTATTCTAATGTTATCCGAATATACGTAGAAATAACAAATGTTAAATAATTAAACACCAAAAAACCAAAATACACTAAATTAGGACAGTGAATTCTCTCGAATGATTTTCTAGACTCTACTAGTTATATATGCACCGATCAAATAAATTGCTTTAAAGTGATTTCTAATGTTAAACTAAAACAAACAGTTCTCTTCTTAGCAACTCAAATGTACTTAACATAATCACTTAAGATTGAAGGTTAACAATCAAACACAAGAATTACTCACAGGGTCGTCCCATGAATTTTAAAGGCCCTGTGCTGTAATCACAAAATAACCTTTTACACAGTTGGTTAGTAAAATTAGATTACCTTTTTATAGTCTAAAGTAGAGCTCTTAAACGCAGATGATTTAACAATTATAAAAATGTAGAGATATTGCAAAATGTATAACACGTATCAACAAATACAAGTGTGTAGTATTGGATCTTTTTTAGCAATAAGGTATCAGATAAGGGCTTAATATGTCCATATTTAAAAACTTTTTTGCACATAGAAGTAACTGGCAAAACAATTAGGCATAATATATAAAAACAACAAACATTAAGGGTGCAAACGGAACATAAAACAAAGTAATCAATATTAGTTAAGTTTGTTAGAATTTAACAGTCTAACTTTAAAACACGTAATCATGATTATTAGGCTAAGCTTGAATTTAATCACTCTTGAAGCTTGAAATCTTGGGCCCTGTGTGGTTGATCACTTTGCAGGCCATGATTACACACCAAGAATGGACCTCGAAATGAAATGGTTAAAATATGATTTGTTATTGATGAATGTGGTTGTTACAAGATTAGAGAGAATCAATCATCCAAAAAACTAGTTACAAATGTGAGAAATGAAAGTATTTAAAGGAAGTACAAAAAGGCGGGGAAAGGTAGTTATGTGGTTATTTGGACTTGGAACTTCTCACGTGCAAGGCACGTGACGCTCTGTTTTGTCATATAACAACTTTTTTTTTTTTATAATGTCGTTATAATATGGCTAATGCATATTATCGTATATAGTTGGATACTTGCGCACAGCGGCGGCGATAAATATAGTTATATAATAAATATAGTAAATGAATTGCTAACTCAACTCTCCTCGCAATTCCCTACCCGCTTAGTGAATTCATTTCACAACACTCCAAATGTATATGTGTTAGTTGTATGTGTTTGTTTGGGTTTTCCGTATCTTTCCCGTGACATTATTATTCCCGCATATAAAAAGACTTTCACAATCTCTTTCCCGTCAAACGCTTTCCCAAAAGTAAAAGATTTTGATAAATAAAGTGTGTATTGATTTGAAATAAAGGTTAAAGTTATAAAAATTTGAATCAAAATGAAATAAACCTACTAAAAATGTAAAAACTAAAAATTCATAAAAATATATCAAAATGGATGTTGAATTAAAGAGCACAAAATTTTTAAAACTATAGTGAAAGTAGATCATAAAAAAATTAAACGAATTAAAAGATATTTAAATTTAAAAATAAAAGTGATTAATTAGTTAAGAAGTGACATGTGTCACCCCATTATTGGAGCTCCTTATTTTAGTATGTTAGAGCTCCTCTCTTTTTGTTATTTTTTAGTTAAAGAAGTGACACATGTCACTCAATGATTGGAGCTCTTTATCTTAATTTTTTGTGGAGCCCACAACTTAAATGCTTTATATAGTAGTATAGATAAGTTCAGTATTAGTAACATATGTATATACCACAAAATATTACTCCCTCTATCCTAAATTATATGTTCATTTCCATATTTTACAAAATTTAAGAAATGTGGACCTTTGATAATGTAAACTAATAAAGTTTCATTCTCATTTAGAATCATTTTGATTGGTTGTCATTGAAAATGATATTAAATTTAAGACAATCAAATATAATAAAATGAACTTATTTATTGGGAGGTGATTTGTACACTCACCAAATTGATTGGTACACTCCATGTTAGAGTTCTTGGATATTTATACCCTCATATCACTTTTACACAATTTTACTCTGTGAGGGTATAATTGTTATATACTTTAAAATGGAGTGTGTCAATCAATTTAGTGAGTGTACAAATCACTTCCCTTTATATATTAGGATGGAGGGAGAATTTCAAAAACTATTTCACTTTTATCTTTGAGCGGAAAATGGGTTCTTAGAAAATAAATTTCTAAAAAATCAATGTCTAAGTATATGAACATATGTGCCATAGTTATTGGGCCATTTAGCATTTACAACAAAAGTAAAATTTTGCTAGGGCCAAGCAAGATTAGAATGAGAATTTGAGAAATGGAGGTAAACTGGTAAAGAATGACAATCATCTTAGCTAGATGCCATTTGCTTAAATAAATTATTAATTAAAGTTGTAATTTAAGGTTCATGATTGTATATATCGTAAACGTAAATATAAATTTACGATTCACTTGTAAGTTAACGGTTGTAGAATAATACGTCGAATATAGAGTGCACGTTGTAAGTAATTTATTAGTAGTGTATCATGTTGCATCTTAATGTAACACTGAACTTATTAAAATTATTGATTATTTTCAAAGCCGTTAATGATGGAGGGATGTGTTTTTTGGTTAAATTATAAGTTCTGAGTTAGAAAAAAAAAATTAAAATTAAAAAAATGAAGTTACAACACTTTTTGTCATAACACGAGCCTATAGCCCGACACCTTAGAATCTCGCAGCTATCAGCTTTTAGCTAGTTTTATCAAACATAAGGTATTAAGAGTTGCGGCATCAATGAGCCATGCGTACTTAAATGATGCTATATCGTTAAATTAGTCAAAACGACACTTGATATTTCATTTAATAAGAGACTTAGTTTTGGAAATGCTATCTCGTAAATAATCTCGTTTATTTAGACAAAATAATCATATCTCGTAATATGTTTTATGTTCAGGCATATGTTTTATGTTGTATTTCTTGTGTTAAGTAATATAAATTATATTCACATTTGCACAAAGAAAAAATAAATAAATAATTAATTTATATCTCGTAAATAAGTCTTGGCCATTGGAGCTCGTAATTTAACTTGAAAGTTTTAACACCTTTATGTTACTTATTCTCTTACACACACGAAAATGTTATATGTTTTTTCTTCACTCATTACCTCTCTTCATCCGCACCGTCAATTCTGACACTTGTCAGAATCTTGTGAGTAGGAACATAAATAGGAACAAGTAGTAAAAGGATATATCATTTCTCTATTGTTGTAAGATGTTTTCAAAGACCCCTAAAATCAAGTCATATACAACTACATTCATTTTTCATAACTCCATTGCAAATAATAAACTCAACTTATCATGTGATTTGAAAACGTACCTAACTTAGTAGCTTGTGTCATCTATATAAGTGCAGTAATAAAAAAAAAAAAAAAAAAATCACAATCTTTTTTAACACCATTTACAGATCTACTAATAGGAATTTTTTGCCGAAACATGCACTAATCAGTTATTCCAAAAATAGACGATATGATGTGGGAAACACAAAATTTATTTTCTCACAAACATAAGATTGGGTGTAAATTATATGGAATAGCACACCCTTTCACGCAGTAACTCATACGCAGAACAATAAACCTATTCTATATATAATACATTTGTCAAGGACGGGTTGCCCAACATCCAATAAAATAATATTTATGTCATTGTCGGTGCATTTTGTAGGCTGGCCTGCCTTTTGGACTGTCTGATTCAGGCAGTTCAGTTTATTTATTTTGAACTGTGCCATTTATGTTGGATGTCCTTGCTTTCGGTTGGGCTTATATGTGTTGGCCCATTGCTGCTGTGTTCAAAGGATGTGGGTGGCCCGTTTATCATTGTTATAGTATCTTTGTCTAACGTATCATCTTCTCACATTACCTTTCTTTTTCCAGAAGCAACTCGCAAACTTTGTCGGTAGGTTTTCCAGATCTGACGCACACCCTTTATGGTTTATGTACTTCCGTGACTTATCTTTGTGACATATAGTTAGTTTTAAATGTTTGTCAACGTCTGGTGTTTGTATGTGTTTGGGTTAGGTTGTTTGGTTTTTTTTTACTTTGTTTTTGCTTAATCTGTGAAGATAACCTTTGCATGTGTTGTTTGTGAGCCTTTTCCTGTGTTTCTATACTTTTTTTTTAGGTTAGGATGTGTAGTAAGGTGTATCTGCCTTTTTTGCTGCTCTGCATGTTGTTGTAGTTTGTTCCTGTTGTTCGAGACTTACTGACCTATTTACTTTGTGTTGTCATGGTGATCCTAAAAGTTATTTCCTCTAATTTCCGTGAAAAAAATGTTTTGCACTTTTTGTATGTGTTCCATTATTCTCTACATAAGTTACTTTCATATGAGCCATGCAAGTTGAAAAAAAAAAATTGTTCTTCTACCTGTACCTGTTGTGTGACGGTTGCGACAAGTACTGCCACTTTGTCGCTTGGAGCCGGTAATTTATCTGAATCTCTTATGGACAATCGACATCGATCTTCTTCAAGTGAGGTGTGTGACTGTGTGTGTGTGCCTCATGGCCACCAACCATCTACTATTTGTCATGAAGGTGATTCGCAGGACACGGTTACTCAGGTGGTGTGTAGTTGTAATTTACACGTCGAAAGTGAACGTCGGTTTTCAAAAAGGAAATTGCCTGATACTTTTGTTAAGTCCGCTGAACAACATCTTAAGAGGTCTAATCGAACAACTCAGGTGGTGCGTCAGTGTGTTCCAGAAAATGGTGCTGAGGTAATGTATTGGTCGTATACGTCATTCAATAGTTGTTGTACGTTATGTTGTTGTTGTTGAGGAAACATTTGTTGATTAATGCAGCTACCAAAAACTCGAGTGGAAAGTGATTCTTCTGATGCTTTTGTAACCAGCCACGGACTTGCTTCAACAAGAGCTGCTGGTGTCACTTTGGAAGGCCCAATTGTTGGACCTATAAGTGGATCAGACGATCGACAAGAACCGGCTGATAAGTGTTTTACCCGCCCATCACCTGAGGTACATTATTTGTGCCAGTCGCGTTTGCGCTGAGCTGTGTTTTATGGAACTACTGTTGACCAACATGTATTGAATTGTGTAGATTGATAATATGCATACATCTTCTATTGGTGATGTACCATATGTGCCGACTCAAGTGTCTCCATTGCGAGAACTGCAGCTGCCTGTTGGATCTGATTGTACTATATTATCATTTGGTTCCTTACTTGGTTCACGTGATGGTAAGTATTAGCAGTGTTTGGAAATTATGGGCCTCTTTATATGTTGTCCATATACATTGGCCTATAGTTTTTTTCACTTAACCGTGTATTTTATGTTGATGCATGTAGGTACACGCAAGGGCCCAATCGTTTTAGATTTTCAAACAGGTCAAATCAGCGAACATGTACAAGAGATTGGTTCTAAGGATGTTCAAGTACCTGTTTTGGCCACGTTCATTAGTGAATCACCACAGGCACTTCAGCCAACAAGCCAAAGTCCTTTTAATAAAGGGAAACGGCGGTTGCAAGGTGTTGTCAGATTTTTATATACATACATTTCATTGTCGTTAATGCGTTTATTGTTATATGAAGGTTTTTCATTCTCTGATATTTTGTTGCCTGGACCTTCCTTTTTTTTGGGCACTTGCAGAAACTGTTCCCGATGAATCATGTTATCAGAAAAGGAGTAGGCGTACTACGCGTATGGCTCATGCTATTCCAACTCTTCTCGCTGAAGTTGGGACATCTTCTACGGCAGCAGCACAATCTACACACATACTTTCAGGTTCATCCCGTGTGTTTAATTAGAATGCTTATAAATCTAATAATTATTGGGCTTTTGTTTTAACAATGATTTTCCTAAAAGTTTATGGGACATTAACACTGCGCGTTCTCTTGCAGCTTTTCAAACCGTTGCACCTAATATGTCTTCGACGTTTATGCATACACCCACGGGGATGCCTGTCTATGAGCCACCTGTTCCAGCAATACATGGAGGCCAACAATGTAATTCTCCATCATTCATGCATACGGTTGCAGGGATCGCTGTGGGTCAGGAGCCATTTCCATCGACACATGCAGCTGAATGGTGTCGCCAATGAATTGCTCAACGTAAGTGCTACATACATTTTTAGAGAGTTGGTACGTCACTATACTGTTTAGTCTCTTTAATTAATTAATACTCATGTCGGTATCCGTATCTCCTTTCAGCTGTCCTCCAGGATAGTGGTACGACGGCGGCTTCGTCTTCTGTTCGACGAGGGCCACACGGCCGTCGTAATCTTGACTCGGCATCAGCAGCGCCGGTTAACAGAAGACCATACGGTTAGTGCTTTCTAGCTTTATCAATTTACTTATGCATGTATCAGTTAGAGTTGTTGGTTACATGCGTCGTTTGTTAATTAATATTGATTGATTTGCAGGGCCGCCACAAGAGTACAAAGCATATGGTCCTTGCAATTGTGTTTGTTCTCACTGCCATGCACGCTTCTGGTTTGAAGAACGTTTAAGTACTTCTACGCGACGTACGGGTCCTTTATACAACCGCTGCTGTAAAGGTGGAGCTGTAAAGCTATTTGTACCTAGAGAGTATCCGCCATATATACAGGAACTTTTCAACGACACTCATTTTATGGCCAATATACGTGCGTATAACCAGATGTTCTCTATGACATCCCTTGGTGCAAATATTGATGAGACTGTTAATATTGGTCGGGGTCCATATGTTTTTAAAGTATCAGGACAAATATACCATCATATTGGTAGGTTATGCCCAGAGGCAGGCAAGGATCCGCGATTCCTCCAGCTTTATATTTATGATACGGAGCACGAGGTCAACAACAGGCTTTTCCATTTTAGAGGGGGGGAGGTGCAGGTCTTAGACGTGATATAGTTGAGGGTCTGATACAAATATTAGACGAGCATAATGCATTGGTTCAGTTGTTCAGGTCAGCTAGAGACAAGCTTCAGCAACGTGAATTACCTCAATTTAAGGTCAGGCTGTATAGTGTTGTTGGTTCGGTGCAGCATGAATTGCCTACGGCGGATTCCATAGGAGCCATAGTATTTCAAGATGGGCCTGAGAGTGAATCCGAGTTTGACATAATCATTGAAACTCATTCGGGTGAACCTCAAAGGATCAACAAATTACATCCATGTTATATGGCGTTCCTGTTGCCGCTCCTTTTCATTTATGGCAAGCAAGGGTATCATACGGGTCTAAAATTGGTGGGGGCGAGTAATGCAGAACCTGATTCTGCCAAAAGGTTAACGATGCACGCGTATTATAGTTATCAAATACACGACCGGATTAACAGGTATGGGCTGCTCACAAGGGGAGGCCGTCTTTTTCAACAGTATGTTGTTATGGCTTACTGTTCCATCGAACAAAACAGGATGGATTTTATACGGCGGAAACAATCAGACATCAGGGGCGAGTATTTGTCAGGTTTACATGACGCTATTGCCAGGGGAGATCGTGAAGGCTCACAGGCAGGATCTAGGATTATACTCCCTGCATCGTTTACAGGCGGTCCCCGGTATATGTATAGTCACTATTTGGATGCGTTAGCGATATGCAGAGTTCACGAAAATCCCGCGTTCTTTGTCACATTCACATGCAATGTCAAATGGCCAGAAATAGAAGACTATATGCGGGCATATCCTCACTTGACAGCTGCAGATAGACCAGACATAGTTGACAGAGTGTTTGAGCGCAAGATACACGATTTTGTCAAATTTGTTATAGACCGTGGGCCATTGGGTCCAGTAATCGCAGGTACTACCAACCGTTTAATGATGAGTCTTTATACATCCATTTTCATCAGCGTTGAGCATGACATATTAGCTCCAAATGTATTGTAGATTTTGATTTAACATATAGCAGTTTGGATTATTTTTCTTATAATGATATGCTTTCTATTTGCAGTGTTATACACCATCGAATTTCAAAAAAGAGGATTGCCCCATTGCCACATCCTGCTATGGAATAAAAATGGTTCAAGGACAATGACTACCGATGTTATTGATAGATACGTGTGTGCAGAATTGCCAAATAAAGTAGCTGATGCAGAAGGTTTTAGGGTCGTTACTGAGTTTATGATGCATGGACCTTGCGGTCCAGCATTTCCTGGTGCCCCGTGTATGCGTGAGCAGACAACGTGCAAAAAGTTTTTCCCAAAAGACTATTGCGCACACACATTTATTGATGATGCAGGATATGTGCATTACCGCCGGAGGGACGTTCACATAGGTGTTGTCCGGCATAATGTCCAGTTGGACAATGGATATGTGGTTCCGTACAACCGAACTTTCTATATGGCGTTTTATGCGCACATAAATGTTGAATGCTGTGGCTGGACAATGCTGATAAAGTACCTGTTTAAATACATATCAAAGGGTAATGACAGAATACTCGCCAGAATAACTAGGCCGCATTGTGCGTTGAATGACGGAGGCGCAAGTGGAACGATGTCAGCAGCACCGACTCAAGGAGCACCGGTCGTTATTGATGGGATCAAGAACTTTATGGATGCACGCTACATTGGTCCCCATGAAGCGTGTTGGCGCATTTTGGGATTCGATATACACAGCCGTGACCCAGCAGTCCAAATATTGTCCGTCCATTCTGAGAATATGCAGCATGTCACCTTCAGAAGCGCACAACAGTTGCAGTCAATAATAGACAACAACTGGGCACAGCAAACCACACTTACCGAATGGTTACATTTCAATAGACTCTTTACTTTGGGCAGGCATTTGACGTACTTGCAGTTTTCGTCCGAATTTGTGTGGTCAACAAAAGATAGAGAATGGTTCCCAAGACAAAATAAAAACAGACCATCTATAGGGAGGCTCACGTATGTACACCCAAGCTCTGGGGATCTATTTTATCAGCGGCTTTTGTTATGCCACCAAAAACGGTGTACTTCTTTTCCTGATATTAGGACTGTTAACAGTCACACCTATCCAATAAATAGAGCAGCGGCTGAAGCATTAGGACTCCTTGAAAATGATGGTGAATGGTTTATAGCATTAGAGGAGGCATCAGCAACTGCTTCGGCGTCAGAAATGAGAGCGTTGTTTGTGCAGATCTTGGTCTTTTGCTACGTCACAGATCCTATACATTTATGGAACACTTTTTGGCAGCACATGTCAGATGACATTCCAAGGATATTGTCTTCGATCCATGGTGTGCGTTTCGTTTATGTAGATGAGCCGCAACTAAAAGGTGGTGTCCTATACGAGCTCCAGGCGGCACTGGCACACCATAGTAAGTCGTTGGCAGATTACGGTATACCCATGCCACCAAATGATTTGTTGGATGTTTTGACGAACCGAAATATTATGGAAGAAAAGAGCTACAATCGAGTGGCCCTTGCACAGGAAAGGGGTAGACTTATTCCTAAATTAAACGCAGAACAACGCCAAATATTTGACATCATTATACAGGCAACAACGAATCAGACACAGGAGATGATATTCGTCTACGGACATGGAGGTACTGGAAAAACCTTTTTAACCATTATCACCACCCTCAGATCAGAAGGTAAGATTGTCCTTGCAGTCGCTTCCTCGGGTATAGCGTCGTTGCATTTACCATCGGGCAGGACGGCGCACTCACGTTTCAAGCTCCCGCTCCAGCTCACGGACGAGTCTGTGTGCAGTTTCAAGAAGACTACACAGTTAGCACAATTGTTAAGACAAACTGATCTGATAGTTTGGGATGAGGCTCCTATGAACGACAGAAGATGTTTTGAAGCACTAGACCGCACGTTAAGGGATATATTTGATCTACCAACTACTATTTTTGGAAATAGGAGCATAATGTTAGGAGGGGACTTTCGGCAGACATTACCGGTTAAGAAAAAGGGAACAAAAAATGATATCATAGATTCATCGATTTCTGAATCATACCTTTGGCGGCATTTCACAGTATTTTGTCTCCATGAGAATATGCGTGTACAGTCATTATCAAATACTCCTGACCAGCAACAACAGATCATAGAATTTTCTAGATGGTTGCTTGACATCGGAAATGGTGTTAATGGTGAGCCAGATGCAGTGGACCCTGAAAACAATTCGTGGATCCAAATACCTGAAAGATTCTGCTTTCCGCCGACGGAGGAAGGCAAATGGCAACTCATAAATTTTATATATGACGCCAATACATTACACCACCCTTGCGCAGAAACTTTGCAGGATCGAGCAATAGTATGCCCTAAAAATGAAACGGCAGATCTAATTAACAAATAAGTAATGGCGATTATAGAAGGTGAAAGTTGTTTCTATAGCAGTGTAGATGAGGCAATCCCACGTGGAAATGATGGTGGTGCAACAGAGCTTCTTTATCCTGTGGAGTATCTTAATTCTCTGACCTTCTCTGGCTTACCTCCACATACATTAGAACTGAAGATTGGCACACCTATAATGTTATTACGAAACCTCAACTTAGCGGGGGAGGGGGGGGGGGGCTCTGTAATGGCACAAGAATGATTGTTAGCCAGCTCCTTACAAAGGTGATAGAAGCCAAGATTATTACTGGGACACGTGTGGCACAAAAAGTATTTATACCAAGGATTTTGTTAACATCAAACGACGACAAGCTACTGTTCATTTTCAAAAGAAGGCAGTTTCCTGCAAAGGTGTGCTACGCAATGACGATTAACAAAAGTCAGGGCCAGTCATTGAAAAGGATTGGCATCTATCTTCCTGAACCGATATTTGGTCATGGGCAGTTATATGTGGCACTTTCACGAGCCACATCACCGGAGGGCCTAAAAATGGTTATAGAAGCACACCAGAACAGGCAGCCTAACACTACCAAAAATATAGTCTATACAGACTTCTTAAGGAAAATCAATGCAACACAGGTTATAGGTGTTTTTCCGAGCATAGGCGAATGCATTCCTTTGCACGTTAATTGTTTACTTTTATTAGTATACAATAAATTATCTTATGTTTTTGCTAATTGGTAGTGCTCCATATACTGATTGTTTTATCTCACATACTTTCCGTTTTATTACAATGCATCTACATATTTACTCATGCCTACGACAACATACTGTGCTGAATCCCTTTTAGCCAACACTATTATAGCCCCGTTAATGAGTTAATTGACTTCGTTACTGCTGTACTTAAATTTTTTATGCCTAATACTATTGGCTGATTCCTATGGGTTTACCCAATTGTTGGATGAATGATGTACCAGTTGCATCATCCATTTACTATTGCAGCCATCTTCAGTAGCCCTTGATGTTCTTTAGTAGACACTGGATACCGCCTATGGTTTTGCAAATTACATGGCCTGCCTCTTATTCTACATGTTGGCAAACACATTTTATCTGTGATACATGTCTCAAATGCCATCTTTTAATTGCCGCACTAAATTATATGCCCGCAAACTACATGTTAACCTGCTACTACTGAACAACCATAACAGATTCACAACAGAGCATATGCCAGTCAATGATAACTAACCTTATTTATTGCAAATTTCAAAGACATGACAGATAAAAGAAAAGATGCGACTACCACCACAGCAGAGGTTGCACAACAAACAAAAGAAGTTATATCACACCGCTCGATAGACAAGGGAAAAGCACCTGCCGTGGAAATAGAAACAACCAATGTTATGGAGTTGAAACCCATAGATTTCGACAAACCGCTAAAACTGAAAGTATATAGGAAATGGATGTCAAAGAATGTTCCTGACCCCAATCCTACCGGCCTTTGCTTTATCCTCTTAGATAAAACGGTCATTACCTGTTCATTTCATAACGCATTACATTAATAGTCAACATTCTTACACTTCACGTCTTTTCTGTTTCCAGGGTGGGGCTATACAAGCTAATGTCCAACTATGGGACATGAAGCAGTTTGATCCCAAATTGGAAGTAGGTTCATGCTACAAAATTGAACGGTTCGGCTGCAAAAAAACAGACAATTGGCAGCGTACTCTCAGCAATCCTATGACGCTGCTCTTTGTAAAATACACCCAGGTTACTCCAAATGAAGAAGAAGGTTTTCCAAATCATTATTTCGATTTCGTGACATACAATGAATTGGGTCAGCGTGCAGATACAAGGGACTACACACTTACAGGTATGACACAGTATACAACTGTGCTTTTGCAAATGACACATGATAACTATTGCTATTACTTAATACAGATTATATAGGCATTATCAGAAATATAGACCCTATAAGAGAGTTTGGAGACCCTGCAATTAACAAGATCACGCGCAGAAACATAGATGTCCAGAACCTTAAGTAAGTCCCGTAAAACCGATTTCAAAACAGTTGTTGTGAATACGATAATTATAACTAATATCTTTTATACAGTGGAAATATTGTTACTTTCACGATGTGGAATGAAATGGCAAGTACCTTCTCGGTTCACACGCTTTCTCAAATGGAACAACCAATAATCATAGCCATCAGTTCTTGCTGGGCAAAGAGATTTTCAGGTACAGTGAATGATTGTGCAAAAGCCATGAACAAAAATAAAGAAGAAAGATGATTGACCCCGATTGTTCCTACATTTAATGTGCAGGAGGTCTGCAGCTATCGGCGACACCAGCAACATATTACTATTTGAATCCGTACCTTCAAGAGGCGGATCATATACGTGAACTGTTAGTTTTTTCAACCAATCTATTAGCCAATGAAATATAGCAATAATATAATATTCACCAACTTAATTGTCACAGGTATGAGCACATGGGTCTAATAGCTGGACCTCTCCAGCTACCACCAAGTGACATGCCACAAACAGATGAACGACCATCCTGGCGTTTAAGTCCAATCAGCATGCTAATGCAGGCAACCCCAGAAAGTGTTACGGTCTGTGCAACCTCTACAGCATGAACATTGTTTTACACGTACTTATACTAACGACACTTACATTATCGTAATTGCAGCAACAATTTACCACAGAAGCTACTATCACAAAAATCGATGAGCAGTCAGACTGGTATTTCAACAAATGTAAAATATGCGGCAACAAAATAGCAGAAACAATGCCTCACAGACATTGCCAGCAACCAGGCGTTAAACCAATCCCCAATTACAGGTACATACAAAATCCATCTGCAAATTATTCTTATAAGCATACGATGCCTAATACGTCAACAGGACATGCACCATTTAGTCCGGTAACTCACGATCACACCTGCTACAGTTACAGTTTCAAGGCGCTGATTTCTGACGCAACAGGAACCGTGTTAGTGACCTTTTTTAGTCCGCAGGCTGACTCATTGTTAGGAATAAAAGTCACTGATTTGCTGAGCTACATTTCACAACCAGACCCGCAGGTACTCCCACCAATCATAGAACAGCTTGAAAATACAACCCACATATTCCACGTCCACCTAGCAAAAGGTGGTCGCAGAGGTTTTCCGAGATTCATCCTGGACGGAATTCAAGATCCAACTTTGCCAGTGCTAGCAGCCATTCCAACACAAACTGAAGAGGCAGGATCATCTGATGTTACACAGAGTGTAACGGAGGCGCCAACTGTCACAGACATAGGCACCGGCGTTATTACGCCACCTCTGCGTTCTGACGAAGCAACTGAAAAAATTCGGGAACCAACTGACCTCCAATCAACGAGTGTGCGCAGGGAGCTGTTCCAAGCCACTGAGGAGGAGTCGCCAACACACACTCCAAAGAAATAGAAACTTGACTAAAGTTATGGGCACTGCTATGTCACAACCTCTATAAACGTATGGTTTATGTAAAAAGTATAAATGTAAGTGTAAACAAATCTGGGTCGCACTGTATATAACAAACAGGCGTACGCCAAAGTAAAATAGCGTGTGACAGACGCATAGAAAATGCAGGATTACCTGCATGGTTTTGTCTAATGTATAGTTATCGTTAATAAGTAGTCGTGGGTGGTTGGCATTGCAGATATGTAACTGCATAGCCGTTAAAATGCAGCTGCGGCCGCAAGATTTTGTACTAACGCGTTTAATGAAAATCACCTTTTAGTAGCAATTGTTTAGCCAAATTTAACATTGTAGATTGCGCTTAATATATGAATGTATGTTAGCATAAACACGTAAAATACTTTTCATACAATACCAATCCAATCTCATCAGTCATTCCAGATTAGAAACAAAATAGTAATACATAATTCTAACCATCCAACCAGCTGATAAACATACGAAAACCATCACACTATATTGGACTCTGTTTAATAGCCATACGTATGCAAAATGCAATGGCGGGCTTTCAACAGGGTAGTATACAAACACCTACCACCAACTAGGCTTACACTAGCAATCATTTACCAACAAAGGAATACTTGAAAGTCTTATAGGCACGCCAAATACAGCAAAAGATGTTGCATCTAATATAAGGCCAAACAATCCTACCATTAAACAAAAAAAACGTCTAAAATGCCGACAGTAAAAAAAATTCGAGTGCACCATAATTAACATAAAATAAACCGCGTGATTTTTCATTATGAAACCATCATTTACAACATCCTACCTACACTTGATGGACTATCATATACATATCAAAATTCTAACCTATGAAAGATTACATCCATCAATTACCATTTGCTTTAACATACAAATGACTATACATACATTAACCATCGTAATACAACACGGACACATTTATATCAGCTACTTAACTAACACCAGAAAAACATTACTATTAACCTAAAAACATCTAACACCAGACAAACCAGCACAGAAACACACTAACCATCCGAAGCGCCTTCTTGCAGCTCCATGAACACCACTTGCTTCTCCTTCTCTGCTATACCATCACGAATAGCATCAATCAAAACATTAAGAGCAAGCAGAGTCTGACGATCAACACATTTAAGGTCCACCAACCCTTCCAAACTGGCAACAGCTTTTTCATTCGAAGGCCCAAAGCTACGAGTCTCAACAGTCGTTTGCTCACGTTTTCGAAGTTTCCCAATCAACTGATTACGCTCCTGCTCCATACGACCCACAAAATTACGATCCTCACACACTTCACTGGTAAACAAAAACTTATACGCACTGGCGAGATCACCGGAACCAGAGGCGGCAATGATTTCTTCGACATTGGATTTCGTCGTCATTTCAAGATACATAACTAGATAAGTACAACCACCACATGCTCTACTTAAAGATAAGTCTATTAATTTTTTAAAAGACTTTGCTTTAAAAAAGGAAGCCCGTTATAGTTAAAAAAAAAATGTATTAAAAAAAAAGGGCCATTGTAGTACCAAAAAAAAGTTACCGAACCAAGACTCACCGAAAACCCAAACAAAAATAAACAGAATTTGCTAAAACTAAAGCATATGTACGTCGTAGTCGGGTTAGCCAAATAAACGAAAAAAACCGGACAAACCGAAAAGTATACTCACTAGCACTTCTATACCGGCAAAAAAAAAGTCAAAAAACTCCAACACTAACTAAAACAATTCACTATTGGATAAAAAAATCTCATAACAACACATAAATAGGTCAGCATTGATTGCAGAAGCGGGTGACATATTGATGTGCTTCATCGGGGTTTTAAATTTATAACAAGAATTACCGGTTAACTAGGAACACATTCGGGCAAGTATACCCTAGTCAAGTTGTAGTATAGTATATGGTAAATCAAGGTCGTCCCAAGAGACTTGGTTGCACTACAAGTGTCGTTTGTTTGTTTAAGCAAGTAACAAGTAACAAATTGATGGTTATGATTGTCACGGATCAAACCAACAAGAAAAGCATTATAAGAACAAGTAACAAGTTGATGGTTATGATTGTCACGGATCAAACCAACAAGAAAAGCAATATAAGAACAAGCAAGTATCAAGACATTCATCATTATTCCAATCAAACACAAAATCTCAATAATCATATCAATAACAAACATCTTTAAATAGAAAAGTAACAAGGTTTACCCAAAGTATGAATTACAATAGGCAAAGATGAAGGATTATAGCACTCCTTCAAGCCTCCAATCAACTACAATAGTTCTACCAAGCCGGAAAATGATGTCCAAACGCCTTCGACAACCCTTGAGCACACTACACGAATTTGGCAGAGGTTTGTGGTCTTTTGGGGAAGATAAGTTGGTGTAATTGGTGGAAATTCGTCCTTAAGGGTGGAGGCTTGAATTTCACACAAGTTGGGATAGGATAGTTGGTGGAAACTCGTCCTTAAGGGTGGAGGCTTGAGTTTCACACCTTTGGGGTGAAGATATTGAGAGTGGTTGTGTTCTCTCTAGGTGAAAATTCGTCCTTAAGGGTGGAGGCTTGAATTTCACACCTTTGGGGAAGGTAAGTTGAGAGAGGGATGTTGTTTTAGGTGGAAATTCGTCCTTAAGGGTGGAGGCTTGAATTTCACACCTAGAGATGGAGTGGTGGATGAAAGGGATGAGAAAGATGGAGAAGGGATGATGAAATGAGGTGCCAAATGGGTTCTATTTATACTACTACCAAGGCCTAGGGTATTCAATGCATTTCTTGGAGGCCAAGGAGCTTGGAAGGGACTAGAAACCATGTAGGAAGGGACTAGAATCATTTGGAACACGTTTGGAGTCTTAGTAGTGCAGAAATGGCTGAAACAGGACCTCCAACCGGATCCGGTTGAGCTCCAACCGAATTGGTTGGTCTTCTGACCATTCTCCAACCGGATCCGGTTGCGGGACTCGACCGATCGGTTGGAGCAAAAATCATAAAAAGTCATAAGCACGAAAGTTGTAGATCTTTCTCTTAGCTTTCCGTGGCCGTGAACGGGGGGTCAAACGGAGTCCGTATGCAAAAGTTATGGCCAAAATGGTGAAGGTGTGTCGGGAACAACAAGTCTTCCAATATTTCTTCGTTTTAGCTTCTTTTCTTCATTTCTTTCTCGTTTTCCTTCTTGAACTTTATTCTTGAGTCTTTGGACCACTAACTTGATGACTTTATTTTCTCGAATATACTCCACAAGTCATGATTTTGACGGGAACTCTTCGTATTTGGAGAAATCTTCGTATTTTACTTCTTTTTCCGTCTTTTTCTCCACTTTCCTGTACTTGGCTACAAATGAACTAGCAAACGCACTTTGATACGATTAAGCAACAAAAGTATATGATTATAGCCAAATAACACACATAAAAGCACAGATAACGCTACTAAAAACATGCACAATTTGAGCGTTATCACATATAATGTGTTCGATTGGGGAAAAGGTCACCTCTGAATGAGCGAAATAACTCTTGACCGATTTCATGAAATATAGACTGGCAAAAGGCATCGTAATGTATCATACTTGTCATTTGCACATTTTATATGTATCGAACAAAAAAATTGCATATATATGCCTTAAAGTTTGTTTTTTTAACGGCTGATGCCCTTTAGGGTGAATTACATAAATTGTCCCTGGATTGGCAAATATTGCATCAACCGTCACAGAAATTTTAAAGTTCCACTAGCCGTCCGTTTATACGTTTTCATCCGTTTTTTACGTTTTCATCCATTTTTCATCCATTTTATATGTTTTCGTCCGTTTTTTCTAACGTTTTCATCCGCTTTTATATGTTTTCGACCGTTTTTATACGTTTTCAATCGTTTTATAAGTTTTCATCCATTTTTATATATTTTTGTTCGCTTTTTTGTCCGTTTTCATTATGTTTTTCTTACGTTTTCTTATGCTTTTTTCCGTTTTTATCCATTTTTATTCGCTTCTATACGTTTTCGTCTGTTTTATACGTTTTCGTCCGTTTTTATACGTTTTCGTCTGTTTTTCTTATGTTTTTTATGTTTTCGTACATTTTTATACGTTTTCGTCCATTTTTATACGTTTTCATCATTTTTTATACAATTTCATCCGTTTATATGTTTTCATCCAACTTTATACGTTTTTGTCCAATTTTATAGGGTTTCGTCCGTTTTTATACGTTTTCGCCCGTTTTTATATGTTTTCTTTCGTTTTTCTTTCATTTTCATAATTTTTTATCCGTTTTTTCCACTTTTATCCGTTTCTATACGTTTTCGTCCATTTTTAAACGTTTTCATTTATTTTTTACGTTTTCATCCATTTTATGTTTTCGTCGTCACTTTTATATATTTTTGTCCGTTTTATACGTTTTATACAAGTGAAAATGTATAAAAACGAACGAAAACATATAAAGCGGATGAAAACGTATAAAAATGGACGAAAACGTATAAAAAAGGATGAAAACGTGTAAAAATGGACGAAAACGTATAAATGCAGACGAAAATGTATTAAAATGGATGAAAGCGTATAAAACGGATGAAAACGTAAAAAATGGATGAAAACGTATAAAAATGGACGTAAACGTATAGAAACGGATCAAAGTGGAAAAACGGATAAAACGTAAGAGAAACAAAAGAAAGCGTATAAAAACGGGTGAAAACGTATAAAAACGCATGAAACCATAAAAAATGGACGAAAACCTATAAAAACGAAAGAAACCGTATAAAAGCGTATAAAAATCGTAAGAAAACGGACGAAAACATAAAGCGGATAAAATCGTAAGAGAACGGACGAAAACGTATTAAAATGGACCAAAACGTATAAAAACGGACGAAAACGTATAAAAATGGACGAAACGTGTAAAAACGTAAGAAAACCCGATGAAAACCTATAAAAACGGACGAAAACGTATAAAAACAAACGAAAACGTATAAAACGGACGAAAACGTATAGAAGCGGATAAAAGCATATGAAAACGTAAGAAAAACAGAGTGAAAACGGACGAAAATGTATAATAACGGATGAAAACGTATAATAACGGACGAACACGTATGGGAAGCGGATAAAAGTACATGAAAACATAAGAAAAACAGACGAAAACGTATAAAAACGAACGAAAACGTATAAAATGGGCGAAAACGTAAAAAATGGATGAAAATGTATAAAAACGAACGAATATGTATAAAAGCGGATGAAAACGTAAGAAAAAGAACAAAAACGTATAAAAACGGACAAAAACATATAAAAATGGACGAAAAACTATAAAAAACGGATGAAAACGTAAAAAACAGATGTAAACATATAAAAACGAACGATTAGTGGAATTTTAAAATTTCTAGAAGGGTTGATGCAATATTTGTCATTCCAGGAACCATTTATGTAATTCACCCTAAAGGGCTAAGTAGTCATAAAATTTCATTTGTACACAAAAAATGTTAAAGCCAAACTTTAAGACATATATATGCAGAGAAAAAAAAAAAAAAAAAAAAAATTGTTCGATACATATAAAAAATTGCAAATAACAGTATGATAGAGAATACCTTTTGGCCAATATAGAACCTACACCATTCAGCAACTAAATTTTAGGCTAATACTCTTTTATTCTCATGTTCCTATCTTCATTTATTTACTATAATTCAAAACTAGTAATGATCTAATGATTGAGATGTGTATATTACCCTTTACTTGAATATCTTGGTTCATGCATTTTTATTTTTCTAATTATTATTTGTTGATTTTTTCTTGTGTTATTTAAGTGAAAAAAACTGCTATTATGACTTTGCAATAACTATAATACAGTCAGAATATCGACATACAGAGTTTTTGAATTATTTAGAGAACTAACTCATCCAACGGTAAATCATTGTGTTTTATCAACCCCTCAATGTTCGATAAAGCTATCTAACATTTGATTTCATTCGTAGATTTATTGTTACACATAATTACAACCTAAAGAGTTAACTGGCAAAAAAACTTGAATTACCTTCATGTATGATTAATTTATGACCATGTAACAATTCAACGTCCATCGTGTAGTAAAAACTAGTGACTTTTTGAGGAAAGAGAATATAGTTTATTAGTTTTGTATGTGGTTGTCTGTGTAAGGCTATACGCAGTGGAAGAGGTTGTCATCGGTTGCAACCTTCGGTCGAGCTCGGTTGTTCCCTTGTGGTTTGTTCGGTCGTCGTCGGTTGGGGAGAGAAGCAAGCCAAACTCGGTTGAGCACACAACCGAGTATAACTCAACGTTTACCTTTTTTTTTTCAAAACTTTACCACTTTTACAACATTATAAATACCAACCTCAAACACATTTTTAAACACACAATTTCAAACACAATTCAACATAAAAATTCACATTCTCTTTACGCAGCATCATTATGGCTTGTCGTCTTCCTCATTTCGTTACTGATATGCGAACGTACGTTCAAAATCAATGTGAGAACGATGATGAGGCTAGAAAAGACGCTATTATACGCGTCATCCAATTCTTTGAGGACAAAAGGAATGAGAAGCTGCAGATGAGAGACAGCTACAAGACTTGCAACGACATCAGCACTGAACGAAAAGGTGTTATCGAGAAATTCCTTCAGGAGGAAGCCCGCAGAGATGACGAACTTATTGACAAGTTGTGGAAGTGTGTTCAACGGATAACGAACAACATCAACACCAAAGTCAATTGGAGCTATCGGGTGAACAAAGATGATGATCCAGGAGTCTCCGGTAGACGAGGAAGCTTTGTCTCGTCTCGAGGATTATATACCTCCCGCGTTTGATCCTGCGGACGAGGAGTTTTCAGATTAGGATTTAAGATTTAGGATTTATGTATTATGTATTTCGTATCGTTTAATTTTTAATATATTGTAATGTTTTTATTTATTTTTAATGAATTTTAATTTTGTTTTTAAAAATATTTGAATTAAAAAAATAAAAAATAAAAAAAATAATCAAATCTCAGGTCACCACTGTGACAACTAGGTCGTCGGAGAGAGAAAGCTGATGTGGCACTGACGAACTAGGTCGCCATTGTGCATAGCCTAATAGAAGTATTTTAAAACAATAAAAAGTAAAAAAAAAATTAAAATAAGAGAGAGAAGATGCTGGAGTGGTTAAGGAAAATTTGAAGAAAATAAAAAATGAGATATTTTTTGATGATGTGGAGCTGATGTGACGAAAGCAAAGCCTCAACCACACCCTCACACTAAATAAACTTTCACGATATGACATTATATTTGGCTTTTTTTTTCTTTTTTTTGGCAACACTTAGTTTTTAACAAATCATTTTCTTACACATTTTTTTTAAACTTTTATTATTATTATTATTATTACTATTATTATTATTTTTTATTTTTTATTTTTTATTTATTTATTTATTTATTTTTATAAAACATCACTTCATTAGAAAACCAAAAGGAATTACAAGAAATTGGTGGGAAGCCGAGACACTAGTTGGGCTCCCACTTCTTTCTGAATACAAAAGCTAAGTATGTGAAAAATAAAAGCCCCACTCTTAACACTATTCTAGTGGCTAATAACAACATTCTTGATACGTGAAAGTGTGTCCAAAGCTTCCGTGTCAAGCTCCCCAAATGTAGAGAAGACAAATGGGATGAACTTGTAGCCATTTTCTTCATATTTGGACACATATTTCTTTTTTTTCTTCTCCACAGCGTTATGTAAGGCCACCCCGGGAGCCCACGTAGACGCATCAATACCCTCAAAAGGAGAGATTCCAGTCACATCCAAACACGCGTCCTTACCTTGGATCCAGTTGAATAATAGCAGGTCTGCCGGACGTAGCTCTTTCCCGTCCCTCGAAAGAAACCCCAATGGGGCCTCCTTTTTCACCATAATCCCAACCTTGGAACATATGTCGACAAGAATATCACGCATCAAGTTATGTCTGAATTTCACCCCCACTTCACTGGAACAGTGAACTGCATGGTCCTCCCATTGGTCCATACGATGCTTGCAGCCCGGGCAGGAGCTACCTTCAGAAAACATAGGTATGGTAAGCCTATAACACAATACCGAACGGAATTGGCGATGGTTCATCCTTTCGCCCAACCCATCAATAGGTATGGTGAAAAGGAAATATTGTGCATGTGGAGCCCGGGTACAACTGAGGATAGCTACATGTCTCGGGCTTAACGAATACTTAGAAACAAGATCTTTCTCGATGACACCAAAGTAACACTTTGCCAAGGTTTTCATCATATGGGGGGCAGGAGCGTCAGAGGCGACCGAGAACATGTCTGTGTTACAAGCACTGTTAAACATATCAAGGGCATGTTGAAACGAAGGGCCATGAGAATTGATGCCTGTTTTAACCAGAATCTGGTCCTGCATATCACTGGTTTGCAAACGAGAGGCGAGGAAAGCATATTGGATGATGTCGCTCGCCGCATGAATGCCCAGCCCACCCATCTTGATTGGGAGGGTGGCAAGCCGCCACTGCCAGTCACCAAAACCTGGCCCGGAGGTTGTAATAATCTTCTCCAAGGAAGCACGCAACATCAGGTCAAACAGGACTTGGGCTTCTCGCACGTGCAAAGGGGAACATGTCCGCAAAGCATAAGATAATTTCGCAACCCCGGCACAATTACGAAGAAGAAGGAGCTCACATTGGGGGTCATTAAGTTTGAGGATAGCTTTCATTAGCAAGATAGTTTTAGAGACCCTTTTCAAAGCCAGCTCCTGACAAAAACTTTCATCCAAACTGACTGAAATTAAAGAGTCGAAAAGAGTCAAAAACTTTTATTATTATTATTATTATTATTATTATTATTATTATTATTATTATTATTTAAGTTTATGTGATTAGTATTTCTCATAAATTAAAGAGTCGAAAATCACTCCCTAAAACTAGACGGTGGTTTATAAAAGAAGTTTGTTTGATTATCATAATTTACATTTACCGTTATTATATTCGGTTTTCACAGTGGCATAATAAATTTCAAACATAGATAAATCTAAACACCTCCTAATATCATATATTACATTTGTTCTAGGTAATCAAAACTATATTAAATTTAGCAGTAAAGATTTAAACATTGGGATTGCAATTAAATTTACTTAATTACAACAAAATCTGACTTAAATCGTTTAAAGCCCCAACTATAAATAAGCTAGTTACGCAAGAGCCGACTTTCCTAAAAGAGAGAATTTAATATATATCCTTGATGGGATAATTCACATAAATTTTTTGTATTAATTTTTGTGTTTTGTTAAACACAATTTAATGGTTGTGTGTAAGTTTTCTATAAATATATAATTAACATTAATTAACACTTAATGAACTATAAATATTTCATAGTTAACATCATTTAACTATTTAATAATTATTAAAAGTATATAATTATTGATTATATGAGTTCATTAATTGTTATTTTCATAAGTTTGGAATGCTCACACACAAACCATAGCATGCTAAGTTCTATTCAAAGGTTCAGATTATTGATTTTTTTTTTTTTTTCTTTTTGCAACTTTAACTAAAACTTATTTATCAATTTTTTTAGGTAGGAACAAAGTTGGTGAGTCACCCATCCAATTCTAATGTGCATGAAAGAGGAGCCATTTAAACCCAATCCAACTTGTTGTTCAAGAATGTTTCGAGCTATACTAAAGAATGCACTAATAAATATGGAATGGTAAACATCAATTAGTTTAAGGATTCATTACCTCAAAATCAATGGATTTTCCCTTTGCTTCTTCCTTGAACTCTCTAGCGTTTCATTCAGCTCCTCGATATTAGCAATTATGGTTTCATTTCTAGATTATGTTTCTTGTGCCTCAAAGTCTAATATAGATAAATTATGTCGCTCCCCCTCATCAGGCTTAGTTGTTCCAGGTTGAGCACACCCTCTAGTGAAGACAACCTGAAACAATAAAGCAAATAACATTGAAAAATTAGAAACTATAACCTCAATAACGACAAACTTCTCAAATGATTGATGAAAGACTACATAATGATCAACTCCCATTACTACCTCAAAAAAAGGAATCACCATATATGCTGAAGTTAAGATCTGTTGATTCAATGCACTTAGCAATCAATTCTTGCACTTGGACAAAGGTTTGATTAAACGAATGTTGGAATGGTATATAAATGACAACTACAAAAAGAGGTTGTCGAGATAAATTGAAGAATATATAATTATGTTCATTGAGTTGAATTATTACCAGATCACCAGCATTATCCAAGTAAACCTAGACCACTGCATCCGCATATGTTGCAGGTCTAGAGGGGGCTGCAATATTCCATTTGCGGATCTTGATCCGCTGACCAATGTAAGTTCAGATAAATATATGGTCTAATATAACCTACCACATAATAGAAATATAAAGCTAATGTGTTCTGCATCATGCATATGGACAAGGGAACACTCAAACACCAAACATGGAAAGCATGATTTAATAGCCAATGTAATTGCCAATTAGTCTGCCTAACACATGTACAAATGGTCATAGAAATAAAAAATGTTCATATGTTAGCAGAGTCGTAGGAGTGTGTGTCTTAGCTTATTTCACGGGTTTATTAGCTTAACATATCTACTTGAGCTTATGAACCTGTATAATCTATAAGCTCATAAGCCCTTCATATAAGTTAGGACAACCAACCCTGTAATCCTTAACCTTTTGATCAATCAAATATTAATCTTGTTGTGATTCATGTTACTGATAGTAGATTCGCACATTTCCTTGAGAAATTATAATATGCAAGTTAAAAATCATAAAGATTGTATGTTGTACTTAAAATTGCATGGGATGGTACCTTGTGTTTGTAACCAGTGTTGTGCTGCTTTTGCACATATAGCTGGTAAAAATGAGAACAAACTGTTAGTTACATACAGACATGCTATATAGTGAATGCACATATTGAGGAATAATATACTATGTTAGCAATCAAATATGATAAATAACATATGACTATTCAACATGCAAATGATATCTCAAATAAGTGAGAATGGCCAGTTGATTTGTGTTCTATAGGAGAGAATTGCACGAGTATTGGTAGATGAAAATTTGATCAAAAATTATATGTATAATGCAATTGACTTACTTGGGCGGGCACAACTATTATATACAGTATTTTACTCAAACTCCTTACTTGGATGGACACAGAATCGAAACACTTATCAGTACATCATTTGTCTCACTTCTGTATAATATCTTCTTAAAGGTTTTTTTAAAGATGTTGATCCATCGAAAAATTTCATAATCCCTTGTTCAAGTATCCCTTCTTCATCATCAGAATGAACATTGCCCGCATCAACCTTCTCATCCTCATCAACAACTTTATCTTTATTGGGTCAATTGGGCATACTAAATTACCAATATTGGGTCAAAAGTTGCCTAAATATTTGTACTATTATTAAGACACCAAAATTGTTGTTCCCTTCTACAACTATTTATATAGTATCATGACCTTTTTTTTTTTTTTTTTTTTTGGAACGGCGACATAGTATCATGGCCTTTTATCCAACGTTGACCAGTAAAGAGTACACTCTTATTCAAATATTATCATAAATCACATACCTACATATTGTGAAACATAAATCCTATTGAAATATTTGATTTTTGATTTTAAGTCGTAAGTTGGTACATAATTATTTCAGTTTAAAAACATAAACAACATGTTTCAAAAAAGAAATTCATTCATGACTTTTATCAAACAGTTGGTATGCAAAAATAAAATCAATAATCAAAATCAATAAAAAGCATATGAAACTAATTTCTGATTAATCATACCTGAAAAATGATCGGCGAACATAACTCGATTCAATCAAAACCATAATGAACGCCTATTCTCATATGAAACTAATTTTTGATTATCAATAATGATTTTGAATCATGAATCAAAATAATGATTTTTATATGTTTTCGTTCGTTTTTATACGGGTGAAAATGTATAAAAACGGACGAAAACGTATAAAAATGGACGAAAACGTATAAAAACATACGAAAACGTATTAAAACGGACGAAAACGTATAAAACGGACGAAAACGAAAGAACGGACGAAAACGTATAAAAATGGACGAAAACGTATAAAAACGGATGAAAACGTATAAAAATGGACGAAAACGTATAAAAACATACGAAAATGTATTAAAACGGACGAAAACGTATAAAACGGATGAAAACGTATAAAAATGGACGTAAACGTATAGAAACGGATAAAAGTGGAAAAACAGATAAAACGTATGAAAACGTAAGAGAAACGGAAGAAAGCGTATAAAAACGGGTGAAAACGTATAAAAACGCATGAAGACATAAAAAACGGACAAAAACCTATAAAAACGGACGAAACCGTATAAAAGCGGATAAAAACGTTTAAAAACGTAAGAAAAATGGACGAAAACGTATAAAAATGGATCAAAACGTATAAAAATGGATCAAAACGTATAAAAACGGACGAAAACGTATAAAAACGTATAAAAGTGGACGAAAACGTGTAAAAAAGGACGAAAACGTGTAAAAAAGGACAAAAACGTGTAAAAACATAAGAAAGCCCGATGAAAACCTATAAAAACGAAGGAAAACGTATAAAAACAGACGAAAACGTATAAAACGGACGAAAACGTATAGAAGCGGATAAAAACGGATAAAAGCATATGAAAACGTAAGAAAAACAGAGTGAAAACGGACGAAAACGTATAATAACGGATGAAAACGTATAAAAACAGATGAACACGTATGGGAAGAGGATAAAAGCGGATAAAAGTACATGAAAACATAAGAAAAACAGAATGAAAACGGACGAAAACGTATAAAAACGAACGAAAACCTATAAAACAGGCGAAAACGTAAAAAAAGGATGAAAATGTATAAAAACGAATGAAAACGTATAAAAGCGGATGAAAACGTAAGAAATAGGACGAAAACGTATAAAAACGGACGAAAACATATAAAAATGGACGAAAAACTATAAAAACCAGACGAAAACGTAAAAAATGGATGTAAACGTATAAAAACAGACGATTAGTGGAACTTTAAAATTTCTAGAACGGTTGATGCAATATTTGTCAATCCAGGGACCATTTATGTAATTCACCCTAAAGGGCTAAGTAGTCATAAAATTTCATTTGTATACAAAAAATGTTAAAAAACAAACTTTAAAGGCACATATATGAAGAAAAAAAAAAATTATTCGATACATATAAAAAATGTAAATAACATTACGATACATAATACCTTTTGGCCAATATAGAACCTACACCATTCAACAACTAAATTTTAGGCTAATACTTCTTTCGTTAATCATTTTTTTAGTCTCATGTTCCTATCTTCATTTATTTACTTTTTGTATTTTTTGTATTTTTTTTTTTTTTTTCCTAAGCATTATTTGGCATGGCTCACGCATAATTCAAAACTAGTAACGATCTAATGATTTAGATGTGTATATACCCTTTACTTGAATATCTTGGTTCATGCATTTTTATTTTTATAATTATTATTTGTTGAAATTTTTTTGTGTTATTTAAGTGAAAAAAAATGCTATTATGGCTTTATAATAACTATAATACAGTCAGAATATTGACATACAGAGTTTTTGAATTATTTAAAGAACTAACTCATCCAACGGTAAATCATTGTGTTTTATCAACCCCTGAATGTTCGATAAAGCTATCTAACATTTGATTTCATTCGTAAATTTATTGTTACACAAAATTACAACCTAAAGAGTTAACTGGCAAAAAACTTGAATTACCTTCGTGTATGATTAATTTATGACCATGTAACAATTCAACGTCCATCGTGTAGTAAAAGCTAGTGATAGACTATATAGCAGTTTCCAATTAACTTTGTTAAGCGTAGGGATTATGCTAATTTATGCATAGAGATTAAAACTTTCGAAGTGTTAGTTTTTAAACATATATAAGAAGGTGCACATGATAGAAGTCTATGCATCGCCATACTCTATTCCTGCTAAGTGTTATGGTCATTAAACTCTTTAGTTCCACATAAGCATCATATCATCATCCAATAACTCATTAAATCCATCATCAAACATCATGGATTGAAACAAGATTAAATATGACCGGGTGCCAAAATATTTTTAAACCGTAATATAATAGAGTTAAAGTCAATGGACCAAACATATTTCGATAAACCGAGTGCATTTAAGAAAACTCGATGTTTTTTTCAAAAATTAATAATATATCGAAAAAATTAACGGGGTTTCTCGAAAACCCGCGAAAACTCTCTGGTTTCATCCTTAATCATTAAATCAAAAATATTAAAATACAATATTTTATACAAACATAATATTTAATATATCCCACAAACACGAAAAAATAAAATGAAAATGAGAATAATTTGGTGGCACAAACTACTACCAAATAAGTGCAAAAGAATACGGATGACGCATGAGTGAAAAGCTTATGTAATAGTGATGGTGCGTAATGGGTGACACCATCACATGATCAGCCACCGCCATAAAACCCCACTTATTTCTTACAAAATCAAAATACGAGATAAACACATGAATTACGCGTGAAGCAAATCGTTGTAAGTGTGACCTTTTACCCTTTCTCAAATTATGTGGCAAGCCACGTAACTAAAAAGGATATTATTTTATTTTTATTTTTTATTATTATTTTTCAAAGTTATATGTGATTAGTATTTCTCATAAATTAAAGAGTCGAAAATCAATTCCTAAAACTGAGACGGTGGTTTATAAAAGAAGTTTGTTTGATTATCATAATTTACAATTACCGTTATTATATTCGGTTTTCATAGTGACATAATAAATTTAGAGTTAATTGCATTTTTGGTCCCTGTGGTATGGCTAAATTGCAGGTTTGGTCCCTAAAACTTTGAAAGTGTACAAGAGGTCCTCATTTTCAAGTTTTCGTTGCGTGTTTAGTCCCTGATTAACGTCAAATAACTAAAATACCCTTGTCTTCTTCTTTCCTATTTTCTTTTCAGTTTCTTACATAAATAGTCCTTGTGTCTTGCCATGTTTTACAGATTTAGTCTATTTTTTTTTATTATTTATTTAACTATTAATATTAGTATTATATTTTTTATAAGTTTTCGCCTATTTTTATACGTCCGTTTTTCTTACATTTTTATCCGTTTTCGTCCTTATTTATACGTTTTCGTCCATTTTTATACGTTTTCGTCTGTTTTTTATAGTTTTCAGCCGTTTATATACGTTTTTGTCTGTTTTCTTCCGTTTTATACGTTTTTCTTACGTTTTCATACGTGTTTATCCGTTTTTATACGTTTTCATTCATTTTTATCCGTTTTCATCCGTTTTTATACATTTTCGTCTGTTTATATACGTTTTCGTCGTTTTTCTTACGTTTTTATTAGTTTTTTTTACGTTATCATACGTTTTTATTCGTTTTAATACGTTTTAGTTCGTTCTTATCTGTTTTCATCCGTTTTTATACGTTTTCAACTGTTTATATACGTTTTCGTCCGTTTTTATACGTTTTCGTAAGTATTTATACGTTTTTGTCCATTTTTACACGTTTTCATCCTTTTTTTACGTTTTCATCCATTTTCGTCTGTTTTTTTAAGTTTTCGTCCGTTTTTATATGTTTTCGTCATTTTTTTACGTTTTCATCCGTTTTCGTATGTTTTTTTACGTTTTCGTCCGTTTTTTTACGTTTTTGTCCGTTTTTATATGTTTTTGTCTGTTTTTTTTACGTTTTCATCCGTTTCGTCCGATTTTATATGTTTTCGTCCATTTTTGTCTTTTTTTTTTCATTTTCGTCCGTTTTTTACCTTTTCTTCCGTTTTTTTACGTTTTCATTCGTTTTCATCTGTTTTTATACATTTTCGTCAATTTTTTTACGTTTTCATCTGTTTTTACATTTTCGTCAGTTTTTTACGTTTTCGTCCATTTTTATACGTTTTCGTCCTTTTTTACGTTTTCATCCGTTTTCGTCTACTTTTTTTTACGTTCTATGCGTTTTCGTCCGTTTTTTTATATTTTCGTCTGTTTTTATACATTTTCGTCCGTTTTTTAGTTTTCATCCTTTTCTATATGTTTTCGTCTGTTTTTTTACATTTTCGTCTGATTTTATACATTTTTGTCCGTTTTTTTTACACTTTTGTCCGTTTTTATACAATTTCGTCCGTTTTTATACCTTTTCGTATAAAAACGGATAAAAATGTAAAAAAGAGACGAAAACGTATAAAAACGGACGAAAACGTATAAAAACAGATGAAAATGTAAAAAATTGGATGAAAATGCAAAAAAAGAGACGAAAACGTATAAGAACGGATAAAAATGTAAAAACAGGACGAAAACGTATAAAAACGGACGAAAACGTATAAAAACGGACGAAAACATAAAAAACGTATAAAAACGGACGAAAACGTAAAAAATGTATAAACCTGGACGAAAATGGATGAAAACGTTAAAAAAAGAACGAAAACATAAAAAAACAGACGAAAACGTAAAAAAAACAGACGAAAATGTATAAAAAATGACAAAAACGTATAAAAACGAACGAAAACGGAAAAAAAATGGACGAAAACGTAAAAATACGGACGAAACGTATAAAAACGGACAAAAACGTAAAAAAACGGACAAAACGTAAAAAAAACAGACGAAAACGTATAAAACGGACGAAAACGTTAAAAACGAACAAAAACATCCACTTGACAGTCAAACTAACAGAAATAATGGTTAAGGGACCAAACCCGTAACGGGTCAAAACAATAGGAAGAAGATTTGCAAATAAAAAAAAATGTGTATGGACTAAATATGTAAAACCCCTTCCAACACAGGGACTATTTATGTAAGAAAACTAAAAAGTAAATAGAAAAAGAAAAAGATAATATCAAATGTCTAAAATACCCTTAGTCTGTGTGGACCCAGGACCAAACATGCAACGAAAACTTGAAATTGAGGACCTCTGGTGCACTTTCAAAGTTTTAGGGACCAAATCTGCAATTTGGCCATACCACAGGGACCAAAAATGCAATTAACTCATAAATTTAAGAGTACATAGAATGATAATCTAAACACCTAGTAATCTATATCTATATCTATATCTATACTACTTTATAATGCATTTAGGCCTTCTAAAATTAGAAGGCTTAAAAATTCAGACTTTTTTACCTGCTTATTATAGAAAGAGTTTTTCTAACAAAAAATTAAGATAAGGAGCTCCAATCATGAGATGACATGTGTCACTTCTTAACAAACTCCAAGCCTAACTTCTAACAAACTCCAAACCTAACTTCTAACCACTAAAAATTAAGATAAAGAGCTCCAATTATAAAATGACATGTGTCATTTCTCAACTAAAAATTCATCTTTATTTTTAAATTAAAATATATTTTTATCTACTTATTTTTTTATAATCTAATTTCACCATATTTTCTAAAATTTTATGCTCTTTAATTCGACATCCATTTTGATATATTTTTATGAGTTTTTAGTTTTTATATTTTTAATGGGTTTATTTTATTTTAATTCAAAATTTTACAACTTTAACCTTTATTTCAATCAATATAATCTTGATTCGTCAAAATCATATACTTTTGGGGTAGTGTTTGACGCGTAAGAGATTGCGAGGGTATTTCTATATGCGGGAATAATGATGTCGCGGGAAAGCTACGGGAAAGTTACGGGTAACCCAAACAAACACTTACAACTAACACATATACATTCGAAGTGTTGTGAAACGAATTCACTAAACGGGTAAGCAAACACATATAACTATACTTATCACCGCCGCTATGTGCGGATACCCGGCTAGTATCATATAACGTTACATTTGTTCTAGTGCGGTAATCAAAACTATATTAAATTTAGCAGTAAAGATTTAAACATTGGGATTGCAATTAAATTTACTAAATTACAACAAAATCTGACTTAAATCGTTTAAAGCCCCAACTATAAATAAGCTAGTTACGCAAGAGCCGACTTTCCTAAAAGAGAGAATTTAATATATATCCTTGATGGGATAATTCACATAAATTTTTTGTATTAATTTTTGTGTTTTGTTAAACACAATTTAATGGTTGTGTGTAAGCTTTCTATAAATATATAATTAACATTTAATGAACATTTAATGAAATATAAATATTCCATAGTTAACATCACTTACCTCTTTAATAATTATTAAAAGTATATAATTATGGATTATATGAGTTCATTAATTGTTATTTTCACAAGTTTGGAATGGTTAGGATGGTGGCAGTCATGATCCCATGCCTCACCAATGTCTCACCACCCACCAATAATATCATTTCATCTCATTCATGCCTCTTTCATGTCTCATCATACTTTTTTAGTGGCAACCATGATCTTATAACTCACTTATGTAACTCTTTTTCTTTCTTATTTAACCATCACAACCCATTCTTCGAAAAAAGAAGAATTCGGAAACTGCAACCAAACCCCTTTTTGCAAAAGAGC
Organism: Chrysanthemum seticuspe; assembly: GCA_019973895.1. NCBI lineage: Eukaryota > Viridiplantae > Streptophyta > Magnoliopsida > Asterales > Asteraceae > Chrysanthemum > Chrysanthemum seticuspe. The sequence goes on along the minus strand of BPTQ01000004.1, from coordinate 33,775,159 downwards.
TATATCAAGACAACCTCATTCCTGCAAACTCATCCCATCTGACGTCACCATCAACAATGGTGATCTTGTTGCTAAACTTATAACCAAGCTAAACCGAGATCAGGATTCATCAGATGACCAAAACCCATATTTGGATTTCTCATTATCTGTTTATAAAGATGGGATTTTGAGGGTCAAGATTGATGAAAAAAAAAAAAGAAAAAAAAAAAAGAAAAAGTTCAAGTGCGTGATGTTGTTTTAGATGAGTTTGAAAGTAGTAAGTAAGCTTTGGTTGCAAAGGTTTAATAAAGAGGTGATTAATAACGGCTATATTTGTTCTATGATTCAACGACAATACATGTCGATCTTCATCATGCCGACCTCATGCCTCACTGGTGGCGGCCGTGTTGCCGCTCGGCATCAACCCATGCCGTATGCCGATGTCCATTGCCAGTACCCCTACACACAACCCATAGGGTTGTGTTTAACAAAATCCTTAATCTTTTTTGCATAAAATATAATGGTTTTAATGCATAAAAAAATATATATGTAATTTCAAAAATAAACGAAGACATATATGTAAAAGACCCCTGCTGAAAAATAGCAGAGAGGAGGTGATTATTGTCCTAAGCAAGCCATAACAAGAATAATTTTTATTGTGACCACTATCATTATCTTTACATCAGTGTAACATCATCATTTAACATATTATCAAACCTACTACCTTTTATCTCTTACGGTCACTATTAAAAATACACACTTTATACAACATACCTCACAATATATCTCACACACTCACAAAAATATAATAAAAAGGTGGTGCACACCACCATTATGTGCAAAAGTAAAAGTGATGGTTAGGGTCTTTTATGAGGGATCACTCGTGATACGTGGTGTAAAGGTAACGTTTCACCCCTCATAAAAACCAACCTAAACATTATCTTTCTCATGTACCCGTTTCATCTCGAAAAAGTGTTCACAATCAAAATTTATACATTTTTGACACGTGTATTAATGTATATTCAAGTTAATGAAATGTCATTTTTACCAATACATTTATTGTATTAGTTAAATGCATATTTTTTGATATGAAAATTATCTAAATCTGATAAAGAGGTGAATTATTAATTTTATTTGTTGCATGAACAATTCTTTTAGACAAACTAAAATATTGAAATGGAAAACTAAAATGTGACGAAAGTAATGCTATTTTTTTTGATGAAACATGTGAGACGTTATTAACTATACGCTTTTACTTCTAAAAGATAATTATACAAAATGACGTATAGCTCAGTTGATAATGAGTGAAGGTATTTTTGCAATTAACAAACATAAGTTTAACGAGATCTCGATAATCACAACCACTGAATGAGTTACGTATGTCATCGTATTGAAAAAAAACCCATCAATTGTGAACCATTTCACGTTATTAGTTATTAACCGTTTGCACTCAACAAAAATGTAAACATCTTTAACAAATGTGACACATGATCAATGGTGCATATAGGAGGAGGCATGGTGAGCACGTACCTTCTGACAAAAAAAGTTGTTAGTGTAAATTTTTTTAAAATATTTTACTATTTTGTAATATACACCTAGCAAACCAATTTATAATATAATTTTTATAAATTATTCAAATTTGCTCATTTAACTATAATTTTTTGACTCTGTCTCTGCACATGAATAATTTTCTTACAAGATAACATCTCTTTAGTCGTTACACCCACGGTTCTAAAAGGCTCGCAAAAGTCTTGCTAAAATATAAGACTTGGTCATTCCGTCATACCATTTTATGCCACGTCTTGTTGTAACTCGATATATATGAAATATAATATAAATATATAAATATTTTCATATTTTGTGCCGCCTTATGCCACATATTATAAACACAAAAACTTCGATTAACAGGAAAACCGTAAAACATATCATGTCGTCACGCCACGCCACGGCTCACGTTATTTATAATTAAGAGGAATTTTCATTTGCTTACCTTTATTTTGATGCTTACCAATGGACAAATCCCCACCATCCATTTATTTTGATCTAATGGTGGGGATTAACCTAAGATTTAATATTCTTAACCTTAATTCTCCTATATAAAGTCATTTCTTCTTCTTTTTTTTCATTCGTTTCATTTTTTCCACACAATTACTGTGTGTTTTTCTCTCAACATGCTCTCATCATTTCCCTCCAAAAAGTAGTTATTCCAATCAACTATTATCGATTGATCATCACCAGTTGGATCACCATCACCATCACCATTCCAATCACCATCACCATTCCGATCATCATCTCATCATCAACTCCGATCATATCATCCTTTTTTATGCCTTCTTTTGATTTGAATGAACCATTTGTTTCAGAAGCTGATTTGGTTGGTGTTGTGGCGGTTGATAATGTTGTTGATGGGTTGTTAATTATGTGGATCAAGTTGTTAACATTCATTCTTATTAAGTTGCACACCAAGTGTTTGATGAAATGTGTGAGTGAAAAATATTTGATAATTTTGTTATTTGCTCATGTAATTCTGCTTATTAATTAAGTTGTTAGTTGAATTTTTGTTTTTAACTACATTTGAATGCTGTTTTTATGTCTGATTGTTGTTTTGAATCTGCTATTTATCGTACGTGTAGTATCACCAGTGATATTTGAAGTTGAACTGTATCTGTGTATTATCACTAGTGATATTTATATTATCACTTGTGAAATTTGTTTATTTGATACTCTAGTTTATATTTTAAATTGTAAGTAGCATTGCTTTTAGTATGATATCATTTTGGGATGGGTGAATTTATGGAAATTTGATGCATGGAAGGTGTTTGACAAAATGCCTAAGAGAGGGATGGACAAGTTGGGAAGAAATCACATGTACATGCTTGTACATCATTTCATATATAACCAAATCAAAAATATTTATTTGAATAAACAAGCTTTAGGAAATTAATCAAAGTGCACTGTAGTTATTGTAAATGAGTAATCATATCATATGTTGCATTAGTTGATGCTTATTTTTATTTTTCTGAATGGCGTCCTTTTGAATTATTTTAGTGCGTTTTATATTTTGCTTTCTCCATTACTCTATATTTGAGGTGATGCACATTTGATGTACTGTTTGATAATTGCGCAGTGACCTATAGCTTAAACCACAAGGATTGCTTACTTTAACAATCGTGAAGGCAAATAATTTGAAAAACATGAAAATGATTGGGAAGTTTGATCCTTATATGATTGCATATATTCGGCCACTTGAAATGTTCAAAAGAAAGGTTGTTTATTACAACTTAAACCCTGTTTGGAATCATGTAATTCGGTTAATTGCAGAAGATAAGAAGACCCAGTGTGTTGTACTTGAGGTTACGCTTTTCTCTTTTTTGTTGTATTGCTGGTTTCTCAATTGTATCACAGGTGTGTCAGCTTTCTTTTATTTTGTTGAATCAATTGTGGTAATGGATGATCTTATGATATCACAGGCGATATCAAAGTTGTTTGAGCTTCTTCAATTTGTTTTGTGGAGCTGTTGTGCCTTTTTGAACCCCAACTGCAGTTGTTGTTGATTCTTTCGTTTGATGGAGCCGTTTTTTTTTGCAAATTGCAATCACAAATAGTTTGGTGATATCGTCTCTTTTTATGCCACATACAAAACAAACAAGTGCTTTTTAATTTGTAATATCTCCTTTGAGATTTCATTGTTTTTTGTACATTTTGTATATATTATCACCTGAGATATTTCTCTTTCCAGGTACATGATGGTTTTTGTGCCTTTTACTGCGATTGACAATCACAGGAGATGTGTTACTGTTGCGTCTGGTCTGCTTAAGGATGAAACTACTGAATCTTGTGTATGGTTACTCCAAGCATTCAAGAAAGCTTCTGTGCGTTATCCGAATATCATTGTAACTGGTCAAGATGGTGCTATGCGAAAAGCAATTGCATCTAAGCTTCCTGGTTCCAAGCCCCATCTTTGTCATAAATTAAAAGTTATGTATCTTTTGTGATAAATAGTTGAAGTTAACTTTTATAAGGTCTTTGTGAGTTTATGAAATATTTTGTCATTTTATCACTTCTGATAAAGCATAAAAATGATGAAATGTTTACATCATTTATATGTTTACTTGTTTTTACTTGTTCTTTGTATCTGGTATCACTTGTGATATTCTGTTAAAAATGATGCAACACTTGTTTTTCATTTTGATGTTTATATCACTTGTGACATTCTGTTAAATTTGATTTAACACTTTCTTTGATTTTTAGAATATGTCAAGTTTTTTATTTTTGTAATTTTCTTTCTTGTTTTTATACATATTTGGTATATGTAATATGTAGTGTTATATCTCTTGTGATATGAAACATTTATTCTAACACAAAATGCTAAGAGTACACATGTGATAAATGAATAAAGTGCTACATTAATACTTTTTCATAAAAATGATCATACAAGTCACTTAGTGATTCCCAAATGTAATACAAACTCCGGCACCATGCAATGTGGCTCGGGACCTAATAGAGGACACCCTTCTTAGGTTACCCCAAACTAGCATTGCATTTTTAAACTAAGCAACATAAGGATTGCTTCTTGCTTTTCCTGTTCCTTTTCCAGTCATCTTTGTTTCATCTATCATTCTCTTTATCTAGTCATCTTTATTTTTTGTAGCAATCTTTTTTGCACAATCAGACATCATCTCCTTTTTTTTGTTTACTTGATGTAGAATTATCTTTGCTGCTATTATTCATAAAGTTTCATATGGATTATTTATCATCATGTGCCTCGCAAGCACGTCCATCTGTAAATATTAACATGTCATGATTATTAGAGACCAATATATACTCGTTTATCATTTGTGATATTATACTGCACTTAAAAAAAATGTGCAACATGTTGTTTAGCTTTTAGAGGAACCTGTGATATTGTGATATCATAGGTGATATCACAGGTGTATCATCTGTGATATCACATGCATGTCGACTTATTCTATTTGTTGAATCAGTGGTGGTGATGGAGGAACATGTAATACAGTGTTAAACCTATCGAAACATGCACACTCTATCAATTAAGAAAATAAATACATTACAAATCTAATAGAAGCATGTTACAAGCTCAACATCTATTGTGATCTCTCATATTATCACAACATTCATCACATTATCATAACAATCCATCAATAACTACTAACTACCACACTTTTATTTGCTAATTTGTCGTGTATCTCATTCTAATCATGTTCAACTTTTTGGAGGAGAATTTGATATCACATGTGACATCATAGATGTATCGGCTTCTTCTTTTTGTTGGATCACGTATGATCTCACAAGTGATATCACGTATGATATCACTTGTGATATCCAGGTAATATCTCACAGGTGATATTACCTGTGATTTCACAGATGATATATCTTGTGGTATCACATGTGATATAACATGTGTTTCAGCTTCTTTAGTTTGTTATGAAGATGTTGTGCTTTGTTTAGCCACAACTTCTTCAATTTGCTGATTCAACCATAGACATTGTCAAATCCCGTTGTAAAACCTATTGAAATACGCACAATGTATCCATTAAATAAACAAATCCAATCACAGCTTAAAGAATAATCAAAATTACACTAAATAACTATGTGTTTGAAGCAAAATCAAACTTTTTAAGTTGTTTAATCTAATTACTTAAATGATAAGTAATATTGCACTATAATAAATAGTTTATCATTAACTAAAACACAATTATCATCCACAAAAAGCACATAAAACATCAAAATTATGATATAAAACAAAGATGATAAAACACACAGTAAATAGTATATCATCAAAACTTTAAATAAAAATAAAAATGAAAACTATTTATAATTATAAAACAATAACAATGAAATATCAAAAGTGTACTATACATTACATATAATAAAGCTTAACAAATAAACAAAAAAATCTATCAAATAAATAAAATTTCACAAGTGATAATACAAATATCACTAGTGATAATACAGATACACAGTTCAACTTCAAATATCACTGGTGATACTACACGTATGATACTTTTCACTAACACATTTCATCAAACACTTGGTGTGCATCCATGTATACAAAGCTAACAGAAAGATCATAATATCTCTTGTTTTCAATTAGATCTAACCTCTAATATCTCATATTATCATAAAAACACAAAAATCCTCATAAACATTGTCATAAATATCTTTCAAAACACAAATAAAATTCAGATTCAAGAACAAAATCATCACAATCATCCCATCATCACATTAATCTATCAATTAACGACTAAAAAAACACAAGTCTTTATAAATAACAACGAAATCATAAATAAAATCACAACAAATAGTAAAATAACAACTAAATAAAGAATTGGAAGCATCGTATGATCGTCTTGAGTATGAATCGGTTCATTTTGAACCGTTTTTTTCCCAGATCTGGTTCTACATGCATTGATTGTTTCATTTTAGTGTTTTTCTTTTTGCTTTTAATGGTTAAAAGTGGTTGATTTGAAATTTTTATGGTAGTTTTTTACTTTGGTTAGAGAGAGAAAGTGAGGTTTTTTTGACAGGGAATTTGTAAAAAGTGAGATGTCTGGGGTGGGTTTGTGGGGTTGGGTTTGGTGGGAGTAAGTTTGTTGAATTTACATAAATGGCCACTCCGTGTTTTCTAATCTTAAAAAATGTTTTTGATCCAATGGTCCAGATATGTCCATTGGTATGTAGTGGATGTTAGGTTTCTAAAATAAAGTGTCTCTTATAATAGAGGAATTTTCATTTGCATACTCTTATTTTGGTGCTTACCAAGGGACAAATCCCCACCTTCTATTTGGATTGATCTAATGGCTGTAATTAATCTAAGATTAAATACTTTTAACCTATTTTTTACCCCATATATATATACCGTTTTTTTCCCCCTCATTCATCACTCTGTTTCTCACACACTTTTCACACACTTCTCTCTGTGTGATTTCCCTCCATAAACGGTTACCGTCAATCATTACAACCAGGTCAACCACCACATCATCCACCGTCATCACCGTACAACCACCGTCATCTCCGTCACGTCTTGCACTTTATCCCACCGGTAATTCTTCAATTCTTCATTATTTTCTTCAATTCTTCATTATCTTCTTCAGTTTCGTAATTATCTTCTTTAATTTTGCAGAATGGAGATCATTGATCTTAATGAAGTTCCTGTTGGAGAAGATTCAATTGATTTAGATGTTACGAGTTCAATTTGTGCTTCTAACGTTGATGATAATGCATCATGTGAGTTTTCGTTTTAATTCAGCTTTTTTTTTATGTTAATCTGTTTATTAATTAAGCTGTTTTGTTAATTAAGTGTTTAATTAAGGTGTTTTAGCTTTTATTCAGCTGTTAGTTTACTCTGTTTTGTATCACCTGTGATATTTAGCTGGTGTTATTAGGTTTTTTGCTTATTCATGAAGCTGTTAGTTTGATTTTGCTTTATATAAGCTGTTAGTTTGATTTGTTTTTGTTCAGTTTAATTTGTGTAGTTTCAGCAGTGATATCTGAAGTTGATTATAGTTTGTTTTCTAATTAAGGTTTTAGAGTAATTTGCTTATAATTTTAAGCTTTTTACTGAAAATAATCGTAAATGTAGTGTACTTGATTTTTACTTCGATGTTCTGATATTTCTATGAGTAGGCTGTTATTGCTGCAGTTGTTGCATAGTTATTCGAATGAAGAAGAGTGATAGTGTTGGTGCTGATAGTTGTACTGTTAGTGTTTTTTGTCTTGGAAGCGTTTTGCTGTGTAGTCAAAGTAGTCGTAAATCTAGTGTTTTGGAAGTGATTTGTTAAAGCAGATGTTGTATGTTTAAGAAGAGTAGCTGTTTTTGCAGTTGTTGCATATATTGACTGAAATTGAGTTATAGTTGTTGTCAATTTTATGTTTATTTAATTCTGAGTTATAGGTTTTTGTGCTTTTTTGTTATGATAGTGCTTAAGTATATTAATGTAGATGTTATATTGCTTTTAAATAAGCTGTTAGTTTTTGATTGGATGTGTTGTTTGTTTCTGTTTAGTATTTTTTGTACAATCATCTGTTATAGTATCACCAGTGATATTTCAAATAATGTATATTATCACCAGTGATATTTTAAGACAATTTTTGAAGTTATTGTGTTATGCTTTTTGACTTTGTGTTTTATTACCTTCTTTACAGCTTCTATTGGTTTGAAAACTCCTTCGTCTTTTATTCATCATGATTTTATTGATACTCCTGGTGGATCGGTTTTTTGGGTTCCTAGAGTTTCTGCTAGTGTGCTGCCATTTTTGTTTAGTGTTTATGATTCTGTTGAGGATTGCATTAGTATGTACATGAGATATGCTTCAGAGGCAGGATTTGGTATTAGAAAGTCTACTCAGAAAAGATTAAGGGATGGATTTGTAAAAGAGAAGTATTTAGTTTGCAATAGGGAAGGGTGCCCAAAGAAAATTCGTTTGAATACGTTAGCTCCTAAGAAAGGTGACAAACAAGTGAGGACTTCAAACTTTAGAATTACTGGTTGCAAAGCACGTGCAGTTTTTCATATGATGCCTGGTAATAGAAAATATAGGCTTACTACGTTCGATGTGGAACATAATCATGAGCTAGATCGTGTTGAGTATAAGCATTTGTCCAAGAGTGAGAGGAAGCTAACATACATTGAGCAGCTGTTTATAATTAAAGCTTCGAATTATAATATTGGGGCGACTAGAGCTCATAGTTTGTATACCGGGTTGAAAGGGTCCTCAGCACTTGTTCATGGTACAGAGACTGAGTTTAACAATCTAGTTCGTGGTATAAACTGTTTCATAGGAGATAGCGATGCACAAATGCTTATTAACCGTATGGAAGATCGGATGAAATTTACATCAGACTTCTCTTTTGATTATCTTGTTGAGAACGCTGAGCTTATTGGACTCTTTTGGGCTGATCAAGTTGCTAAATTGAATTACAAAGAGTTTGGCGATATCGTCTCATTTGATGCCACATACAAAACTAACAAGTATGTTTTTTGAACCTGTTTTAGTATCTCTTGTGATATTTGCATTTGCTTTTTCTACATTTTGTATATATTATCACCTGAGATACTTTTTTATTTCTCCAGATACCGGATGGTTTTCGTGCCTTTTACTGCAATAGATAATCATAGGAGATCTGTGACTGTTGGTTCTGGTCTTCTTAAGAATGAAACTACTGAATCTTATGTTTGGTTACTGCAAGCATTTAAGAAAGCGTTTGTTCGTTCTCCAAATATCATTGTTACTGATCAAGATGGTGCAATGCGTAAGGCTATAGCTGAAGTTCTTCCTGATTCAAAGCACAGGCTTTGTATGTGGCATATCATGCAAAAGCTTCCGTCTAAGGTATCTATCTGTGATATTTTGCATCTTTTATCTCCTGTGATATTTGCATCTTTTTGGATTGTATCCCTTGTGTCACTTTTTGGATTGTATCCCTTGTGATACTTTTTTTCATTTGCTGTCTATAATGATTATCTTTTTTACTGTTTTCAGATTGTATCGAGAATTTATGATGATACTGATTTTAAGAATAAATTTCACAAGATTGTTTGGAACATGTATATTGGCCCTGAAGATTTTGAGTTGAGATGGAATGAGTTGATGGTTGAATTTGGTCTTTTAAATCATAAGTGGTTGAATAAGATGTATAGGATCAGGGCGTCATGGATTCCTGCTTTTTTTGTTGATTCTCCTCTATGTGGACTGATGAGGACCACATCTAGGTCAGAGAGTGAGAACTCGTTTTTTTCACATTTCACGTCTCCTACTTCTACTCTTGTTAAATTCATGGTATGTTATGAGTCTGCAATGGAGAAACAGAGATACATACAAGAAAGATTAGATCATCAGTCGATTGACTCATTTCCTGGTTTGTTGACGCCATTAGCAATTGAAATTCATGCAGCAAGGTTTTATACTCGTAAGCTGTTTGTTCTTGTTCAGAAAGAGATAATTGCTGGCTCATGGTTATGTTCTATCAAGTCTAAAAGTTGTGGTGAAGGTTGCGATGTTTCTGTTATATCTGAGGAAAAACCGGATGCTGAGATTGTTCCAAGAGTGGTTGATGATGAAAGTACTTCAGACAATACCGAGGAAGAGCTTAATTTGTATCAAAAAGACATTGGAGAGTACAAGGTACATTTCTTTTTTGTTTTTACAAGTTTTTTTTTAAGTATCACAGGTGATATTATCTATTACTTTCTTTGTTTATAAGTCTATATCTGGTATCACAGGTGATATTATGCATGTAAAGTTCATAAAAGTTGTTATTGTTTTAGTATCACTTGTGATATTGTGATATTTTTTTTTAATATCACCTATGATATTATGTTCTTTTTATGTTTTATATGAGGTATCACCTGTGATATATTCAATTAAAGTTCATAAAAGTTTATATATATATATATATATATATATATATATATATATATATATATATATATATATATATATATATATATATATATTTTTTTTTATGAAGGTGTTGTATAACAAAGTAGATGGTAAAGTTGCTTGCTGTTGTCAGCTGTTTGTTCGATGTGGTATTTTGTGTCGTCACATCTTTTGTGTGTTCAAGAATTCCAAGGTTGTTTCTATCCCAGATCAGTATTTACGTAGGCGTTGGTCAAGGGATTTGATTCTTGCTGATTTGAGGAGGCAAAAGGCTCGTTATGGTCAGAACAATGAAGAAATAGAGAGGCTTGCAATTGAGGCAACTGGGTTAGTTGAGTCGTGTGTTCATATGATGAGTAACAATAAAGGAAAGTTGACTTCTTTTGTAGACAAGCTGAAGAAGTTGAAAACTGAAGTTGAGGCTGATTTGCCAACTGTTCCTTCCCGTAATGTTTCTGAAATTGTTGAAGAGTTTATGGGTATAAAGAAGCCTACTAAAATTTATGTTAAAAATCCATCGAAAGCGAGCAATAAGGGGTTTATGAGGGAGCGTATCAAGGGTGGACGTGAGAAAGCATTTGATAAAAGCAAGAAGCAAAAGAAGTCGTGCAGTATTTGTGGGTCGACGGAGCATAACAGGGCTACTTGTCCAGACAAAGGTAAATATTTGACTAATAATGCTGAAGTAGGCGGCAGCTCTGCTGAAGGAGTACTTGTACAGGTTGAGGTGGAGTCATCGGCGCAGCCACTGCAATAGAGGACATGGAGGTTGAGGTTAAGGTTGAGGTGCATTCTATCTGTTATGTCTTATCCAATTTTATCACTTGTGATTATTTTTTATTTGTTATTACTTTTCTTCCATTTTTTCATTTTTATCACTTGTGATAAAGCATACAAATTGATGAAATGCTTATAGTTTTTTATGAGTTTACTTTTTGTGACTTTATTGAATAATTGATATAAGTTTTTTTGTTAATCTTGTTCTATTATATTGTTATGGCATGTTATTTATTGACATTTGGATACTTTAATAAAGTTAACAAAAGCAAGGTTGAATTATGATTTTCCAAAATCTTTCAACTGAAGTCTGCCATCAGGATTAACAAAGATAATTGTTTTTACAAAACGATAGTCTGCCATCAGGATTAATAAGTAGCTGAAGAGGATTACTAATTGTTGTTACAAGAAACCAAACATAAAACATTATGCAGTCGGTCAATTGTTGTTTAGTTCTGCATACTTTCTCTTTATTGCCTCCTTGACAAGCTTCTTTACTTCTTTTTCGTCCTTGTTTTCTGCAAGAAAATTTAATGCATAGTCTGACATCATCTTCCATTTTTCGTTCATTTCATGAAGCAACATCTTTGTTACGTATCTTGATCTCATATTTTCTATCTGAATTCGATGTTGTTTGTGTGTTTCCTTTAGAATGCCTGTTTGCCATCTTGATCCAATTTTTCCTTCGTAGAGTTCCATGTGTATCATCATGTACAAACCGCAATCTATCTTTTCTGCTTTTGTTTGCCAATCCATCTTTAATATTTCTGGTTCTTGTGTTTGATGCATCATTTCATATCCTGCTGGATGTTCATATGTTGACAAGTGTCTTACAAAAACCGCCCTCTGAAATTTATAATATAAAATGTCAGTTATAGACTAGTATCCCTTGTGATATTATACTGGTAAAACATAAATAATCAAATAATTTTTCTTACCACTAACTCATAATTTTCTTTGTACTTTTCTTCGTATGTTGCATCCGAATCGCTGTTGTCAATTATGACAGATGTTCCTTTAACGATGTCGAAAACTATTAGATAGTAATGTCCATGTGCTATTATTGGGAAGAATACCTGTTATCATGAAAAAGGTATTAAATTTAAAATTATATACTAAGTTTCTTGATTAATTTATATAAGTAATGTAATATACCAAGTTAATATCATCAAATTTGAGTCTGCTTGTGTCTTCTTCCATCTGAATAGCAATCAAGTGTTCAAACATATCATACTGTTTATCTACTTTGTCAGTGAACAATTCTGGCTTATCTTGTAATACTCCTGGTAGCTAATTGACAATTAAAAAAAAATATTATTATTATTATTATTAATAAATAAAAGTAAATACAGAAATACATTCATTTTATATAAAAATTTATCTTACCATCATTGATGTATAAAAGTAATGCCGTTTGATCTTTCTATCTGAGAACAATTCCTCGTAGTTTAGGATATCAGCAAAGGTATCTATCACAGGAATTTCAATTTTCAAGGTTGGCGCTAGTGATTGAACATTCATTCTCATTAATCCTAAACCTTTATCGTCTACGAAAACTTGTTCTCTGTTCACAATATCACAAGTGATAAGTATAAGGAACTGTGTATATAGGTAAATGTTTTTTGTATCACAGGTGATAAATATAAGAAACTTATATATGTTTTGTTATCAGAAGTGATAACCATAATAAATTAGATATTGAAATTTTAAATATAAACTTACGCTTCGTTTCCTTGCATACAGAAGATGCTTCTTGCCAAGAGTTTTTCCACCTCTGTTAGATTTTTTGTCGTGCTGACCTTCTTGTTCATGTATGGAGATTTCAGGCACTGATATTGTTTTTCTTCATCACTTGATTTTGACTGTACTCCTGGGCTATCAAATCCTAGATCAAAGCTTGGCTGAGACCCTGGTATAAAGACGGAACTAGGGCTCTGTGAAGATGGACCTGTTTGTTCTTTTTCTTCAACACTTTTCTGTTTCTTAAGGTTGTCACGGTTCTCACTTTGTGCATATCTGTTCACTTCTTCATTTCGTTTTGCATCCATGGTGGCTTGTTGCCTTTGTATTTCTCTCAATTCATTTCTAAATTCTTCATCAGTTTTGTTTAGTAAATCTCCAAAAATATCATCATCAGTATCAAAAGGTTTTCTTTGATGTTTAGCTTCTTCATTACTTTTTTGACTTGTAACCTTGTTTGTTTCATCTTTTTCCCCTTCATTTTTTTCTTCAGCTTCACCCTTTTTGTTACTGTTCCCATCGATGTTTCCCACAGCTTCATCCTTTTCTTGTCTATTCTTGTTGTTGTTTTCATCAGTTTCATCATTTTTGGTATTGCTTGCTGATGAGTGTCTAAATACTCATCATTTTTGTACCAATTAAACTGCAAAAACATCTGAAAACACTCAGAAATGCATCAAAATGATAAAAATATCACAAACAAGTGTTTTATATGTTTTAAATGCAAAAATATCAAAATCTGGTGAAAAACGTATAAAATTTGCATTATTGGCAGTTTTAGTCCCCCAAGTTTCAAAAGTTGTCAAAAACAGTCCCTGAGCACATAATTTCAAAAGTAAAGTCACCAAAGGTCCTTTTTAAATCATAAGTTATCAAATTTAGTCCTTTGGTGAAAAATATAAAAAGTTTGAGAAAATTACAAATTTAGTCCTTCAACTTTGAAAATTGGCAGAAATGGCCCCTGGAAAATTGCAAAATGGCAATTTTGGTCCTTATACTTTTGAAGGTTGTCACTTTTGGTCCCTTGAAACAGTTTGATGAATTGGCAGCTTAGGCCCCTCAAGTTTCAGAATGTACACATTAAGTCCCTATAGTTTTAAACCCTTTCAAGCCCATTTTGACCCTTACCCAATTCTGGACCCCCTGCCAAAACCAATGACCCCCCTTGATATTAGACCTCAGTCAAACCAAGTCAAACTCCACAGGTTCCCTCCACCTCTTGCTTACCACCACCACTTGTCTGAGAACCCTGCAACTCACCTTTTCTTCACATCTTATCCCTGCAACCTTATCACCTCAACCTCTCCCATCATCCCTACACATCCACCCCCCCCCTAGTGCTAGTTCTCAGGCCTAAAGTCAAATTGTGCATTTTCCCGCCAAAAATCACAAGAAGGCCAATATTGCCTCTGTGCTCCCATTGGTTAAAGGAAGTGGTGGGAAACGCTCTAAAGGCCACGTGGAAGCTATTGGAGCTATAAAAAGGAGGAAAGAAGAAGAAAAACGTAGTAGTTAGTTTTCATTTTTTTACATGTATGTCGTTTTTATGTTTAAGTTTTTAATTGAGTTCTAAACCGTAATCTTGTGTTTCCTTGTATCAATTCAAGTTAGTTAAGTGTGTTGAAACTGATTTTAAAGTATTAATTCAAGTTGTTTTAAAAATTCTTGTTCTATGATTCACTGTTAAGAATTTCAGTTTCAAAGTCCTTATACTTAAGCTCCAAGTAGCTTATTCAGTTTCAAAGAAGCTCACTTAAGCTCTTTACAGCTTTAAGAGAGCTTAGCATTCGGTTTCAACCAACATTGGTTGTTGGTCAACGAAAGTCAAAGTGCAAGGAAATCTTTGTCAAACAGATAAGGAAATGGTAAAAGGATGTTGCAGAGAGATATTTGGGTTGGATTCTGGATTTAAATGATTGTAAGTTGAGTTATAATTGTTGTTTAAATCTGTTTAGGATAGAAACTCATCAGATTCTAATAGTTAAAATGTATTTTGGATTCTCAAAGGAGTGTTTGGATTAGTGAAAATTTTTAGTTTAAGATGGATTTGGTCAGTTAAGATTAGTTGATATAAGTTTAAATTACTGTTTCATTGATTTCTAAATCAAGGTTTTATAGAGTTTCAAAGTTGTTGGTGATTTCATCTTATAATCAAATCTGTCAAGGTTGAATGTTTGTTGTCCCAAACAGCCATGTTCAGTTGCTATTATCCAGGACTGCATCATGTTCAATGTTTGTTTTAATAGATCTCTAATCACCTCAGTTTGCTTGAATTCAGTTCATATGCCCAATAGAGGACTTTTACTAGCTTAATTTGTGCTTTAGAATTGCTTGTTCTGCCCCTAGTTCTTTCTATTATCTGTTTTGCTATCATCAGTTTTGTATGCTTCCTGTTAGCTCATTATAGATGTAGAGATTGCTTAGTTTTGAATTCCATTAAGAGATCCTAGCTTAGGAGTAGTGAGTTCAGCTTTTAGATTAGCATTAGGAGTTTATAGGCTAGCTTATTTTGGCCTGCAAATTCCTTGTTCTGCTGATCTGTTTTGCTGCATCAGCAGCCACTATCAAACTTGTCCAATTTGTTGTGCTCTCTAGTTTCTTCTATACTTGTCCTAATAAGCTTAAAATTGGTACTAATGATCTTTGCCAGGTGGTTTTTAGAACCACATTCTTAGTTTTCCCTGTTGCTTATTGAATAAGCAGTTACAAGTGCTTAAACATAGGGACAGTTTCATGATCTGCTAAATAGTTCAGTTAGCATAATCTTTGGTAGATGCTTATTTAGGTGATAGGATTAGCTTTTATCAGTTGCCTTAGAGTAGTTTTAGCTTACCTTAGCTTATGTAATTAGTTGGAGTAGTCTAGTGCTTATTAGCTTTTTGAAAGTGCTTATTTCCTAGTCAGTTACATAGCAGCTCTGGATTCTTGCACTGTAGCCCTTGTTTTTATATTTTTATCAGCTTTAGAATAAGATTTTAGATTTTCCCTGAAAATTTTCATAATTTTTAGATGCTGTTTGGTATTTTTCTTAATTAAAATCAGTTTTTAATCAATTTAAATTAGCTTTAATTGCATTTATTTGAGAAAAAGTTCCAAAAAATCATTTTTCTATTTTAATAGTTTAAGATAAATATAAAAAGCATAAAAAATATTTTTCCTTATTTTTCTCCTTTTATTTGGTATTTTTCATAATTTTAATTAGATTTAAATAGATTTAAATTCATAGAAAATAGAAAAATAATCAGAAAAATACAAAAATAGTTTTGAAAATTCTAGTTTGATATTTTAGATTTTTCCATTTCATAATTTTATTTTTCTAGCTTTATTTCCTATTTTCTTGTAATTTAGGTAATTATTAAATAGTTAGAAATAGTTTTTAATTAATAATAATTAGAATAATAGTTATAAAAATAATTTTCTTTTTCTATAAATTTTCTTATATCATTAGGTTTGTAAAAATGTATTTTTCATATTTTTAGATGCGCTTTATATTGTGTAAATTTCACGTTTTTATCTGTACGTCGCGTAGATTTTTAATTCCAGTTTTATAAAAACACAAAAACAAAAACATCATTTTAAGTATAGTGATAGCATTTATTTAATAGATTTTATCTTTTTAATTTTCTTTAATTTGCATTTAAGCCCCTGTAGTTTATGGGCTTTTCCTTAGTTATAATCATCTTCAAATATCTTTTCCCGTTCAAATCTCGCGATCACTAAACGTTTGACTATTCTCGCACAGCTCGTTGGGACTTAACGACCTGGGGAAACACTATACTCTCCTGATCTTCATTGCATTGGTGTGTGAACTGTTTTGAGTTTCTTACAGTTGGTCATTCACAAGTGACTAGCTCGCGTAAGAAAACTTGACGGTTTTGCACCGATCAAATTTTGGCGCCGCTGCCGGGGAGCAGTGCTAATAGTCTTACGTTTAGCAGATTAGTTGTTTGAATACTCACTCTTTGTTTATACCATCCATCTGTATATGTTTATATTTTCTTATCCAAAAATACCAAAAATACTCTTCTTTAACCTCAAAACCGTTTAATTCTATTTTTCTAACCCTCTAAATGTTTAATTCTCATGGCGACGATCAATTATCCTCGTTGTTTCCACTGCAAAAGCCGTATGGAAGAGGGTCAGCTCGATTGTCAGAATCCGGATTGTTTATGCAAGCGATGTGGAAGGATGGGTGCAAGCAAATATTGTTATTGGTGCGAATTATCTGATAACTCTCTCGATAATTCTCCAAGTTTTTCTGACCATCCGCCACAACCCGATGAACCCGTTCAAGAACCGGAGACCAAAACGGAAGTGGTGGAAATTGCTAGCTCTCAGAGCACACCACTTGTCCCACCTCCTGATTTTTCTGAATGTTCTTCGAGACTTGATAGTCATTCGGATCACCATGTTGGTTTTGATGATTCATTGAATAAACTGATTCCTCTTCATAACTCTCAAATGCAATCGTTTATTCCTTGTGTCGGTTGTGGTGAGCCTCTTTATGGTTCACCCTGTCGTTGGTGTACGTGTGTACAATGTGGTAATGATATTCATAACGGGAGTTGTTTGTTTTGTGGTTCGAGGAATTCATTTGATTATGATCCTAATCAGAACTCATTTAACGACTCCTCAAACTTTTCCAATTACCCACCACAGCCCGACTCATCTTCATATAATCAACATGCTTGCTGTGAATTTTGTGGAGGTCCTCACCAAGGATTTGAGTGTCAATCCGGAAACACGTTTGTCTATGAACAGTTTTCCGGTGATGCTCAGAACTTTGGTTATAACCAAAATCCATATGATTCACCTGTCCAGACTCAACAGTTTTACTGTTGTGAGTACTGTGGAGGTCCCCACTTCAGCTCTGATTGTCAAAAAGGGAACCCAGTTCCTTGTAACAATCATAACTCTTACAGGTTTGAAAATTTCCAACCTCCACAGCACCATACGGTTCAAACTCCACCTGAGCCGTTGTCTCAAGAAATCTCCCAAGATTTTGAAACCACAATGAAATCACTTAATGATATGATGCAAAACTTTAAGGATCAAGTGAGTAACGAAAAGACCATGGGAGAATTGCTTGCCGAAGAACGAGAAGAGCGAAAGGCCCGCCAATCTAGGGAAGAATTATTAGTCCTAGAGCATGCAGCTCTAAGACGTTCCCAATTTCTGAAGGCAGCTCTTTATGATGATGACGAGGAGAGTTTTTATCCTTTTATAGATAATACTTCTCAACTCCCTCAGTCAGTTGATATCCCAGCAGTTGAGATTCCATCTCAAACAACTGCTATCACACCCGAAGCTCCCACTCACTCTCTGACCATGGGGGACGAGCATCTTGACACTGTTCCTGAAAAGGAATCGGACGAATTCATAAAGTCTAGTGTTGAGAACCTTGTCCCAATCCCGAGAGAGTCACAGGGAACTTCTGATCATGTGTGTGATTCTATCTCCCCTCTTGAGTGTTCAAAAGATCATTTTGAAACTTTCTCCGATGTTAGCGAAGATTGTACTTCTCATGGAAACATCGAGTATGTTGAGGCATCACTCCCACAGTCTGATGCTGATCATCATCTTGAGGAGTTCACCGATGAGCTCACTCACACCAATCCACTTTCATCAGAAAGTAGTGATAATCTTTCTGATTTCAAAGTTGATCTGGAAGAGACTGAAAGTCTCCTTGATAATGATCGTTCACTCACTTCTTATCCCAACAGTCCAATTGAGAATGTTAATCACTTTGTTCCTGAAACATTCAAAACAACTCTCACTAATCCTCTATTTGAATTCAACTCTGAATTCACTTTAATTTCTGAAAATCCACTCTTTGATACTCAGATTGAGGATAGTGATGAGTCTACAGTGGAACAAGAATCCACAACTAATCCTCTATTTGAATTCGACTCTGAATTCACTTTAATATCTGAGAATCCACTCTTTGATACTCAGATTGAGGATAGTGATGAATCTACAGTGGAACAAGAATCCACAGATTTATATCTTGTGATTGATTCTCTTCACGAGGAGTTCGCCGGTGAACTCACTCATATCATATCTCCACCGGAGTATGATAACTCCCAATTTGATCATGACACACCCGAGATTTGTCTTGATCACATAAGCTTAAATGATGAGATTCATAATCCTGAAATTATGGATCCTCCTATGGATGAAGATGATGAGTTAGTCATGATATTTATCATGATTTTCTTTCTCTTCTTCACCTATCCCGTGGCTTCTCCTGTTCTTCACTCCTTCGGGAATGAAGACATTATCTTTGACCCAGGCATTTCCATGTACCATTTGTGAGCCGGGTCTGTCTGTCTGTATCTCATCGGTGTGGAACTTTCACGTGCTTCAATGTTTGTCCAAACATCTTGAATGAAAGTCCGATGGAGATTGTCTCTTCCACTTACTCCCCCATGAACCAATTAATTCGGGGTCGAGTCAAGCTAGCGACTCGGTAATCAAAAACAGTAGCTTAACATGGGTTTTCACCCGTGTGTACCACCCTAGTGTGGGGGAGATGCCCCACATGTTGTATATAGATCTAAAAAATGAATGAAAATTGTAAATATTGAAAAAGAGAATAATTGTTGTGTTTCCACACTTAGCTAGTAATGTTATCTTTTTACGTTCTAAGTTTCGGCATTACAGCCGGTACTTTGAATATTGAGGACAATATTCATTTCTAAGTGTGGGGGGGAAATTCTGGCGAATGTTGATCATAAATGTACCCTTTTAGTCCCCTTTTCCCCCAAAATGGCCAAATTTTAAAAAATTTTTTTTAGTGGAAGTACTATGTACTAAACACAACAAATGGTAATCAGTCCACCATGTCTAACCCACATAAGGATTGGCTAATCCAGGAGCAAACGGCTCTTGGTAAAGATATCTCAAATCCGTTGACGGCTTACAATTTGCCCAAAATTGTATGGTATTCAGCTCACCATATCCTTAAAAGTGAAGAGTTGGCCGGCAAACGAGGACCTAATCGGTTAGGAATACACCCAATCTGTACCACCTGACTAATGGTAAACAACACAAATCATGTATCATGAAGGTGATTTTTTTTAAAAAATTTTAAACCGGTAAAACCCCCTTTTCCCCTGATTTTCCCATGTAAATACTAGTTGTAAGCGGTCTTAAAGGGGGGGTGTGAATCTTTACTTATAACAGGAGTTATAAGTTTCATGGCCGACATTACGGCTTTGAATCTTGCATTTTTCTATTGTAATGATCGATTCACACCTTTGTGTTGTTAATAAGAGAAAAAGTTATAAATGTTAAAAGTAAGTAAAAAATCTAGATATATGTTGTACACCCCGTAGAGGGGGT
>BPTQ01000004.1:33735609-33740372 GCA_019973895.1 Chrysanthemum seticuspe | reverse complement strand
AAATAGAAAAGTAACAAGGTTTACCCAAAGTATTAAATTACAATAGGCAAAGATGAAGGATTATAGCAACCTTCAAGCCTCCAATCAACTACAATAGTTCTACCAAGCCGGAAAATGATGTCCAAACGCCTTCAACAACCCTTGAGCATACTACACGAATTTGGCAGAGGTTTGTGGTCTTTTGGGGAAGATAAGTTGGTGTAATTGGTGGAAATTCGTCCTTAAGGGTGGAGGCTTGAATTTCACACAAGTTGGGATAGGATAGTTGGTGGAAACTCGTCCTTAAGGGTGGAGGCTTGAGTTTCACACCTTTGGGGTGAAGATATTGAGAGTGGTTGTGTTCTCTCTAGGTGAAAATTCGTCCTTAAGGGTGGAGGCTTGAATTTCACACCTTTGGGGAAGGTAAGTTGAGAGAGGGATGTTGTTTTAGGTGGAAATTCGTCCTTAAGGGTGGAGGCTTGAATTTCACACCTAGAGATGGAGTGGTGGATGAAAGGGATGAGAAAGATGGAGAAGGGATGATGAAATGAGGTGCCAAATGGGTTCTATTTATACTACTACCAAGGCCTAGGGTATTCAATGCATTTCTTGGAGGCCAAGGAGCTTGGAAGGGACTAGAAACCATGTAGGAAGGGACTAGAATCATTTGGAACACGTTTGGAGTCTTAGTAGTGCAGAAATGGCTGAAACAGGACCTCCAACCGGATCCGGTTGAGCTCCAACCGAATTGGTTGGTCTTCTGACCATTCTCCAACCGGATCCGGTTGCGGGACTCGACCGATCGGTTGGAGCAAAAATCATAAAAAGTCATAAGCACGAAAGTTGTAGATCTTTCTCTTAGCTTTCCGTGGCCGTGAACGGGGGGTCAAACGGAGTCCGTATGCAAAAGTTATGGCCAAAATGGTGAAGGTGTGTCGGGAACAACAAGTCTTCCAATATTTCTTCGTTTTAGCTTCTTTTCTTCATTTCTTTCTCGTTTTCCTTCTTGAACTTTATTCTTGAGTCTTTGGACCACTAACTTGATGACTTTATTTTCTCGAATATACTCCACAAGTCATGATTTTGACGGGAACTCTTCGTATTTGGAGAAATCTTCGTATTTTACTTCTTTTTCCGTCTTTTTCTCCACTTTCCTGTACTTGGCTACAAATGAACTAGCAAACGCACTTTGATACGATTAAGCAACAAAAGTATATGATTATAGCCAAATAACACACATAAAAGCACAGATAACGCTACTAAAAACATGCACAATTTGAGCGTTATCACATATAATGTGTTCGATTGGGGAAAAGGTCACCTCTGAATGAGCGAAATAACTCTTGACCGATTTCATGAAATATAGACTGGCAAAAGGCATCGTAATGTATCATACTTGTCATTTGCACATTTTATATGTATCGAACAAAAAAATTGCATATATATGCCTTAAAGTTTGTTTTTTTAACGGCTGATGCCCTTTAGGGTGAATTACATAAATTGTCCCTGGATTGGCAAATATTGCATCAACCGTCACAGAAATTTTAAAGTTCCACTAGCCGTCCGTTTATACGTTTTCATCCGTTTTTTACGTTTTCATCCATTTTTCATCCATTTTATATGTTTTCGTCCGTTTTTCTAACGTTTTCATCCGCTTTTATATGTTTTCGACCGTTTTTATACGTTTTCAATCGTTTTATAAGTTTTCATCCATTTTTATATATTTTTGTTCGCTTTTTTGTCCGTTTTCATTATGTTTTTCTTACGTTTTCTTATGCTTTTTTCCGTTTTTATCCATTTTTATTCGCTTCTATACGTTTTCGTCTGTTTTATACGTTTTCGTCCGTTTTTATACGTTTTCGTCTGTTTTTCTTATGTTTTTTATGTTTTCGTACATTTTTATACGTTTTCGTCCATTTTTATACGTTTTCATCATTTTTTATACAATTTCATCCGTTTATATGTTTTCATCCAACTTTATACGTTTTTGTCCAATTTTATAGGGTTTCGTCCGTTTTTATACGTTTTCGCCCGTTTTTATATGTTTTCTTTCGTTTTTCTTTCATTTTCATAATTTTTTATCCGTTTTTTCCACTTTTATCCGTTTCTATACGTTTTCGTCCATTTTTAAACGTTTTCATTTATTTTTTACGTTTTCATCCATTTTATGTTTTCGTCGTCACTTTTATATATTTTTGTCCGTTTTATACGTTTTATACAAGTGAAAATGTATAAAAACGAACGAAAACATATAAAGCGGATGAAAACGTATAAAAATGGACGAAAACGTATAAAAAAGGATGAAAACGTGTAAAAATGGACGAAAACGTATAAATGCAGACGAAAATGTATTAAAATGGATGAAAGCGTATAAAACGGATGAAAACGTAAAAAATGGATGAAAACGTATAAAAATGGACGTAAACGTATAGAAACGGATCAAAGTGGAAAAACGGATAAAACGTAAGAGAAACAAAAGAAAGCGTATAAAAACGGGTGAAAACGTATAAAAACGCATGAAACCATAAAAAATGGACGAAAACCTATAAAAACGAAAGAAACCGTATAAAAGCGTATAAAAATCGTAAGAAAACGGACGAAAACATAAAGCGGATAAAATCGTAAGAGAACGGACGAAAACGTATTAAAATGGACCAAAACGTATAAAAACGGACGAAAACGTATAAAAATGGACGAAACGTGTAAAAACGTAAGAAAACCCGATGAAAACCTATAAAAACGGACGAAAACGTATAAAAACAAACGAAAACGTATAAAACGGACGAAAACGTATAGAAGCGGATAAAAGCATATGAAAACGTAAGAAAAACAGAGTGAAAACGGACGAAAATGTATAATAACGGATGAAAACGTATAATAACGGACGAACACGTATGGGAAGCGGATAAAAGTACATGAAAACATAAGAAAAACAGACGAAAACGTATAAAAACGAACGAAAACGTATAAAATGGGCGAAAACGTAAAAAATGGATGAAAATGTATAAAAACGAACGAATATGTATAAAAGCGGATGAAAACGTAAGAAAAAGAACAAAAACGTATAAAAACGGACAAAAACATATAAAAATGGACGAAAAACTATAAAAAACGGATGAAAACGTAAAAAACAGATGTAAACATATAAAAACGAACGATTAGTGGAATTTTAAAATTTCTAGAAGGGTTGATGCAATATTTGTCATTCCAGGAACCATTTATGTAATTCACCCTAAAGGGCTAAGTAGTCATAAAATTTCATTTGTACACAAAAAATGTTAAAGCCAAACTTTAAGACATATATATGCAGAGAAAAAAAAAAAAAAAAAAAAAATTGTTCGATACATATAAAAAATTGCAAATAACAGTATGATAGAGAATACCTTTTGGCCAATATAGAACCTACACCATTCAGCAACTAAATTTTAGGCTAATACTCTTTTATTCTCATGTTCCTATCTTCATTTATTTACTATAATTCAAAACTAGTAATGATCTAATGATTGAGATGTGTATATTACCCTTTACTTGAATATCTTGGTTCATGCATTTTTATTTTTCTAATTATTATTTGTTGATTTTTTCTTGTGTTATTTAAGTGAAAAAAACTGCTATTATGACTTTGCAATAACTATAATACAGTCAGAATATCGACATACAGAGTTT
The DNA here is from genome assembly GCA_019973895.1 of Chrysanthemum seticuspe. Taxonomy (NCBI): domain Eukaryota; kingdom Viridiplantae; phylum Streptophyta; class Magnoliopsida; order Asterales; family Asteraceae; genus Chrysanthemum; species Chrysanthemum seticuspe. The sequence goes on along the minus strand of BPTQ01000004.1, from coordinate 33,736,727 downwards.
TTGAATTATTTAGAGAACTAACTCATCCAACGGTAAATCATTGTGTTTTATCAACCCCTCAATGTTCGATAAAGCTATCTAACATTTGATTTCATTCGTAGATTTATTGTTACACATAATTACAACCTAAAGAGTTAACTGGCAAAAAAACTTGAATTACCTTCATGTATGATTAATTTATGACCATGTAACAATTCAACGTCCATCGTGTAGTAAAAACTAGTGACTTTTTGAGGAAAGAGAATATAGTTTATTAGTTTTGTATGTGGTTGTCTGTGTAAGGCTATACGCAGTGGAAGAGGTTGTCATCGGTTGCAACCTTCGGTCGAGCTCGGTTGTTCCCTTGTGGTTTGTTCGGTCGTCGTCGGTTGGGGAGAGAAGCAAGCCAAACTCGGTTGAGCACACAACCGAGTATAACTCAACGTTTACCTTTTTTTTTTCAAAACTTTACCACTTTTACAACATTATAAATACCAACCTCAAACACATTTTTAAACACACAATTTCAAACACAATTCAACATAAAAATTCACATTCTCTTTACGCAGCATCATTATGGCTTGTCGTCTTCCTCATTTCGTTACTGATATGCGAACGTACGTTCAAAATCAATGTGAGAACGATGATGAGGCTAGAAAAGACGCTATTATACGCGTCATCCAATTCTTTGAGGACAAAAGGAATGAGAAGCTGCAGATGAGAGACAGCTACAAGACTTGCAACGACATCAGCACTGAACGAAAAGGTGTTATCGAGAAATTCCTTCAGGAGGAAGCCCGCAGAGATGACGAACTTATTGACAAGTTGTGGAAGTGTGTTCAACGGATAACGAACAACATCAACACCAAAGTCAATTGGAGCTATCGGGTGAACAAAGATGATGATCCAGGAGTCTCCGGTAGACGAGGAAGCTTTGTCTCGTCTCGAGGATTATATACCTCCCGCGTTTGATCCTGCGGACGAGGAGTTTTCAGATTAGGATTTAAGATTTAGGATTTATGTATTATGTATTTCGTATCGTTTAATTTTTAATATATTGTAATGTTTTTATTTATTTTTAATGAATTTTAATTTTGTTTTTAAAAATATTTGAATTAAAAAAATAAAAAATAAAAAAA